>CM064973.1:4407873-4661673 GCA_032847665.1 Solanum chilense | reverse complement strand
ATTCACAAACAACAACATATCCAATAATATTCCATAAATGGAGTGAAAAAAAAGAAAAAAAGATACACCAACTTTGTTCTTACATTCTCGAGAATAAACATTTTCTAAAAATACACATTGCAAAACAATTGGATCTAAAGTGCACATTTCGACTAAACTTTTAATCAAATATGCTCAGTCAAATATCACAAGAATCAAAATCAAATTTCATCAATAACAAAGGACCAAAAATGTTACTTACCAAAAGGGAAAAAAAGGACCAAAATTTGTTGTCTTGAGTCTTGCCACATCAAATATATAAAATCCAAATAATCAAATTCAATTTCCTTTTAAAACTCATCCCCTCAAGAAATCACACACAAAATCTTCAAAAAAAAAAAACAAAAAAACCATAGGTTATTTTTTTCAAACCTATATATACTTTCTCCTCACATGTGCTTCACACTCTATACTTTCTATATGTCATGACTTATGAAATTACCACACAAATATAATATATAGTTTTTAATTTAATTTCTTAGGCCATGGCTATAGAGATGGAGAGAAATAACAAGGTATATGTAGCAATAAATTCAGATATACATGATGGTTTTTTAACCTTACAATGGGCACTCAAAAGATGGAGTTCTCACTCAATTACTATTGTTATTCTTTATGCTTCTAATAACATATGTAAAGATTATGTTATAACACCAAGTAAGTGTAATTCTATATACACATATATATGTATATATTTGATTGATTTAAACACCCTTTTCTTCATTTTTTTTAATTTTAATTTTGTTGTTGTTGTTGTATAGTGGGAAAGCTACCAAGAGGATCAGTAAATGAAGAAAAATTGAAGGATCTTGAAAAGTTAGAAGAAGCAAAAAATCAAAATATACTTTGGAGATACAAAGTTTTTTGTGGAAATGTATATGTTTTTTTTGAATATATTTTTTTTGAATATATATATATAAAGTTTATGTTAACAAAAAATTAATCTTTTTTTTTGTATAGGTGAAAGTTGAAGCAATCAAGATTGAAAGATATGATGAATCAATTCAAAAATTCATGGTGGATTTGATTTATGGTCTTAAGATAACCAAATTAGTCATGTCATTGACTTTTATGAAACCTTCATCATGGTACCAAAAAAAAAAAACACCTTTTTTTTGATTTTTTTTTCTTTCTAATTTTAATTTTAATTTTGTGAATTTTGTTTTTATAGGAAATCAAGAAGTGCAATAAGTGGATCATTTTTTGTGCATAGACAAAAGCCAGAATTTTGTGAATTATTTATTATATGTGGAGGGAAATTGGTTTTTTTAAGAGAAGGAAATAATGAAGGATTAATTGAAGATGATGAAGGAATTATGGTTGCTAAATCAAGATCAATGAGACAAAGTTTTAGAGATTTGGTTGTAAAAATGTTTCCTGAAAATAGTTCAAAATTATTGAAAAATCAAAGTGATTTATCATCATCATCAACAAGTAATATTGAATTTGATCAATGGGAAAAATATAAAAAAGAAATTGATAATTATATGTGTCAATTATTATCTATAAATTTTGAAGAAATTGATGATTTTGTTGCTGATGAGATTCTCCACAAGAACATCATTACAGAGCTTGTTATGGCAGAAAATATGGTAAGTATTAATATATTTTTATATTATTCGCGTATTTTAACTTGTTATAACAGATAATTTACGTTAGTTTTTAGGTATACTTTTTATAGACGATAATCTAAAATTATCTTTCGAGTAATTGAACAGATATTTGAAGATAAAACAATAAATTATGTGGCTATGATTAGTTGGTGTAGTTGCAAAAGGGATTTTTATTTATTTGACAAGTCAACTTTGGGTTTCTTTTAATTTCTTTATTTGTTTTTATTTAAAATTTCTTAATTTCTTGCTTAATTTGACATGATAATTTTCATCATTGTGAGAGCGTAAATTAGTTATAAATTCTTTATTTGATGACGAAGCATACTTTGATATTCGTTTAGATACTTGCTATCTCTCATCATTGCAAATGATGAATAACTAGTAACGTTAACGTATCTCGTCTTTGTTGGGATTTGAATCAGGACTTTCAATGTTTCTTAGTGACTTTATTGAACGTTAGGCCATATTTTTATGTGCATAAAGTTTAATATCCTAATTACATTGTTTTTTTTTTTTAATGAAATTTTGAGTTTTTTTGTTATTAGACTATGCAAGAAAAGAAAGAAGCCTTGAGAATCAAATTTTTGGAGATAAAAGAAGCAATACAACTAAGCAGAGAAGAAGCAAAATCTCATGTTGAAGCACAAGCTAAGGCTCAATGGGCTATCACTTTATGTACTAGAAGGGTAAGCGTTACGGTTTTACCGCACCGCGATTAATTTCACGGGGTACCTGATACCTCTTACCAGTACATGTATTAGGTAACTCTGTCCACGGAGGCTTAGACATATGGGATTTGAACCTCGAGACCTTATGATTCTCAGTTCATTTCATTGATCACTAGACCATGCCCTTGGACGCGTTATACTTTATAGCTAGTTTCATTTTGCAAATTTACATACTTTAACAGTTTGTTGTATCTATAGGCTGAGGAAATTGATGGTTGCATAAATGATGAACTCGCGCGTAAACCTGATCTAAAGAGAGAGTTAGATGCTACAAAAGACGAGCTGAGTGAACTTCACACGGAAGTAGAGGTCACGAAGAGTAAACTCAGCTCGAGTCTTGAACTACAACACGAGTTATCTACCAAGATGCAGCTGTCTTCTGTGGCAAGATCGCGTGCTGAGGTCCAAGTGGAAAAGTTATTGAAGCAGAGAATGGACACAGTTCAGGAGATTGAGGAGTTTAGAAGGCAAAGAGATGTTCTACGAAGAAGGATAACGTTTTGTAGAGAAAAAGACGCGATAGGTAATGCTTCAATGCTGATTGAACCGAGGCTCGAGTACAAGGAGTTCAGTGCTGCAGAAATTAGAACAGCCACAGATGGATTTTCGAATCTTATGAGGTTGAAATCTGGTGGTGATTGGACTGATGTGTATAAAGCTAAGCTTCATCACACATCAGTTGCAATCAAACTGTATAGTTCTGCAGATGTTGATTCTGAAGACACCTTTCAAGCTAAGGTAATTCAACACACTAAATCGGTAGAATTTCATGTGTCAAAAAAATCGAAATATCCTCTGTTGTACTTCAGGGGAAAATACGAGATGATATGCCAATGGCAAAGGTATGAGTAGCTCTAAAGTATAACGGAGAGTAAAATTAGGATATTTCGTGTAGTAGAGGGGGTATGTTTGACATGTCTGAAATCCTAAAAATTCTGATGCAGGTGAAGTTCTTAAGTCATATGAGGCATCCTCATATACTATCGATGATCGGATATTGCTCTGAGCTAAGGTGCATCGTGTTCGAGTATATGCACAATGGTTGCTTAAGAGACATTCTCTTCTCAGGCACCAGAGGCTCTAAAAGGAGGAATAATGGCCTAAACTGGCAAGCTAGGATATGTATTGTAGCCAATGTTTGTACAGGGTTGTGCTTCCTCCATCATGCCAAGCCAACGCCCGTGGCTCATGGCAACCTGAACCCTTCAAAGATCCTTCTTGATCATAACAATATGGCGAAAATCCATGGTGTTAGGACACCTTTGTCATGTGACAGATCGGATATGAGATCAGATATCCGGGCTTATGGGAACTTAGTCTTGCAGATTCTGACTGGAAGAAACTGGGCGGGGTTGGTTGAGGAGGCGATTATGATGGACCAGAGTAAGCTTATTGAAGTGCTTGATCGGATGGCCGGAGAGTGGCCATTGGATATAGCACTAGAACTTGGTAGAATTGGAATAAAGTGTTTATCTGTTCATGAAGATAAGGAGTTAAACATGTCGAATTTGGCAAGAGAGATGGAGAAAGTGAAGAAGTTAGCTGATGAAATAGTAGCAAATGGAAGAAATCTAGATGATCATCAAGACTCAACAGAGTTTCCTAATTTCTTCCTTTGTCCCATTTTACAGGTTCGTTGTCTATTTTGTTATGCTTTACTTTGAGCCGAGGGTCTTTCAGAAACAACTCTCTATCTTCATAAGGTAGGGGTAAGGCTGCATCTACACTACTCTCCTCAGACCCCACCTATGAGATTTTACTACGTATGTTGTTGTTGTTGTTGCAGGAAGTGATGAAGAATCCACATGTTGCAGCAGATGGATTTTCATATGAGTTAGAAGCTATAGAGGAATGGCTAAAGAATGGAAGAGATACATCACCAATGACAAATTTAAGGCTCAAGGACAATATTCTCACTCCGAATCATAGTTTACGTGCTCTGATCCAAGACTCACAAAAGAAACAATCAACTTCAACCAGATAGATAGATCGATACACAGACAGATAGAGAGAGTTCATAGGATTTTGTTCATGCAGGAGAACAATAATACAGGTACCAAAAGCAACAAGAGAACTCATTCTCTTAGATTTTAGAGTAAACATGGTCTCAGAACCATCATTGACAAGTTGTTTACTGGTTGAATGTATCAAGAATGTCAATCATGTAGTTCTATAACTGAGTGTCATTGGTGCATGGTTTCAAACTCGATGCATAAACGAATTACAAGGGACAATAGATAGTAACAGAAGTCGAAAGAACAAGAACCTACAAAGAGTATTTCAATATAATGCTTCCATTCATCATAACCAAAAAAACAACTTACATTTCTATATATAAGAAGAATTAATTAACAGTTGAAATATATATGGAATTGCCCCATATAATACTATATTTTGGTGAAATCTCTGTAACCTCATTGTGTATACCTTTCACCTATTTTAGCTATACTCTTTCTAAGCTATGCTTTGAATAACAATAAGTTTCTTCCCTGAAGTTTGGCATGAAGCAAAAACAAAGTTTTTTCTTTTGCATTTCGTCATGTGCCAACACATTTGGCCCAGTGGAAACACCTTGCTACTCTACTCGGTAACGAGTAGTCTAAGAGGGAAGAAGGATCTGTCATAATGTCTTCAGCCTTTGACCAAACGTACACTCCTCGTTCCTGTCTGCTTCCAGGAACAGTGTTGTCTAATACGAATGCTACTAATAGTGTGACCACCATGTTTAAGGACAGAAGTGCATTCATTGCAAAATTGAACTGTCAACAACACAAGGAAGAAACCAGACGTAAGTTGAGTAAAAAGTACATCTAATATAGAATTCCATTGTTATACACAAATTCCATGTTATACCAAATTGTGTGCAATCAGAGGTGGAGTCAGGATTTCAACTTTATGAGTTCTAGATTTTAAAATGACGAGTTCATGTGATAGTACAGATTTAACTAAAGGACAATAACAGAAGTCTTTAAGATGAACTCACTTGTGAATTTCCGGTATGTACTGGTCCATTGGATGCTGCTGCATAAGGAATTAGATAGCCAGGCAAGATTAGGCCGGTCTCTGGTGCATACTGCTGAAAATAAGCAGGGACCGATAAACCAAAGAACAAGGATACACCAACAATTATAATGTTTCGGGAACTTGCATTTTGTGTATACTGCAATGTAGATAGTCCCAGAGCCACAATAAGAGCCCACGTGAAGCATAGTACCGCAGCTGCCAATGCTTGTGGTATAGAAGCAAGAATAGCACCAATTTTACCTACCACATCAGTTAAGAAATAAGAGGTTACATGTCTTTGCTAATGAACTTGCTAGCTATTCAAAGACGTCTTCAAGGCAACATCGTTTAGGCATTTTTCATATTAATAGAAGCAAATAACAAGAACATAAATGTTCAGTATCTAAAAGAATAGACCAAGAAGGCAGTGCGATTTATGAAACATAGCACTTAAAAAGTTACCGAGAGGCGGAGCCAAGATTTGAAGCTTATGGGTTTGGGATTCTAGTTCTTTTAAGTTACTAGGTTGTTCTAAATTAATAACTTGTAGATATCCCCAATAGATTTCCCAAGACAAATACAGGATCTGGACCAAAGCTACTAAGTTTGACCGAACCCGTAAGCTCAACTCTAGCTCTGCCACTAAATTTATTTGAACAATGCTACATGTTCCATTGATGAAAGTCTTCTTTATGGTTGAACTGCTAAATAGCAGGTTTCTGTCTCTCGTGTTTTCACATTTATAAACAAAATTCATGAACCAGTACAGTAATGTAAGAAAATCTTGCAATGCCTCTTTTCCATTCATCTAACAACTGTAGAAATTTCCACAGAAGCGGACTAAAAAGAAAAGTAAGACAAACAAATTAAACTCGGGGAGTACTAACTAGAAAAAAAAGAAGGGATAGGATAAGCTTTTTCCTGCTTCAATGAAGAATTGGTCTTTCATTAAGTCATACCTACAAAGGAGAATAGGATTAAAAGCACTGCTCCAAGCTGTACAGCCCTTCGGTTTGCTACTTTCGTTGCATTGATCGTGTGTACATTCTCTGTCAAAGTTGTTGCCCCAGTACCCGTTCCCCAAAGTCCAGCCAATACACTACAGAAACCTTCCAGACCAATCCCCCTGCTGACTATACCTGGAGTTGGGGGTTTCAAATTGATTCGTATTGCGGCGGAGTGATAACTTCCAATCTACAATGTGCAAATCTTAATCAATAATTAGTCTTGAATTATGACAGATAGTAAGATCAGTATTTCAAGAGTGAAGGATCAAAAACACACCTACAGTATCCCCATATTTTGAGTTCCATGCCTAAACTATCAAGTGAGCAAATTTCCTAGCTATCACCAAATGTTCATTGAAACACACCTCGATCCTGACTAGATAAAATGTGTTCCGATAAACATTTGGTGATAGTTCAAGTACGAAACTTGATAAACAAGATAATTCAGGTGTGTTTTTGACCCTTCGATCTTCTCAAAGAGCAACCAACATGAAAGATTTTACAGGAACCAAAAACAACAAAGAAGGAAGTTTTTCCTTTTTAAAATCTTACTGGTGAAATGCTGGTCAGCTTAGAGAAAAGAAGAGTAATATTCCTTTTCCTCTTATAATAAATTATGAAAGAAGATGATATGCCAGAACCGAGAAGTGCCAAATTGTGAAAATGAGACCTAATGTCGGTGACACACTTAACTATAATGATTTCGATACCATAAATGACACATTTACACAGGTAACTGCTAACTCACCGAGTCAATGGAAGCAACCAGTGACACAATAACCATAATGATTGAAGTTCGTAACCGAAAGGTCGGTACACCCCATTGGAAAGGGTAAGGAATCCTGACCCAGGCAGCAGTTCTCATAGCATTGGAGACATCAGTCCTACAATGCCTCATTGTATTTGCATGCTTTTGACAAGCATCAATAAGGATGTTGGAGTTTGGTATGTCGGGGCTACAACCCTTGAAGTTGTATGCACCACCAGCTGTCAAGAAAAACGCATACGCCCAAATGATCATAACACTAACAGGTACCTGCAATAATTCTTTTCGTTCGTTAGAAAACTGATGAACATGTGATGATAGTTTCCGTAGTAGCTGAAAAATCATAATACATCTCCCAAAAGAGTTCTCCATAAGAAAAGTCTTGGAACTAAATCCACTAATATTATCTTTGTTCGGAGGCTCCCGTCTCAGACACCCCTCCACCTCCCAAAAATAAAATATTCAAAGAGAATAAGAGGAAGAGCAGAAACTACGTACAGCATATATACGAAACACTCGGTAACCAAAAATGGATATTCCTCCAAGGTACTGTAAAGAGAAATGACAGAATATAGTTAGTGAAAGAAAACAAAATATATACTAGAGCTCAGAAGTGAGACACTGAAAACCTATGTTACTCGGACTCTTCAAAAATGTCGATAGGTGCATGTCGAATCCTCCAAAAATAGTGTATTTTTGGAGGATCCGACACGGTTCACGGGTGTGTCAGTATTTTTGGAGAGTTAGAGCAACATAGCTGAAAATCAGCTCATCATCTGATATTTAAGAGAGTATCTTATCCATGCCAATACAAAGCATTTTTCTTTAAAGTTCTATCAAGTAAGAAAGATTTCAGTAAATAAATGGAAAAATTCACGTATGCAAGTTGTATACCAAAAACAAAACTTATGATCATAAAACATTCATACAGCTACCTACCAAGGTAAAAATAAGGATAAGCAGTATCTGAGGAAGGCTGATTTCTACACAACTACCAGCTTGTGGAAAGCCATAGCTAAAAAATGCTAAACCCACTGCAGCTACTGTTGGTGCGACCACAACGGGATTTACTAACCTGCAGGATATGTTCTTAAAACATATTGATTAATTCTTGGAAGTGTCTTAAAAATAGAACTAAAAGACTGATCAAGAAAGTCATATTTGTGAAATACAAGCTCCTACAAGGAAATTACAAAAGGGGGGCTGGTCAAGAAGGATAATGAGAGCTCAAATATTACCGTAGAAAAAGGGACATCAAGCCACTGTAACCCAAGAAGCTCTGGAAAATCGATCCAACAATTATAGCTCCTTGTAACTCCCTCATTATGTACCTAAATTTCTGTGGACACCCAAAAAGTTTCCATCAACAAAAAACCATCATCTAGTACAAGAACATTCGTGTATATGTATGTATATATATATATATATATATATATATATATATATATATGTATAAATTTCACGTGCAGTCAATATTGAGGGGTAGAGACGTTATTTCCAATAGACCATCGACTGATATATAAAAAACATTTACCTAAACAAAGTCTCACTAGGATGACTTCATTTTAACTTACATGATCAGCAAGATTCCGGTACTCCTCAGAATTCATGATAACTAATGCAGGAGCCAAATATACAAATGAACTCCCTTGAACTAACGGCAGACGGGTGCCAAAATATGAGTGCAGTATTGTGGTAAGGCCAGACACTAGCAGCACTGTGGAAACCACATCAGCAGTGTCTTTCTGTCACCACATGGAAAGAGAAATCAATAAGAATGACAAAAAACTTGCTAACTAGATTCTACTGTAATTCAAGATGTAAGTTCATAAGAAACAACTCACATCACTTCCACCCATGGTGGGAACAGTAATCAGAGGGATAAAAATAAGTGAACCAGCCAATGACAAATAGTGCTGCAACCCATAGAACATAAGAGGCACTGCAGTTTAAAGACCAAAAAGAGGTCAACAGTGATCAACATAGAATCGCAGGAGATCATGCATCTGAATAATTTCACCATGAAAAGTCTTTGCTACTTCATCATGAATAAAATTCACCATGACATTTATATTATACCATATTCTTTGACAAGGGTAACATAATTTATACCACACGTGTATTTATTCATTTTTTTCCAACAGAGACAATTTTGTGATAAAATAACATAAATTTTGTTGAAGTGTGTGACCATCTTATCTAAATGCTTAAGCTACTATTAGAGAGAGCACATTTTTATGATTCTACATTAATCATTATACAACAGAAGCTTCAGAGATATGTTTATTTAGTCAAAATATCTTGATTTTAGCAATGACTGTTACAGTGCTGACCTATCAATGCAAATTGGATGGGGACTTAAATGCATACAACGATTTCTTGGAATCCAGCTAGTTAAAAAAGAATTTTATATTTGGTTCAAAATCAAGAGAATACAACTTCGCCACAGAAAGAAAATATGGGAAAGTAATGGCAAAACAGAATGGTAAAAACTTACCTCCAACAGGCGTTTACATCAAGCCAATGAATGCAAGGCATGTGTCATGCATATCACTTTATTGGTTTGGTGTAAACGCCAGGTGAGGGAGGGTGAATATTTACCAACAAAAAGTGCATATAAACTATCTTTGTTGTTTCCCTTGGTGAACTGAACCAAAATAAACTGTGCTTCTTTATAAATTCACTTCTTTAATCTATGTCTATACTACACTAAAAGTTGGAAGCCCTAAGTGTACTGTTGAACTACCAAAATATCCATTGAAAGTCGACATGCCATTTTACTCTTCACCACCACGGAGTAAAATTACCTTTGATTTTATGATTAATTTGAACTACATTAAGCAGGGTAAATAGGAAGAGATCTTGTATCTACCAATACTTATTGTTGATGTGGTAATTATCTAAATTTTATTTACAATAATTACAATGTCAGTTTTTTCACATTTCAACTTCAATTTATTTGCCACCATTAATAACATTCATGTATAACCTTTTCACATCCTTTATTGCACTTTATAAAAGTGCATAGCTATGTGTTGTTCAATTTATCATTTTCTCTTGTTTATATCAGAGCATTACCATTTGCAAGTTCCCTTTTCTTCATAATATCCTATTGCTCTTCCGTCTGGCATATCTTCTTAGCACCATTTGCAATAGACAGATAATTATATCTTTGTTTGTTAGTTGGCTTTCTAAATAGATAAATTTAAGTTCTACTTGTTGCCTACTATCTAGGAGTAAAAACATACCCGCACCGCATCAAACCACATCAACTTACCACGATTGAGTAATTTCATAATGTGAGAATACGTATCAATTAACCATGGTTATGTGAAAGAAGTCTGTGAAAACAAGTGTCTTGCATGTATGTGAAAGAAGTCCATATGCAAGCAAATATCTTGCATCTATTGGTTTGGTGTAAGCACCAGGTGTGGTAAAAATCAACTTGCACCCAATGTATACACCAAGCCAATGAATACATATCACATACACTGTGATCATTGAACCATAGTTAATTAATACACATTCTCACATTACTTTATCATTATCCATGGTAAATTAGTATATGTTGATCAACCACCAGGTGTTGATAAGTTTTTACCATTAATTAATCATCCGATCTCATAATTGAACGATGGTAAATACATATTGCAACCAATGTTTACACCAAATCAAGCACTTCACATTTAACCTTAGCATCCAAAATTAAGTTGAAAATACATATCACTTAACCCTGATTAAGTGATAAATATGTGTATGAAAGATGTGTTTTGCATTCATTAGGTCGGTTTAAACATCGGATGCATATAAGATTTTACCATGGATTAGTGGGATTAATGGTCCATCTACTCTAGATAGACATTTTAGTATTCAATTTTAGACTTAAGGGCTCCCCAGTTTAAATATAGTATCAATAGATAGATTAGTTTCCAATGGTGAACCTATGTTTATGTCTACTGTAAGATGTCTAATTCATTTTTCTTAATAGTGATAAGTTGTCTACTGTGCATTGTCTGGGGTGGCTTTTAAAATGCTTCTTATGCTTGAATTTACTTTCCACAAATGACCTTCTTAAGATTATACCCTTTCAATCTAAGCTCGGACTCTCTGAAATTGTTGTCGAACCCGTGTCGGATCCTCCAGACATACACAACTTTTGGAGTATCCGACACACACCCATCAACATTTTTGCAGAGTCCAAGCAACATAGATTTCAATTCGGATCAAACAAGGCAATCTAGAAATATAGCAGTGTACTTCAGTGTTTAAAGGCAAAGTGAGAAAAAGAAAGAGAGGTGTGGGGGTCCTTATTTGGTGATAGTGTAAAAACCAAAAGGTGTTTGTTCATTTATTTGGTGATCGAATGAAAAAACAAAGTGCATTTTTCATTTTTGGTGATAAGAGTGAAAACCAACTCAGCAGTGTTGGTAGTGAATGCTAGAAAACACAGATTTTACTCAAATTATAAAACTTCAAAATGTTTGAGATTTAACTTCCTTGTGTTCCAAGGGAACTCGAGCAGGCACAATATTTGTGATTTTGTGATATGAACCAGCATAAAAATTCCTCCACTCCTTTACTTTCTTGCAATTTATCTCTTCATGCTTGTTCAACTGAAAAAATGAGTTTGTTATGCAGCTTATTTATCTCAGTTTTCAGTCGACTAAATCAAACTAAGTCTACTCAATTTAGAGCTCACAGGCCACTAACCTCTTGTGTTTTCAGAAGGAACGTTCTGTACAAATTTAAGCAAGACAGATAATTACAGTACCTTATATCAAGGATTGAATGTGTTATTGTGATTGCACATAAATAAATAAAAAGACACCCATTCAAATTTCACTGATTCACCTACATTGACTCCCTACATTACTAGATCTATGTTGCTCGGATCCTTCAAAAATATTAACAGGTGCATGTTGGATCCTCCAACAATAGTGCATTCCTGGAGGATCTGACATGGGTGAGGCAGCATTTTGGTTAGTCTGAGCAACATAGACTGAGATACTTCTCCCTGCTTCGCTTTGTGCTCTCCTATATGATCACGGAACAGTCTCTTCTTAGTGATGATATTCTAAAAGATTCTTAAATTTCCGCTAAAATCATTTGACATAAAGACACTAGACTAAGAATCACAACCAAGTGTAAGGGATTAATGATTAGTTCAAGTCAGAGACCATACAACAATGTTAGAAGCAGAATAAATACTAACCAACACCCGGATTTTCCCTTAATCCACATTTCATCCGCGGAGACTGATGCCACCCTCCGTAACTAGGATCCTCGCCATCGGGATATATGCCCATTCCCACTTCTTCATCCACATTGCCGTCATCCTTCCGTGGTACTTCTGTAACTGGAGTAGCTGCTTGAGCTAAGTGTCCATTCCCATTCCCATTAACAGCTCCATTAGCACTATCACCATCATTGCCATTCTCATTCCTAGCATTTTTCCGCTCCTCATTATGACCTCTCAAAATAGGCTCCATCTCAGTTCTCCTCCCAAGATTTTCACCTCTTCCTCTTCCTCTTGCATTTCTCAAACCCTCGTCGTTAGAGCCGGAAATTGGCTCAATTTCAACCTCTCTATTCCTTGCCCTTCCTAAAATAGGATCAAGCTCAATCTTTGGAGATACAGTTTCAGTTTTATTAACCCCTCTTTCCAAATCAAATCCAACATTCTCATTACTACTCACATTCAGATCTCTACCATTATCAAAATCCCTCCTACTATGACCACCACCTCTTTCAGTCTCACCAGAAAAAGTTGTTGACACAAAACCAGTCCTCTTAGCCCAAGATTTCAACTCTCTAGGATCATAACCTTTCTTTGGTACAAAAGGCTCAATCTTTGGATTTACCCCCTTTTGCCTCTCCATTCTTTCTTTCATGTCTGAGTTTGACCCACCTTCCATTTCACTATTTCCTCAAATGGGTATCAAGAAAACACCAACAAAATCAATTCTCTCACCCCCACCACACAAAAACAAGAAAAGACCAAATCTTTAAAGCAAAGAACCGAAAGTTTCAACTAATGCAATAAAAGAGTGTCAATAAAACACCAACAAAATCAAATCTTTCTTCTGTTTCGCCCACCCCCACTACACAAAAACAAGTAAAGAACAAATCTTTAAAGCAAAGAACTGAAGTTTCTGATAATGCAATAAAAAAGTGTCTGTAAAACACCAACAAAATCAATTCTTTCCTCTGGCTCTCTCACCCCCCACAACCCAAAAACAAGAAAAGAACAAATCTTTAAGCAAAAAAAGAACTGAAGGTTCTAATAATGCACTAATGGTGTTGTCAGAGTGAAGTTAACATGATTTTTCTGAGCTCTTTCAAACCATTAATGGCTACTGCTTAGCCAGTAAGAGCTCAAAAAACTACTACTACTATATTACTGCTCAGCTGTTGCTATCAACAAGCTTAAGTTTCTTCTTCGAATGGTGTGGAAGTGTAAAGACAAGAGTGCCACCACTGTGTAAGTTCCCGTTGAGAAATAGTTGGCATTTTTTTATAGTATTTTCTTAAATTTCATGTTAAAAATTTGAGAACAAATAAATTAAAATAAAAAAAGACATACAATTATGTCACTTTTTCAAAATTATGTGATTTGGCTCCCTTAGTTTTCAAGCATGTTGTCCCTTGGTGAGTTCATGTTGTCTTTACCTAGTAAAAGGAAAACAATTTGTCTTTCTCTTGAGTGATTCATGGACTTGGTGATGAATGATGATTGTCACATTTTGTTGAAAAGGAACATTTTAGTTGGTTTAGGTTCATTAGGTTTATGAGAATATTTTTTTTAGATATTGTAATTAAATTATGTATCAAAACATATTTAGTTCATATATCTTATGAAAAACTTTTTAAAATTGAGGTATTTAATCGGAACATAACTTAGTTCGAATGTTAATATAAAATATCATAATAAGTTTAAGAGATTAATTATTTATTAATTCTTCCTTTCTTTTTACATGATAATGTTCATGTAAACTAATTCATCCTACGTAATCATTACAAATGCGAGTAAGTTTTGTATTTATCAGAACTAGATAAGAGAATTATGATTATAAGATTATTTTTTTTTAAAAAAAAAGTGATAATATATATCTTATAAATATATTAAATCGAATAAATTAAAATTTGCATAGAAAGCTCTTATATTTAAAATAAAGTGTTCCCTAATAGAAGTGTTTCGGAGAGTGAAAATAAGAAAGTCATTAGATGATTCTCAAATTTTTAAGACAAAAAGGTACTCAAGATATACATGAAGAAAGGAGATTTAAGTGATTTTCCTAATCTTGATTTTTCTCTAAATTTAATTTCTGTTTAGTGACTGATATTGACAACTCACTGAGATTGTACCAAACTTTGTATTTAAAAAATTATTTCTTACATGAAGTGAAACGGACACAAGAGCTTTTAATGTGCAATTTAGTAAAGATTGAAAACAAAATAATATATAGTTAGTAAGCCATGTGCAAAAGTATAGCACTACCATATGTTAATTGTCATGATTTGGTTGGCTAGAAATTAATAGGTGATAATAAAGTTTAACAAGAAATAAAGTGTTATTATTAGTGAAAGAAAGCATAAAATTCAAAGGCCTTAATGGAAGTGTTGATTTGAAAAAGTAAGGTAAGAAAGCTAAATAAAATGGAGTTTATTTATCCACGAGAATATTGTAACAGAGTGATAAGTGTTTATTTATCTTTATTTAGATGTCTTAGTCTTTTGGTATCGAAGGTTATACCCTGAATATGGAATCATCACTATTTGTTCGATTTTTCATTTTGAATTCGAAATTAATCAAACTTTAATATAAATATTGAATAAGTAAAAGGATAGAAAGTGAGATTTATTCTACCAACAAGATTCACAATGAATTTTACATCTTGAAAAGATATCAAATTAATCAGATTTCTCTAAGTTTAAAAATGGGGTCCTAATAATTACAATCTATAATAGTATATATATACTAATTATATGTTTTTTTCTACAATCTTAAGAAACAAGATAAGATTGGCACTATAGAGTTGTTGTTGATGATGATGATGCATAAACAAACAAAAGTTCTTTGACTTCATCATCTTGTCTTTGCTACCATTCTACGTCTCATTTTCTCTTGGACTCTTTTTTTTTTGGTTTGTTTTCTTTCGTTTACTGGTATTCTCGATACTTATTTTAGAATCTAAAATTTAAATTAAAATCTTCTACAAAGTATCATTAAAGGTACAAAGTAATTTAATATTTGGACAAATAAAATAATATTTTTGTGTACCACACCAAGATCAATTTCGAATGGTTTTCCTTCAAATCCAAGCTAAAATCCATTGGAACTTTGGATTTTCATTCTCTTTTAAAATTATTGCAAATCCTTTTTGCTCGACAAATAATTTAGAAAGTTTATCCTTTTATACTTTTTCAATGCAAGAAACTGCCTTTTAGAGATCAGATAAACATTAAAATTAATTAAATTTATACTATTAAAGCCAGATAAAAGTTTCACAGATTCTTAACAGTAACCTTTACAATCGATATCCTGTAAATGTTTCATTGGAGTGAATCTTACTTTATTGCTCTCTTTCCAAGATCCTCATATTTCCTCAAATCTCTTTTTATCATGATATATTTTGAGATTTACGCAGTTTATCGAGAATATGACTTTAGATGATAGAATATAGGGATCGAATTAGAAATAAAAAAAATTACTAGGTAGTCGATCGTTGTCGAACATGGCTCATCTGCAGTATCTTTTGTTTCTCATTCTAGTACAGGTTAAGGGATCAACAAGACTAGGGAACTAGCCATGATGGCAATAAACATTCAACTTATTAGTTTTCTATATTTGGACATCTCCTAGTGCAAAAGTATGATAAAGATGTGCTTTTGTGAGATAAAGATTGGATTCTAAAAGATGTGTGTGTGTGTGTGTACACAAAAAGGAGATGAAGAGTGATTCAGACTCTAGAACACAAGAAAGATCATGTGCAACATTTTGTATTTCAAGGTAACAACAGCCCATGCTTTGTCATTTCACAAGATATCTGACATCCCATATATACAATGCCAATGAGAATTTGAAGCTTCTCTTGAATGCTAATAATTGTCAATGATTAGATAAGAAGTGTAACCTAAGAAAGTGGGAGTTTTAATCTCCATGGTATGGCTAAACGGTTAAGGCATCCAGATCGTAGTACTTGGTGTGATTCCACCTGTTCTATTAAGGTGAACAACATTACCTTGGTAACCTGCCTGCTCGTGGACTTTGACAGACCGTCTGGTGGATCAGTGAAGGTATGCGTAAGCTGGTCAGAACACCAAATATGACTAAAAAGAAGAAGTATAGAAAGAATATTTATGATGCTAGAGCAAGAAATTAACAGAAGATAAATGTAGAGCTAGCTGCAGGTCTTAGGTTCACAGAATGGAAGCAAAATCATTCTTATAGTGAGTCCAAAATCAGTGGCAAAGAACAACCATAAACAAGAGTTAATAACATCATGCTTACTAGAATGCTGAAGCAACATGGAACTGCCAAATATGTGGAAGCTATGTCAATCATAAACCACTAGCAGAAAAGATCACATGCCTTCTCAAGAACACATTTTGTCATATTGAAGAATGCAACTGTATCACTGATTAGCTGATTGTAGAATATTTACTATTGAACAATATGTATTACATGTACTTTTTCACTACTGAATCACATATTACTCCATCTATAAGTTCTAGTAAACCAACAACAACTTCAGAAAAGATAGTAATTTGGATGTAAGAAAACTTGCAAAATCATATTCAATAAAAATCATCATAAGATCTCTTAGTGTGTGTCCTATATGACTTCCTAGAGAACTCAACTGTACATTTTCAATATCCTACGATATTTGACATGATGCATGAACCATTTTAAAGATTCAATGATGTTATTAAACACATAACGACCTTTAGGATAAGGATATGCACTCATTCATATTAAGATGAAGTACCCAAGCCTTCATACTGGCGGAACATACCCATGTCCTACATGTGCTTAAAGGGAACTCCTTAAGAGGTAGTTAGAATCCGACTGTCAATTGCACAATGCAGTATGGTAGACACAGAGGTACAAAAGAGGTAAGGCATACAACCTTCAAGTATAAGATATATGGCCTTATGTGTCAGGTGTTGGTACATGATACAAAAACGAGATAATTGCAAATGGAAACATAGTCAATAAGGTCTATATTAGTGCGCTATAAAACTGTACATGTTAGGGAACATAGAAATTTTGTCTTGAAGTTTTTAAATAAGCAATACAGAGAAATAACATATCACTTCTCAATTTCTATAATATGTCCTCAACTTTCAAGCTAATTGTACTCCATCTTCATATCGTTATGGAGTCCTTTACAATCAAAAGAAAGAAAACATATACTTAAAAAGCATTTGCCTATGCCCTTCAAATCACCACCATACAGATCCTTCTCCATACATACAGAAGTTTTTAAAACTTTAATGTAAACATATGAGAGAATCAATATCTACTTGGACCATAATATCACTAGATAACTAATTCTATACTTGGATAGAAATTTATCACATAGCATAAATTGCTGAAGTTAAGGCATATCAAGCTTGCAATGGCTCTGACAGAGAAATGTCTACTACATGCATTCAATTTGCCCTTAGAGAATTCCTTCTTCAGAATCAAAGGTACAAAGAGAAAGAACTAAACAACTTCTCAGATATCCTATTCTAGGCCATAACTAAGCATATCTAGTGTTCAGCTTCTGCTTCACTTTTATGCAATGTCTGACAATGAGCACAGAGCACCAGGGCACCATAGGTACTACAATACATCATATGTCAAGAAACCCCAAATTTCTTGTCTTATAGAATACAACTCTCTCAAAACTCAAAGGCCCGCAGATAAAACAGTGAAAACATCATGGCAGATCACACATCCAACCCACACAGAACATCCACTTCTCCTATTTGATTCATCTAAACATTATTCAGGGATAAGCTCAAAACCATTATACTCAACCCCAAAAATATAAATTACAAACTAACAATTCATGCAGCAAATTCAGTATTCTACTACTTCTTTCTGTTGACACTTGAAACTAAAACATTAAGAAAAGAAATGGCTCAGACTTGAGTGGAAGGTATACATCAACTCCAACTAGTTTATAGTTGAAGTTTTCTGAAAGACAATGCCTTTCAGCATGTGCCATCATTTCCTCATATCAATATTGATGTTAGCGAGAACACAAATCACACTCGTAGAGTTGGTTTGGGTGTGTAGATGATATATACCTAAACCATTGCAACTGAAATAGCTTTCTTACAAACAAAAATATCAACTTTTAACAGCAATCATTGCACATCCAATTTACATTCAGCTCCTCGACCTCGAGGAACTTCCCTTACGACAAATTACTATACCACTTACCTCCACTATTTGAAATTTATAATCCAGATTAACACCAAGCTTAACACATAGAACAATAAAATTGAAGAGTATTTCAAGTTCAATAGATAAACGATTCTATATCACACTGAAGAATATACAATTACAACACACATGATTACATAAATCACGAAACCCTAATAATCCATTTTAACCACATAAAAATCATCTTTACTTCGAATTTACCACTGCTAGGGTTCTAACTTGCTGTTCCCTGTATCGGCGCTTGAGGTAACATTCCAGAATTTCCATAACGCAGACGTACCTCTTCATCTCTTCCAGCTGCCGGCTCAGCTCCGCTTCCCGAGCCCTAGCTCGTTCCAGCCGCGCCTCCGTCTCAGCTAACCGGTCCCGAAGATTTTCAACTACCACTGTGTTCTCGTTCGCCGCCGGTATAGTTCGGGTCCGGCGGGTCGGGTCGGTTAAGTCGTCTTTTGACGGTAATCGTTGACCGCCGTAACACATTTTGATTGGGAAATTTGGAATAGTGTTACGATCTTGTGATTAAAAACGAGAATTAGGAAAGGTGCAAGGGTTCGGATAAAATTAGGAATAATTTATTTTAATTATCTCAAAATTATAATGTCATTTCTTTTTTATATATGTGAAATATTAAGAAAAAATATGTCAAAAAATTTATACATTTACATTATGATCAAGTCATTTGAATTTTTTTATTAAAATATTTGTTACAAAAGATAAAACTTAATTTGATAGTATAAAAAATAAAATTTAATCTGATAGTACAAAAATTTACGTAATTTACGTTGTATATGACTTAAGTTCATATAATAAATGACCAATTATTTCACTATAACACCACTAATTATTATGTCTATTGTTTAAAAGTTAGAAAAAGATTATTTGATTCATAAAGCAAATTGATAGAGGGAAATAATTTCACCCTTTATTACTTTTGAGCAATGGGTGTCAATATTTTATTTTCTATTTTAACTATTATTAATTTTTTGAATTTATTAAGTATATGATGACATTAATATAAAAATATAATATAATATTAAATCATGTATTACAAATCTTATTTTGTGAAAATTTATTGAGTATTACATAGTTATTGTTGTTATCAAATTATGTATGATAATTATAGAAAGAAGGCATAAATTTTTTGGAGATTATAGTGGTGGTTCTTTACAATTTTTTGGAGATTATAGTGGTAGTGTGACCCCGATGTGGGTTTGATCATATGCAGTGAAATTTCTGATGACTATCTTAATTTTTTATGGTGAAATATATGAATCTGGTACTAATAAAATGATAGTAGTGGTGGTTCCATAACGGTGTTCCTTGAAGAAGAAATAATTGAATGACAAAGATTTTTTTTTTTCTTCAAAATTTGTATTACATCTGAGGTGGTAGTGAGATGACATTAATTTGGCACGAGCGTGATACACCTCACATAGAGTGATATTATATGTTTTAGAGATAAATAAATTCAGTTCTAAATAATATAGAAGTAAAAACGATCACATGATAGTTTTAATATAGTAAATTTATGTCATTATAATTGTTCACGCTATATAAAACTTTAAGAATAAATTATACACGAACCTTATACCAAAGTCATAAAGTAAAATTTCTTAGTATTATCTAGTACAGTAACACACTATTTCCAAGGACCAACCAAGAAAAGAAGAAGCAATTTCCACAAAGTGTATTTTCCAAGAAGGTTCATAGGAGTTGCATCGTTACTTCAATTGAAATAATGTCCAAGACTATGACAATTGACATGACATTTTTCCACTTTATATTCATATATATAAATGTAATACACAAAGATATAACACACACACAAAAAAAAAAATGTATACACAAACTAGTTGTAAAAGAAGAACTCCAACTATATCCATGACAAACTCTACACCATTCACATTACAATGTGTTCAAACCTTATTGATCATATTCAATTTTATTGCTACAATATATCGAGCATATTCTAATCGTCAATATTCGTTCTTAGCTTTCATCTTTTTCATATATTTTAGTGCTTACTTGGCAAATAACTTATCATCTACGTATCGAAGCATTCAATCGAAAAATAAGTCTTTCGAGAAGAGCTTGTTGGGATTTGCTATATGGTTCTTGTATTCTTCCATTATTTTTGGGTTTGTTTATCAATTTTATCCATTTTTTGGATTTTGGGCTAGTCTTCCTATTCATATTATAGCCATAATTATAAGTGGGGTTGTGTTTTATGACTATGTCATTTGTGATAAACAAGATGGAGATAATGGTCATAATTTTAGGTATTTTGGTAGTAGCAATGATCAAATGAAGAGGGGTTATTATTGTGAAGAAAAATGGGAGGTCATTTGGGAAAAAGTTTGAGTTACGGATATTTGACGGATTTGAGATAGAACTGAATCAGTAAAGTTTATAGTACGTAATTTTATCTAAAAATATTTGTGTTATCAAGAAGTAACAAGGCGTGTTTGTTTGTACACTAGTACCAATCTCAATGTTATGTGTTAAATTTCCCCCAAAATCAGTTTGAGAAAGACAAATTATATGTGAGTTTGTAAATGAATCCAAATTAAAGCTCTTCAAATGCAATAATTATATATTAACTAAAAAAAATCAAATGAGTTAATTAAGCTAAAATAGAAATTAATTAAATTATTTAAAAGAAACAATGACAAAGCTAATTTGAACTTTCCAAAGTAGGAGTAATAACTACAATATTAGGTATAGGTTTATTGAAGCCAATAACATATGAGATAATAAATTGAGGATAAATTCATAATTCATAAATTTTAATATTATTTCTAATAAAAAAGAGTGCGATCACGTGAATTTTGAATGTAGTAAATTAATTAATATACATTATAACTTTGATTTATTAACGCAGACACATGAACTTATGTGAGAAAACAAAAAAAACATTTAGTAACAAAAGTAGATATAAATATGTTATCATTTGTAAAATACAATAATTTGATTTATCTAATTCAAAATAATAAATTAAAGATCAATATATGTCAAATTTCATCAATAATATAAAAATTATATCAATCACTATCAATACATATATACCATACAAATTCATTCATTAGACGGACCTAGATGATTTTCTACATTTTTGCTTGATCAAGTGCTAAAATTCTAGCAATCACTATCTACATCACTATATGTATACAATACAAATTCATTTGAAAGACTTAGATGTTTTTCTACGTTTTGCTTGTTCATGTATTGTTTTTTACGAGTAAAAGTTTTATATATCAACAGCTGAAAAATGATTTGAACTTTTAAATAATTTACAAAAGATATAGTTAAATTTATGAGTAAAAGTTTTATATGAGTTGTTTTCTTTTTTAGTCAATCTTAAAAGAATGATATATATCTGTATTAAATAATAATTTAATTTTAAATTTCTATTATATTATTATTAAAAATAATTATAATTACATAAATTTTTATCTTTTATTTTAGACCATAAATTCTAAATATATTTTTTTTCTTTAAATTTTAGGTCGAATCAATCTATGACGTATAAAATAATGAACCCACCAAGAAGCAACAAGCACAACTTTCAACTATAAAAATGAGGCATCTTCCAAGAGAGTGATTTGACATAAAATTTGTCCCTTTATTCTTTGACACACACCCCCGTCCAAACCCCTATAAATAATTATATATAATTTTATATAAAAAAATTACACCACAAGACCTAACTTTAATTTTCGAATTAAAGTCTTTTTTATAATTTTTCTATTCATATTTCATTTTCAAACTTCATGCATTCAACGATCAACAACCATCATCATTATTGCTATGAAAATGAAAAAGAAGAAAAAACTCTCTTCACATTACTTTGTGTTTGAAATCTTCTTCTTGATCATAAATTGAAAGTATTACTATTATCGTTAATATTTATTTTTAATTTTTATTTTATTCGTATTACTCTTAGCTAACTACTTATTGACTGTAACTTTGAGTCTTTTACCAAAGAAAAATAACATTTGGAGAAGATGTTGTTGGGATTTGCTATAAGGTTCTTATTTTTTCCCATTAGTTTTGGATTTGTGTATCAATTTTATCCACTTTTTGGATTTTTGGCTGGTATTCCTATTTATGTGATAGCCTTAATTGTTGGAGGTGTTTTGGTAACAACGACCATGTGAAAATGGGAGGTCAATTAAATACTATTAATTATTTTGAATAATAGATGTAAATTATGCATTAGATCATATAATTTTTTTTAATTTGAGAACTCACGATATGTTTAATATTAATTTATGTTCAAAATTTATGCATCTAAATTAAAGTTCACGTAAATTAATTAAAAATTCGGTTATTTTATATAAACTTTGTTAAATTGTATGAACTTAAATAAATAATTAAAGTTTTTAAAAGGTGGGGGCGTGAGACGAGACGTCTTATATAGTATAAGGGCGAGGCGTAAGCCCCAAAAACGCATAATGGAAATCTCGTGGATTTACAAGGTGTTGTCTCATGTATATTCAATTTTATAATTTTATTACTAATAAAATAAGTAAAAATAAACCTTTCAATGATTATGATTTTTATTTGAGATAAGTATTATTAATCAATAACGAAGAAAAAAAAGTTATAATTGCTATTGAGAAATATCTTTACACCAACATTATAAATATGATTTAAAGCAAAAAAATAATAATTAAAAATGCATAAGTGTACGTTTTTACGCCCAGGACTTACGTTTTTATGTTCAAGGCTTACGTCTCAAATATTAAGATTTACGCCTGATAAATTTATGTCTTTAATTTGTACTCCAAAATATTTTCGTATGTTCCATCCCGAAACTCACCCTAAAAATATGGAAAAATAACTTAAATACACAACTATAATTTTTAAATTCTCTAATTTTCCCTACTTTTTTTAAATATTACATAATTCCCTTTTTTTTTTATTTTAGTGTAAGTTTTTAGATACATTACATTCTCTCTCCTATAATACACATTTACCCATTTTAATGCCTATTTTTTCTCCATTAAAACACTCAACCTCTTAAATCAGTTTTTGAATTTTAAATTTTATCCATTTAAACACTCAACCTTTTAATCAGCTTTTTGATTTTGAATTATTAAATTTAATTAATTTTAAATAAAAGACCAAATTTTGAAATTTTGAATTTCAAAATTCAAAAAATTGAAATTTAAAAAAGTAAAAATTTCAGGAAGCAGGACAACTTCCATTAACTTCTACCGTTTTTTTCTTACTCCATCAAGTTTCAGTTCTTTTTTTCCATAATCATCTTCATTCTTCTTAACCCAGCATATTTCATTCTTTTCTTCTTGAATCCATCATCGTTTATTTAATGGAGATGATACACTGGGCAAAATCAAATGATACATATATACCAAACACACACTAAAAATAACTGATACATTGGCTAAACCGTATGTATCATGTACACTATGTTACCCTATAATCCTTAAATTTTACATGATATTTAAGTAAATTGAATAGCATAGTTATATAAATTGGTATTATTTTTTAAAAGTAAAGTTATTTACTGTATATTTCAAGAAAAGCATAACAAAAAAGGCATTACACGAGTTAAATTATATAAATTCACATGATACATGATTTATAGTCATTGTAAAGTACACAATAACCTCAATAATATTTTTGTATTTTTTTTCTAATGGAGATGTATCATTGTGCAAATCAATGATACACACTAAAAGTACATGATACATTAGATAAACAATGTGTACCAAAAACACACAATAAAAGTACATGATACACTAGATAAACCATATATATCATGTACATTATGTTACCTAATAATTCTTAAATTTATATATCTTACTGTAGCATAAGATTTATAAAATTTTATATTAAAAACAAATATTGACACAAGTATATTTATCAACACCAATAATAACAAAGTATTTATCATCTACATTCTTTCTTCTTCTTTTTCTTGCTCGTCTAGATGATCTTCTGTATCTAGGTGGATACACAGTTTCAGCTACAACAAAATTGAATCTCCAACAACGATTCCATCGATCTTGTAACTTTCATACTGCAATTCGTTCACCCAAATTCCGGAATGTCTCATCAAAATCAAAGTATTCATCTTGAAAAACCCACTGTAACAACAATAAAATTTTTGTAATTCCAATTTTAACAGACTGTTTAAAAAATTTATTTTCAAAATAGATGATATAATCTTTGATTTTCAAAATTTGAAATTAATATCCAATTAAGTGCTGATTTAATGCTGATTAATGATCTGTTACCACAAATTAAGCTGTTTTACTAACAACATTAACTTTACCGTTTTTTCCCCCTATTTTTTCTCAACAGTTTTAAATTACCATGTATCATTTACCATGTATCACTACAGTCTAAAGTATCACGGCTCAACAAATTTAAGGGATTTTTTGTAATTACTAAACTTGTCGGGACAGAATGTAATTATTGAATTACACTATGGGATTCCTTAAATTTATACTAAAAATATTTTTAAAAATACTAAACTTCGTTCAACCATAACAAATGAATACAAGTTAAATGACGACGTGAGCCGTGGGAGCCCATTTTCTCTCCGGCCCAAACAACGGACGTGAGCCGAGCGAGCCTATTTTCTCTCCAGCCCAAACAACGAACAAAACCAATATTAGGCGGGACGGAAAATTCCCGAATTTTCGAGCTTTCAGTCTCTACTTGTTCTTCCAATTTCCAGAACCTCACCGTCACCGGCGGTCTATTTCCCGGCGACCCAACATCCAACCATGGCGGAGCAAGACCCTTACGCCAACATCTTCTCCCAGAAAAACTCCCGTCTAGCTGACGACACGGTATTCTTCTCCATATACCCAGACTTTACCTTAAACCCCACTTCTCCTCCAACCTCCATAACTTCTCAACTCCAATCCCTTCACCTCCAAATCCTCCAAAATCTCTCCCCTTTCACTTCCAATTACATATGGCAACACGAACCCTTCACTCTCACCCTTTCCCCTGGCCCCACCCCTCCCCATCTCTCCGGCAAACTCCGGTACGGGGACAACCTCGAAGACGAATGGTTCGTCGTATTCCTCCTTTTCGAAACCTCAAAACACTTCCCTAGTGTGTCAATTCGTGTTTGGGATAGTGACGGGGAGTTCTTATTGATCGAAACTGCATTTTATCTCCCCCGTTGGGTTAACCCTGATACAGCAATGAACCGTGTTTTTATCAGAGGTGGGTTTCTTCATATTATCCCTAATTCGGTAATACCCACAACCCCATCAATCCACGAGGCGTTAAATTTGTTAAGGAATGAGAGTAGTACTAGAGCACCTGAAGGAGTGCAGCGTCAGTTAGAGAATAGGTTGAAGGAGTATCCCGATAGAGCGGGGAAGAATGTGCATAAGGTTAGGGTTAGGGTTCCCCTGTCAGTTGCAAAAGTGTTAAAGCATGAGCCTTGTTTGATTTCGCTTGCGGTGGAAGGATTTTACGATAGGGATATTGATACAATGAAGTTCGCGGCGGAGATGGAGAGGTTTTTGGGGAATGGGGGTAGTGGGGAGGAGCTGGTTCGAGTTTTGGTTAGGATGTCTAGGGCAATGTATGCACAGTTGGTGCAGCAGACATTTCAGGCGCCGAAATGTTATCCGGCTTTGCCACCCAGGAGTGATGTTGGTGCTTATATGGAAGCTGAGCTGGGAATGAAGAGTGCTTGTGGATTTGAGATGATTTATCAGTTGAAAAAGAGGCAGGGCATGGAGGGAAAAGGGAGTACATGGGATGCGTTTAGGCTGAGTCTAGAACGGAGTGGGTACTTCGAAGGGCTGTTGCCAGGATCGAAGGAGTATAAAAGATTGATGAAGAATGCTGAGGAGTATTACAAGAATAGTTCACTGCATGCGAGAGAAAGGTATCTATTGTATTAGTTTGTATAAAAGTCATGTTTTTTTGTAAAATTCTAGATGATGCACACTGATGACAGATTAGAATTTGGTACAACGGGATTAGATATCTGGAAATTTGGTGTATATATGTCTAGTTACTTCCCTGCCTGGGGGAAGGGTATATGCACTGGCTTGTTTCAATGATACTATTGTGAAGTAACAAAAACAAAAATGTTGGTGACATCGTTAGAGCTCACTGATGATATCTGTAGATTGGGTAAACTTTTTCTTAGTGTTCATATCATCAGGATAATTTCTGCATATTGGGTAAAATATGAGCATTGCATTATCAGGATCTATCTGGTGCTATTTGCAGCTTCAAGAGTCCTAGGCTAAAAAGTCTCTTGGGTGTGTCTGTGTAGTTATATTTCTTGATGATACGAAATCTTATGACCATCCGTCCCTGAATTATCAAGAATGAGGTCAAATTGTTGTTTTCCTATGTGTCCTAGATGTCAAAAGGAAATTTGAAGCTTCTATATAGCAGAATTTGTGTATACGTACTGTATTCTATGAACCTTGTCCCTTATTTATTAAAAAAGAAAAAAACTGGAACTGGATTTTGTAGAGATCTGAATCTCCTAGAGAAGTTGTTAGTCTTTGAATATTTGTTTCTTGCCTTACTGAAAGAAAAGCTTGAAAATTCTATGAAGTGACACGGTCATATTGTTTACTGTAATGATACTTTATATTCTCTGCTTGATTCACTGTTCTCTCCTCTTACTGCTCAATATGCTGATAGCACTGTTTTTATGATTCTTGTCTGAGACGTTCTTGTGTGTCATAAGTATACCTTAACCTGCTACTAACCAATATTGAAAAAAAAAAACAGTGCTACACTAAGTGCTCCAGTGCGAAGAATAGATGAGATCCTTGCCCTTCCTGATTCTGCTGATGACTTTAAGGATCAGGAGCTACCGCCATCTGATGATGATTCATGGCTTTATGGTGGAGAGGATGAGCTAAATTCCGTTCTTCAAGAGAGGCAAAAGGAGATGGAACTTTACAATTCAAAAAGGAAACAGAAATCAAAAGAGCAGGGTGGGCCCAGCAATCATTCTGATAATTTTGATCTAAAAGATATATCGAAGTCTATGCAAGCATTTGTCACAAAAGTGGCCAGTTATGAAGGTGCAGAGGTTCCAGAGGACAGGTTTTTGTGCTTCATTTCTCTCATTTCAACACATGAAGTGGCATATGCTTGGTTTCTTTTATCTTATTTTTACTGATGAGAGGTTACATTGTAGTATCCTATAGTTATACTTTGGGTTGGTCGTTTTTGTATGTATTCTGGTGTGCAGGGGTAAGTTAGATCAGATAGTTAGCAAGAGATTTTGTCATCAATTTCATCATAAATATTAAGTTCCTTGTCAAATAGATATGAAGTCACCTACGAGGGTGGTTTGAGTAAGTGATTTCCCAAATGGGGATCACAGGTTCAAAACAACCTACATGCTTTTTTGGTTGAGTTTGTCACACGGGGCTTGCCTAGGGCTGTTTACCTTTTCAGTGTGGTTTGTGGGCTATTACATTGAAGCGAGCTAGTAACTTATTTTGGCCTATCCTGTCTCCTATAGGAATGTAAAGGAAGTGGACTTTGATGTCGATCACTTTATGAAAGACCTGGAATCGTTTATGAGGGGTCAGGGCAATGAAGACATTGGCAGTGATGTTGATATTGAAGAAGGATCATCATCAGATATGGAGTTCGGTGAGTGAGATTTTTTTAATTTCTTCAAGTCAATCGTTTTGGTAACACTAGTAAAATGTTATATATTAACTTTACATGCAGATTAGAATTTGTCACTTATTTATACCATCAGTGGCTCTATGCCAATGGAAATTCCTAGTCTAGATTGATATCTCAGAGCTTTTGGTTTATCTTTCAATTTTTCCAACCACTATTTGGTTGCTTTTGTTCCATTCTTTTTTGGGGTGGGGGCTTATGCTTAAAATTATGACATGTTCACACATCACAAGGAAAAAAAAATCATCTACATGTCCTACCCCTCCCTCTTTTAAAAGAACGCTGAGTAAGAAGCAAAACTGACATCTACTGCACATGCAGATGACTCTGAAGATGAGAGTGATATTGCCGAGCCACATGATGATAATGATGAGGGAGGTGCTGCTTTCATGCATTCGTATTCGGACACTCTGAATGAAGAACTGAAAGGCACCACACTGAGTAATACCTTTGTCCGCGCAAATGGAGAGTCCATAAAGAAAGATGAGGTTAGTCTACACTTATTCCTGCTATACTAAATTTACAGTTGATTCATTTGCCCCAAACGAATAGAGAATGTGGCTTGTTGCTTGATATGCCCCGCTATGTCACGAAACATGGAAATTGTTATGGTTCGTTGCATTTGTATTTACGTCTATGTTGCTACGTCCACTTATTGAACCAAATATATGTATCAGGGAACATCTACTGCTGCAGAAAACATGGAAGAGGAGGATTTCAGTCCTGTAGATGTTGATTTCAATCTTGTAAAGAATTTCCTGGATTCGTTTTCTTCTCAAGATGGACTTCCAGGACCTGCTTCTAACTTGCTTGGACTTATGGGTCTACAGCTACCACCAGATGCTAGCAAAGGGAAATAACCATATTATACACATAACTTGTTTCCTCATTCTCTTTTCCTTGCCTTTTTCTAAACGGCAATCTTTACAATACTATGTATTACGTATGTTTTAACTTCAAACGGAGAAAAAAAGAAGAAGGTGGATTTATGTGGTATTTTTCATTTTTGACCATCAAATAATTTATATATATTGATAAATTATGTAAAAAATATTATAAGTTGACGAATTTTATCATGACCAGGAAGTGAAGTAGTAGGTTTTGGTTGTGACTTTTTGACTTAGAACATCAAATTTGGAATAATGTATACCTGATTGTTTATCAATTAAGAAAATTCTTGAATTAATGCATAAATTTTGTTAAAGAATCAAATTTAGAATAACTTTTACTTAGAAAAATAAAGAACATTAGGGAACTTGAAATGTGAGAATTGTTTTAGAGAATGACTTGAGAAGAGGAGAAAAGAATATTGTATTTATTTTTTATTTTAAATTTGTTATTGGTTAGAATGTGGTACAATTATTGAATCTTTTAATTAATAAAAGGAAATTCAAAAAAAAAATATGAATACAACTTATTTTTGAAAATATTGTCATTATGATATTTTAAATAAATATTTTAAAATATTGTTATTTTAACTAAATATGTTTTATATTACTATATACTCCTTCCGTATTATTTTATGTGGCACTATTTCACCTGACACAATTTAAAAAATAATTGAAGACTTTAAATTGTTTATTATGGTAAATTCACTTTCTCTCTTCTTATAAAAGTATAAGTGAGACCAATAAAAATAAAAGAAAAATTATATTGATATTCTTTTTTAGATTAAAAAAAAAAAATTGCAGGTAAAATGAGATTGATGAGTAACTAATTTTTCCATATAAATAGGAGAGAAGAGAAGACAGAAAATAATTTTAAAAAAATCAGTGATGGGAACAGTGGGGCAAGAGGCTGCGATTGACTTACTGAAGAGTGAGATTCCGGTGGAGGAAGATGATCCGCTGCTTCTCACCGGCGATGTTAACACCGGTCTCGTACTCGTCGACATCGTTAATGGCTTCTGCACCGTCGGAGCTGGCAATTTGGTAAATTTATAATCACACATCATTTAATCTAAGTTTTAAGCTTTGTATATCATTTTCTGTATTTATAGGTAATAGACTGCACAAAAAAACAAATAACGAATTTAGCGAATCTGTATATTACATCCGTCGTGTTCTGTTTGGATCGATCTATTTGTGAAGGAAATACTTCGAAATTCATAATTATATGATTTTTGTGATCAATTTGCATGCATCTCGAGTACGATCGGTATTCACCAAAGTTAAAACATTAGTTTAAGCATTTGGATATAAAAATTGTGAATTTTTTTTAAAAGTTGAAAATGGTGTATTTGGAAACTGGAGTTGTGTTTGTACATGTGTACAAATTGGAATTTTTTTTTTGAATTTTTGTGAGTGATTTTAAGCAAAAAAATAATAATGTGAAAACAACTTTTTGGAGTTTTCCAAATACTGGAAAATTCCAAAATTTATCTTAAAACAATTCTATATCCAAACAGTTTTTTGGAAATAAGTGAATTATTTGCATACAAGTGTGCTTCGAAAATCATCTTTGTTTTTCTTAATTCAATGTAATTTCTTGGGATTCAGGATCCACAGGGTAGATAATCTAGTGTGATAATCGAACCTTGCACTCCAGTAAAAAGCTTCGTTCAATCTATGTTATCTTTTTTGAGTTGTTTTGTTCTCTCTCTCTTTCTATTCGTATGTTGTTCTAATGCTTGTTTTTCGACTATTTTGGTGACTATAGTGGATAACTCGTTAGTTTCGCTAAGCAATTCATGTGATTCTTATTCCTCATATATCAGTTAGATTGTGATTTTGTGCCATTTGTTTTGTTATAGGCTCCGGTGACACCAAATAGACAAATTTCAGCAATGGTTGATGAGTCAGTTAAACTTGCAAAAGTGTTCTGTGAGAAGAAATGGCCTATTTATGCTCTTCGTGATTCTCATCATCCTGATGTGCCTGAGCCACCTAATCCTCCTCATTGTACCGCTGGAACAGATGAATCTGAGTTGGTTCCTGGTTAGTATTTCCTTCGTGTTTTTTCTCCTTTCAGGTTAAAAGTGAGTTTTGTGAATGTGGTCTTTTATCATCATTTGCAGCACTGCAGTGGTTGGAAAATGAACCTAATGTGACAGTGCGATGCAAGGATTGTATTGATGGGTTCCTTGGCTCGATTGAGAAAGATGGATCTAACGTCTTTGTAAATTGGGTGAAAGATAATGAGATTAAAACTGTAAGTATCGCCATATCTCATAATTTAATCAAAACTTGTTTCCATTCCAATTTTATCTGATGTTGTGAGTATCAATATGTTGGTTTAGATATTGGTTGTAGGGATATGCACGGACATATGCGTGCTTGATTTTGTTTGTTCTGTCTTATCTGCACGAAACCGTGGATTTCTCTCACCACTGAAAGACGTGATTGTATATTCCCCTGGCTGCGCTACTTATGATCTTCCAGTCCAGATTGCCAGAAATATAAAAGGAGCTTTACCTCATCCACAGGTGAGCTGATAAGTATATACACATGCATTTGGGCTGTTAACCATAAAAACTTGAACCTCAGATACTCTTCTTTTTCACGGGAACAGATCTTGAATGTCTATTGACAATTTCACCATTCCCATCATTTTCTATGTAGGAATTCATGCATCACATAGGCCTTTACATGGCCAAAGGAAGAGGAGCAAAAATAGTTTCACATATCTCATTTGACACGACAACCAACGAGACATAACTTTGAACAATGAGATTTAGATCTATATTTCTCATTCGAAACTCTGAAGGACACTGCTACAGCTTTTGCAGACACTGCTTAGTATATTTTAAGTTATAGTAGTAAGATAAATATGTCCATATGCATCTTTTCTTGTTCAGTTGGCTGTGCAGCTAACTTCTCTTGTTCCAAAACTACTAATACTTCTACCATATTGTAACAACTATCACGTTTTCGATGCCAAATAAATTTGTCTATAGACAACTTTGATTGTTCAGTTAGATATGCAGCTAAACTTTTCTTGTTCCCACGTTACTAGTATTTTCGCGGTATTGTATTAATTCTTGGTTAGATGAAGCACCTTCAGAATCATAAAGGTGATTCTTTTTTCAGTTTATGAAATCAACGACCAACTGAGTAAGCGTTACAAGTTGAAGAATGGTACTGTTATATAAATTATCTGTTTACACTAACTTACACATCAAGACGATACATACAATCCCCAAGCCTTCTCACTCAAAACCAAAAAAATAAAAATATGACCAACATTCTTGCCTATCCAGATACATGAAAAAATACCTGGAGAAGAATGAGAACAAAGGGGAAAACTGAAAAAAGAGAGAAAAAAAAAGACAACTATAAAGGTACTCCACCTTTCAGGACCTGGTATTTCCTATTGTGATGAAAAAACGAACGTTTACTCTTCTTTACTTTCGTTCCAAAGATAAACGCTCTCAAAGGTATCCTTGATCTACTTGCTGAGTTTGTTAATTGTGGTTGATTTCCACCAACATCAAACTGATGATCTAGTTTTCTTAATGTCTTCTCAACATCTACTTGAAGTGTAGTTACATGCTCTACACCAGCTTCTAGTTCCTCTCTAACTTTGTTGTTTTCTTGTTTCATGTTCAAAACTTCACCTTGGAACTTTGCAGCTTGATGGCTACTGAATCTGATTTCATCTTCTTCAACGCCGTCCTTTAGTGCTTTTGTGATTTCCTCCTGAATGCTGCATAAAGACGAGAATCTACGTTTCAGTTCATCTTTTAGTGACAAGCTTTGTTCTAACCATACGGTTAGCTCATTCTGAATCTCCCTCAGGTGTTTATATATGGGCCTGATTTCTGATTTCATGTCTGTTTTGGAGCTGCCTTCTTTTGTTTCCTTTTCTTTGAGTGTTGCTATTTCGCCCTGCAAATCTTGGGCTGTGGTCTTGAACTTTTGAATCTGATGAAATGCTGAGCTAAATCTTAGCCAGAAATTCAAGTTTTCGTCTAGTAATGCATCAATGCCCATCCGGAGTTTCTCTTCAACTGGCGAGAGGGATGAACGTTGATCAATCAAAATGATCTTGGCATCCTGTTCATCCTTCTCTTCCTTTTTAGGCGTGTCCTCAGGTTTTAAACTTCTATCATCAGAAGGATTGAGATCTTGATGTTTTTCTTCTTTCGACTCTGAACTTTCAGAAGCGTTTCCTTGTACAAGACTTAACTTTAGACGTAAACTTTCTATCTCTTCATCCTTCTTTGAAATAGTACTTTTTAGCTCTCTTATCTGCAAAGTGACTTCGAATTCAGTGTCTCTTTCTTTCTTCTCCATTTCAATTAGTTTCCTCTTTAATTCCTTGTAGTTCCTGAGAATTGTTGTATATTCTGTTAAGAGGATCTTCTCTTTATCTTCCAAACCAGTCAACAACATTTGCTGCCATGTAAGGTCATCGTCCTTGTCCTCGTCTTCCAGTGGTTTTTGCTCATGATGAACACTACTTTCAGACTTAGATGAGACTCTCTCTTCACCTTTTTCAGCTACTGTTGGCTCTAGAAGTTCGACGTGTTTCTTAAGGGATTTTGTATCTTCCTGAACTTCTTTATCACTAACAACTGAAACAAGATCTTGCTCTTTCTTAATTTCACTTGCACTAACAGGATCTTGTTCTTTCTTAGCTTCACTTCCACTAACATGATTTTCTTTCTTTTCTGGCTCTTTTTGTAACCTGATATCAGCAAGATCCTCCTCTTCATCTTGTGATGAATCCGTCTCATCAACTACTTCATCTGGTTTCACACTCGTCAATTTGAACGATAACTGGCCAAGACTGTTATGAGCTTCAGCAAAGTGAGTCTTAAGGCTGCTGTTTTGAGTTTCAACGTCTTTGTTTAGATCCTGAATACCCTTCAACTTTTCCTCTAGCACGGTCACTCTAACGTTCAGATTGTGTGTATCCCCTGTCAGAGTAGCTGCCTTATCGTCTTCCAAAGTCCGAATGTGTGTGTGGAGTCCACAGGCTTCTGTTCTTAATCTCTCAATAAGAACAGTTTGTGTTGAAACTGCTGCTTCTAAGCTGACTACCTTATTCACAAGCTCATCAATCTTCTCTGCCAATTGTGTCACTGTTAGAGATGACATAGAGCTTGCATCAAATTGCTCGTTCATCTTGCCATGCAACGACTCCATTTTCTCACCGATTTCTTCTAGGCTTGTGCATTGTGATGATACATCTGTTACTCCAGCAGATTCATCATCTTTTTCATCTGGTTCTGTTTCATCAGCTGGATCACCTAAGTACTTTTGCCTGAATGACTTAAGTTTCTTACGAGCTTCTTCTATCTTCTTAAACTCCTCTTTTGCTTCGTTGGTGGACTGTTCTTGTTTCTTCTGGAGCTGAGCCAACGTTTCTTGACACGATTTTAATGCTGCTTCCGCCATCAAAGTCCTAGCCTCATCATCCTCAATAACCCGAGCCTCACCAAATTCATCCTCCAAACTGCAAATCTTTTGATGCTTCTCAACAATCTGGTGCTCGATTTCCATCGTCTTAGCAATCCCACTTTGGTAAGAGCTTTTCACAAACTCTTTCACAGTTTGTAAAGACAGTATATCTCTCTGTAGCTTGTCAATCTCTTCAAGCGCCTCGTCTTTAGTCAAACCAGATTTTGGTGCTTCTTTGTTTGCATCTCTTGCTTTGTTAGCTGTTTTCTTGCCTAGAAATTGCAGTGTGCCTGTTTTCAACAGACCTTTCATGTCTTTAACAGGAGCCTTTGGAGGAACATTTGGTATATTTGCACCAGTTGTTGGTACTTGAGGGAAGTTCTTTGGCATTCTTGGTGTACCATAATCATCTTCTTCATCCATCGCGAGTTGAATCTGTTCTGGAAAAAGTGTTGCAATGGTGTTGTTGGCACTCTGCAACTCCCTCGATAACTTGTCATATCGTTCAGCCAACGCTCGATAGGCACGGTAAGATTCTTCCACAAAGTTTATTAGCTCTGGTCTTTTCTTGTAGTACATCTCTGCTCTTTTAGCAAATGAATCTCCATCTTCTTCAATGAGCTTGATCACATCTTCTACCTTCTCTTCCATATCTGCAATGACATGAGTTACAATTAGAACTTCCGGTTTCCACACTCGTGACTCAACGAGCCAAAACCATTCAGTCATGATTTATATAACCGACCCTAACTTGCTTGGCACTGAGATATAGTTGTTATAACGAGCCAAAACTATGTTAAGAAAACTAATGACACAAGTACAATTAGAACTTTTGATTTCCACACTCCACGAGCCAAAACCATGGGATTAATGGAACGACATTAGCCCTAACTTGCTTGGGACTGAGATGTAGTTGTTGTAACGAGCCAAAACCATGTTAAGAAAAGTTTTAGAATGACACAAGTACTATTAGAACTTTCCAAAACTATTTGTTTGACTAGATGAGCTTAATGGAACGAACATAGTTAGTGATGATTCATTTGCTCGATCCTAACTTGCTTGGAACTGAGATATAGTTGTTGTCGTTACGAGCCAAAACCATATTAACAAAACTTTTAGAACGACACTACAAGAGAACATAGAAATCAAAATGGCAATATGATGTTATTCCTATACTTATAGGTACCAACAATCTCCTTGGATTTTTTTTGTTATCTTTTTTAACATTGTGCAATTCATATGTTAACATTTTATATTATAATTTGAAACTAAATAAACAATAAGAAAATGGAAGAATTTGCAAATTTGTCAACACAAAATTTTAGGTGCAACAAGACAGATCTTATTCATATTTGAAATAATTTCATTTTTCCTCCTCAGCAATCCAAAGGTACTAACCCCATGCTAAAGTACAAAGTGCGCGTTCATTATCTATCGAGTTTCAAAACTCTAATCATAGTATTTCTCAAATATCGAAAAATAAAACATACCTTGAAGGCTTTGTTCTAGCCATTTGGATTGTTTAGTCCTAATATGGCTAGCAGCCCACCATGAATAAGCATTAGTTGCAGCTCTTTGTAACATTTTCAACCAATTCTTGATCTTCCTTTCTACTAAATTTCAAAAAATACAAATTAAATATGAAACTCTTCCTCTTTTTTCTATTTTTTCCCCTAAAATAACAAAAAATGTATCTCTTTTTTTTTTTGTTTAGGAAAGAGAGAGAGTTTCAATCCATGAGAAATTTTCTTGTTAATGAAAAATGATAAGAAAAAAATAAAATCATAGTTGAAAGGGACTAACAAACTATGATGTGTTTTTTTGTTTTTGTTTCTCTTGTTTGGCTTTAATGTCTAATTATGGTTTTTATGGTTGAGAGTTCCTTTAGCACCAAAATAAATGTTGGACCCTTCTCTATTCTTAAATAGTTTACTAGTTTTTTTTTTTCACAAAAAAATAATAGTGGGGATAATAGCATTTTTAGTCCCTTGATTATTGTTAAAGTTGGATTTGGTCCTTGTGATATCTGAATAATTATATTTTACTTTCAATTACTTAGAGATGTATACAGTTGATCTCTTTGCTTATGAATATTTATAACTCATTCGATTTATTAACAATCTCATTGTTTAATTACTCACGTGTTATGTTAAATTTGTAATTTGATAAATTTCTTTTAACAACAAAAATAGTGAAAAGTGTGTTAATTTTTCAACAAAACCAAGTCTCTTCTCGTGACTGAAGAGGATCCAAGAAATCAGTTCGAGATCAATAAGTCAAATCAAAGAACAAATATATTGTCCTGATGAGTTCTGCATCTCCAAAGCCTTATCCTTATTTGCATAATTCATCAACAAAAACAATTTACTCCGTAAAGATAGTTCATCTTGATTATGAATTTACCGTTTAAAAGAGATCATATTAATAGTTAATATGATTTTTTTTTCCTTTCTTCGATTGTTATTCTATATTTCAAGATGATATAACAATAACATATCAAATATAATTTTATAAGTGGCGCCTGAATAGGGTAGATCATAACTTTATGACAGTAAAAACAACTCTACTCTGTTTCTGATAGATCCTCGACTCAAAAGGACATTTTAAGATAATATAGTTCTAAAAATAATCCAAGTAAGACATATATTTTACATAAGTAAACTGAATCATATATCACAAGGACCAAAACTGCAATTCATCAATAATTGAGGGATTAAATCTAGTATTAAGTAAACCGAATCACATATCATAAGAACCAAAACTGCAATTTATCAATAATTGAGAGATCAAATCTAGTATTAAGTAAACCGAATAACATATCATAAGGACCAAAACTGTAATTTATCAATAATCGAGGGATCAAATTTAGTATTTCCCTTCCTTTTTTTTCTTTTGTGACAAAACCAAAGCTAAAGCCATTGACAGCCAATTATGAAATTAGATTATTGTGAACATGGTATCCACTGGCCTATTTTAACAACTTGTCACATTCTCATAAAGAAGAAAGAATTATAAAATCAATAAACAAAAGAAGAAATATCTTTCTCTTTTGTCCTAAAGTTTTTCTTTTTTAATAATTACTATTATAATTATTATTTGTGTACATTGGAAAAGACTAAAGTAAATATTTATGTTTTTTTGCATATAATACAAATGGCTGCTTTGGCCTGTCATTTACTAACTTTCGGTTACATATATTTAAAAGAATGTCAAGTGAAATTCAATATACAAAGTTATTGTTTATTTCGGTATTTATTTTGAAAATTCAATTATTTTAGATATGTATAAGAGAAAGTATCTTTTTTTTTTATTTTTCAATATTTGAATTTAGGGTTTCTGATTAAGGATGTAATAATCTTATTAATCCTGTCATGATCGTTGATGATCTCTCGAGGAAAACACTAAGGAACGACTAAATATAAATTTGTATCGAATATTTACTCTCCTTCTACATGAGTTTATTCTTCTTTTGGAAAAGAACGTCAAATAAAATTCAATATACAAAGTTATTGTTTATTTTCGATATTCATTTCGTGAATTCGATTATTTCAGATTTATATTGTAAAAGAAAAAATATATTTTTTTCATTTTCAATAATTGAATCTAGGGTTTTTGATTAAGGATGTAACAATCTTACTAATCCTACCATGATCGTTGATGGTCTCTCGAGGTAATCACTAAGGAACAACTAGATATAAATTCATATCGAAAATTTACTCTCTTTATACGTGAGTTTATTTTTGTTTTGGAAAAATTTAATTGGAATAGGTCTTTTTGCTCTATCAAAATAATCAGTAAAAATGAGGGCCATGATCTCATGATAACAACAACAAATAAATTATTTGAAAGAATAATTATTTAAATACAACTCATAATGATCTGAGTTTAGATGCTCAATAGCTGGGAAAAAAAGATCTCTTAATAATTTTCTTAAAAAAATAATGATCTTTGAACAAATTAGTTTACTAATATTTTATAATTAAGGGTGTAAAGTATCTAGTGCTTAGAATAAATAAAGAAATAAACACATATTAATTAATTATACTTTCATAATGAACATTGAAAAGAAAATTAGAAGCTTCATACAATGAAAAAGAATATGCCAAGGGAACTTATGTACTCTACCTTTTGTCGTTTAGACGGAGTCAAAATTTGATGTTTATAAATGTATACTCGATAAATTTTTTATCACAATTCAGAGTTTGAATCTAAATTACTCATCTTGATCGAATTGTAAATATAACATAATCTTCGTAACATATAGTGACACGTCTCTAATAAATAATACAACGTCTGAGTCAATTTGTATACTTTAATTATTGAAAAATTTATAAATCTTAATGTTTACCTTAATTAAATAAATATTGACATATGTCTTTCGAAGAGTATTTATTACTTAAAACCATAATTAAGAATATGTGTTATTATTTCAGTTGCTATCTTTAAATTATTTAATTTGATATAAATATTGATAGAGTGCATGTGAGTATTATATTATCACTAAGACATATATTTGTTATCTTCAACCTAAATATTCTACTATTCTTACTATATAGTATATGATAACAAATCAATTTTGCTCATTTTTTATTAGTTATAATACCAAAGTCAAATATTTATTGCATACTACATAAAATCCTATTATTGCTATCTAAAGAGAATAATAGAAAATCCTTAAAATTAAATAAATTAAAATTAATCTCTCCTTGTTAAACTTAGTTATGTAAGCAAGAAAAACCTTCATTTTCAATATATTTTAAGGGCAATATTTCTATTGACCTCAAAGTCGAGGTCGGTAGAAATAACACACACAAGCCATTTTTAATGTCTTTGAAAAATAGTTATTATTTTAAGGAAAAATTGTATATAATAGCAAACTAATAACTTAAAATAAATGGAGTAGCTAGGGTTTGATTTAATTGTGAACGCATTGCAAAAAATTGTCAGGTGCCTCTGTCTCAAATATCTCGCTCGCTTCCTCACTTTTTATACAAACACAAGTGTATAAAAAATATTTCTAATTGTATAAAGTAGAGAAAATTGTATAAATACATATATTTTTGTTCCCCTCTCTCCCCTCTTCCAGATCTCGCTCGCCACTCTCCCAAATCTCGCTCGCCACCCTCGTCTTTCTCACTTATACAAACAGAAGCGAAATGTATAAATTGCGTTTTTGTTTGTATAAAGCATGAGAAAATTGTGTATACACATGCAAGTACATATATTTTCGTCCTATATACTTATAATTATACAATAAAAGTACTCCTCTGCCCAGTTTCTTTTGCCTTTCTCTCTTTCTCGTTTTATACAATTTTCAAATTGTATCTAATTTCTCTCTTTCTCGTTTTATACAATTCGATTCAATTGTATATTCCTTGTCAAGTCTCTTTTGTCTTTCTCTCTTTCTCATTTTATACAAATTCAAATTGTACATAATCGTTCTATACACTTATAATAATACAATTCGTTTTATACACTTCGTTTTTATACAGTTTTCTGCCCAAATGTCTTTCTCTTTCTTGTTTTATACACTTCGTTTTATACAATTTGCTTCAACTTATGTATAGCGAATTATACAGTTTCTATGTTTGCTATGGAGTTTAATTATGCAAATTTTGCTATAGCATACAAATATGAATTTTTTATTTGTTATATGTGAAAGTTACCCAATTTAAAATAGTCATAATTAGCCCAAAAGGGGATGAATATTGAGCCCAATCAAAGCCCAATATTGCTGTAGGCTTCATAAACCAGCCCAATAGTAAGTCATTTTGACATATTTTTAGTTTGTTTGTCCAAATTTTCGAAATATAACGTAACATTTTGAAAGATATTTTTCAAAAAAATAATTTTAGTGAGAGGTTGTTATAAGTTTGAAAAACACTTTTGAACAACAATTAACGTTTGGTCAAACCTTTTAACATTGCCTTTGAAGAAAGAGGTAGATGTTCTAAATAGCGGATCGATTCGAGAGCAAAGACCGGAGAATAGTAAGAGTTTACTTTGTCTCAATTAGGCTTTTTGACAGACCGAACAAAGATCTTATTTGAGTTAAAGGGATTTTCTAAATATATTTTTCTTAAAAGAGTTTCAGAAAAAAATTACTTTTTAAACTTCTAGAAAAGAAAATTCGAGTACTTTATAAAATTATTTATTTTCTCCTAAAAGCTCGATAAATATCTCACTTTTACTTTCGATATTCTATAAACTTAGTCAAACAAATTAGTATGTGTTTCAAAGTAAAGAACCAAACAAAAAATGTACACAATAAAGGTAAAAAGAATGATATAGAGATCTTTATTAGTTGATCATATTCAAATTGTAAAGGGTACAAATTTCACAAAAATTAGATTAAGTGAACAATTTCATAATGACTTATCTTTTAATGTAGGTTCAATGAACACTTTTTCTACCAAAAAAAATAAAGTTAATTAGATTTCGTTTCGATTTATGCAATATTTTTTATTTATCGAGAGTTAATTAGGTTAGCTCAATATTTTAAAACTAAAATTTAGATCAATATTGAAAAACAATTTTTTTTTTTACAAATCTTTCATATCAATATAACAAGTAAATATATTAATAAAAATTTATATACTTCTTTCTGAATATCAAAAAGCGTGTCGTATAAATCTATACAAAAGAAAAGATGGAGTATCCCACAAACCACTCATTTTTTCATGGCATGTGATTATTAGAAAAATATAATATGTCGAGAGTTAATTTAATTAATTTTTGAGATTAAATTGGATTAATTCAATTCAATAAAGTAAAGTTAAAGTTCAGTTCGACATTTGATAATTAGATAAAAATATTATAAATTAAAATCTTCTCATATTAATATAATGAGTTCGAAATATTATAAATATCAATCAAAATTAATATACTTTTTTGAATTTCAAGAAGCCTATAGAGAATCCCATAAATCACTCATTTTTTTCTTGACATATAGTTATCATCAAGTGGAATAAATTCATCTTTTATGTTACGTGACAAAAATGTTTCAAGTACGCAATTGAATTGAGAAAAGACAAATTAATTATATCTTAGAATTAAAAAAAAGAGTCATTTTTTTAAAAAATGAATAAATTATAATCAATAATTGCTTGTCGAAATCCCTCTAGTGACACTTTTGCTTATCAACAACATTTATTAGGATTAGAAGGAACATCAATGAAAGTGACATTTGCAAAAAGCACCCATCTCCTTTTTGAAATTTTGTCCATAAGAATCTAGCTACATTTTCAATAATGATGTGGTTCCATCAACACGAATATCGAGTAATAATAAATTTTCACGTAAGATATTGATTGATTAATATCTTCGATATATGTTGTCTAAATTTATCGATTCACGACGTAGAGTATTTTCCACTTCATGACTCAACCTATGGATCATGATATCACCATCTTTGACGACATGATCTTTTCTTGTTCACTTATGCAGGTAACGCAGAGGCCGACAATTATATTGCCTCACAAAGGTTCAAATAATCAGGATTGACACTCATTTTATTAATCAATCACTATTGTAATCAACTACGTGATGATGCCTCACTATATTAATCACTAAGACACATCCATAAAATTCAGTAATATAATTCTTGACATAATGCAAGTAGGAGCAACAAAAATATATAAATTCTTTTAAAAGTTATCTAAACTATACTATTTTTGGCACTTATGTGGTGAAGAAGCAACCATTACATAAAAAGAAATAATAGCCACAAACTACATTTTCTTTCCCCCTATCACAAGTGCAAGGGACAATTTTTTTTTATTTTTATATCTCAATATGTCCCATTGGTAACCTCAAATACCAAAAGTGGGGTCTGTTTCTTTTTGTTTAGCAAAAACCTCCTGGTGGAAAAAGTTGGAAACTTTTTATAAAGGGCAGAGGAAAAGTAGGTTAAAAGAAATTTATGAAGAGCTAACAAGAAATACATGTTTGTTTGTTTTTTAATCACTTTTCACCCTTTAGTAGCAATGGTCACATGCCATTCTTGCAAAAACATCCAAGTGTTGGAATCAATGTGTGTTTAGAAGGGGCTTTGAATCAATACAACAACAAAAATGGTCCAAATTCATCTTTTTTAGGGTTTCTTGGCTTTGAGTTGAGCAATCAACAAATCCACTTGTCTTTCGTAACTCATTGTAATGAAAGATCTTGCTTACGGAATAACTTTCCTAGTGAAGGAAAGAAAGTTCGACAAGTTAAGATAAGTCTTGTAGAAAGAAAAACTAATCAAAGATCTTGCTTACAGAAGAATAACCTTCCAAGTAAAAGAAATAAATGACGACTATTTTCACTAGCTTCTACAATAGTGTACTAATGAAGCAAAATAGAGGGTTCTTGGTCAGCATAGGAGCCGAAACCCACAAAGAAATGAAGGGGTATCAACATCTAGTATATATACATAATGAACAATAAGACAGAGGGAACCACAACAGAATAGATTCATAAGAACATAATATTTAACATTAATGTATGATCAAAGATATAAACAATGATGTTTTCACTTGTCTGGATATTGGAAGACAGATGATTTATTTACAATAGCAGCAGTTAAAAAGCATACTACTTCTCCCATAATATTCACATTAGCTATATTTACACTAAAAAATCAGCTTGATATGTCAAGTTTTCCCCCCAACAACAGAAGTTGATCAGTTCTAAAGTTTAAAGATGACATTGATTTGTGTATTTTAGCCCGAAACCAAAGATCACTGCCACGAAAAACTTGATTATTTGTCTCTCGCAAATGAAAATGCTGACCTGCTGCTACTACTATTCGATATTGATGCAGAACTTGCATATCTCCTCAAATACTAAAAGATAGACCCTGCTTCAGAAAATTCCTAATGCGTAGATAACGACTAGCTGCAGTATGTTCAAAAATTCTGAAGAGAAGAGAGCCATTGCTCCATATACTTCTTACCCTCTGCAAGTATGAAAGACGAATTTCAGACAAGATGACATTCACTCGTACGTCTAATACGAGACTACACAGACTGGCATAGATATGATACATATTAACCAACCTATCTAGAAGAACTCGTAACAAATTCTGCAGGCTTTAAATTGGTTCAAGGCAAATACAAGTTGTAAGTTTGGAAACTTCATACAGGAGGAAACAATAGCATACAAAATAAAAGGAAAAGTCAGTTCTTTGTTCATTGCTCTATCAATGTTTAAGCTTTCTTTAAGAACCAAAAGGCTGGATTGAAAGATGGAGTATGTAGTACTCACTGGATTAGGTTAGAATGAAATTTTATTGAGGTTCTTATTGTCAAATTGCACAATAATACAACACCATACTCATAGAAATCCCAAAGTGGGGTCTGAGGAGGCTAGAGTGTCCGCAAGGTTACCCCTACCTTGACAGGAGAGGCTGTTTCTGAAACAAACTCGGCTCAAAATACACAACAACGGATATAATAAATAATGTTCACTGATTGTAGTATGATAACAGTAAATATTGCTCATCAATTCTACTCCATTAATATTATCTATCCTTCAATGCAACTATTGCTTATTAAAATCTAAATTCAATGATATCACTCTATCCATCTGCGTCCTGATGGGAGACTGGCTTCTATTTTTAGCACTATTATGCGACGCTTGTTACCACGCGCTTGGTAACACGAAGGATAACAATACGACAAACTCACATGAATCTTTTTCTCAGTCTACACATTACTAAACATAACTAATTGTTAAATTCAGCTCCAGAGGTGTCATTATTGTCAGAGCAGTTGCAAACAAGCATAAAGAAATTCAAATCATAGTTATCAAAGAACAATAATCCAAAATAACGATATTCTACATAATCAATGCAGCAAAAGCAACAAGAACATAATGCGACGCTTGCCACGCGCTTGGTAACACGAAGGATAACAATACGACAAACTCACATGAATCTTTTTCTCAGTCTACACATTATTAAACATAACTAATTTAACAAATTCAGCTCCAGAGCCCAGAGGTGTCATTATTGTCAGAGCAGTTGCAAACAAGCATAATGAAATTCAAATCATAGTTATCAAAGAACAATTATCCAAAAGAACGATATTCTACATAATCAATGCAGCAAAAGCAACAAGAACATAATGCGACGCTTGTTACCACACGCTTGGTAACGAAGGATAACAATACGACAAACTCACATGAATCTTTTTCTCAGTCTACACATTACTGAACATAACTAATTTAGCAAATTCAGATCCAGAGGAATCATTATTGTCAGAGCAATTGCAAACAAGCATAATCAAATTCAAATCATAGTTATCAAAGAACAATAATCCAAACGAAAGATATTCTACATAATCAATGCAGCAAAAGCAACAAGAACATATCTAAAGCTCTTACCAGCAGGATACCCGTTTGAAAGATTCTCAATGGCACTTAAAAACTGATTGTTTGGCTCTCCTATCTCTCTACAATCATGCCTGTAGCAAGGAACCAACACAGCAAAACTGTCATCTCCCTCATCATCATTCTGGAAATCAGGGGCATGTGGTTCCAGCCACCCGATCGACCAGTCAGAGTCATCGGATTCGGAACCTGATAAACAAACACCATCAGATGGCACCAATACCACATCATATTTCTCATCAACCCTCTTCCTCTCCTCTCTACTCTTCCATTTCCTCTTCACTTTCCTAGTAGTTGAAGCTAGATTAGCCCCCCTCACTGACTTAAACTTCAAACTATCACTTTGTTCCTTCAATCCAAATCCAAAATCTTGCAAGGGATTCATTGAAGATCCATTAGACACTGGTTCCTTGTCTTTCCCACCCCACCACCACCATGACAAACGAGTCAAAGAAACTGCCATTTCATCCAAAAGGAATTCTACAAATGATCAAACTTAGCAAAAACAAAATAATCAAACTTTAAGCTCTGAAACACAATCAAGAACTCAAATCCAAGCCCCAGAACAAAAATTCAACAAATGCTTAATCCATTACTTAAACAAAATATCAGATGGAAGGCAAAAGATTAACTTTTTCTATCAAAAGAGCAAAAAAGCAAACAGCTTTCAGCAGTTTAACCATAAAAAACAACCCCTTTTCAAGAAAAACTTCAAAATTCAAACCCCACCATCTCCTAGCACTAAAATTGAACTAAAAATCCCAGAAAACATCAAACAGTTCAAAAGGGTCTAACAATATGATAAATCCACAAAATTTAAATCAAGTTTTTCATCTCAAAACTCATGATTGATGAGGGCAAAATTGGAATTAAAACACTAAAAAACCATGTCTCCAATCGGGTCAAACCCAGGCCCGAATTTGTTTCTCAGTAAAGAAAAAGGATAAGCTTTCGGCAGATGTATATATACGGTGTCACCACCGGAAAATTCTCAAATCCTCGCCGGAAAGTGAGATCAGCACGGTAATATCACCGGAAAAAAACAAAACTTTTCACCGGCATATCCATTTTCCGTCACCGGCGGTGAACCCCTTTTTCTTTCTCTCACTAAAACTCCCTTCTTTCGTCGTCACCCCACCCCCCCAACAGTAACACACATACAGTGGAAAATCAACTGAATACTTTGTGGCGGGGCCTATATATAAGCAAATGGATAACTATTTTTTTATTTTTGTTCAATTTTGATCTCTTATTTTATATAAACTACATTTTAACCCCCCAAAACTTTCCTAATTTGCTATTGTTATCTATTTTGTTTTGTTAACTTTTTATTGCTTATTTTGTACAAAAACTAGACTTTAATCCCATAGCTTTCCTAATTTATTGGTGTATATTTCAATTGCTTATTTTGTATATATGGTTGTTTCGTTCGATAACACGATTTTTATATTATTCTATACAATCATGTTTTTACGATTTAAGTATCGTTTTTATGAAAATTGCTTAATTGTGAAAAAAAGGATTAGCTTAATTAAATTTTTTTATTGATGAGTAATGTAATGACTAGGGGGAGTGTTGATATTTCATTATTTTTCGAAATTGAACTTCGGAATATATATTTAGTCAGAAAAAAATATAAAATATTTTCATTAATTTTGAAAAACACACACAAAAAAAAAGATTTTTTTATTTTTATCATTTAAAACTATTCACAAAAAAAAAAATAATAACAGACAACTTTCATTATATTAGCGATCAAACACAATTTCAAACATTTTAATATATTTTTTCACTAAATATTCACAAGGTCCCATAAATATTCTAATTTGTTGTTATATCTATTTTGTCTTGTTAATCTTTTATTTGCTTATTTTGTTCAAACTTTGATTTTAACACCATAACTATCCTAATTTGTTCTTGTACCCATTTTGTCTTATTAACTTTTTATTGCTTATTATGTTCAAATTACATTTTAACCCCCATAGTTTTCCTAATTTGTTGTAATACCTAATTCATTTATCTGTGTAAATATTATTCATGAGAAATATTTTTCTTCCTATTGAACACAACCTTAAAGTAAAATAAAATTGAACTTGACGAAATTCAAGTTTTTCTTTTAGCAAAAAAAATTAAAAATTATATAATCATAGATTGAGAAAAAAAGAGGAAAACTATAGAGGGGTGATTTATAAATCATGTAACTATAGAGGGGTGATTTATAAATCATGTTTTTTCTTCTAGGCCCTTAAGTTAAATCAATGGCTAAGATTTGGTGATAGAATTGTGACCGTCCGATCATGTTTTGTCTGTCCAATGAATTAAAACTATATTGTAATCTGAGAAATAATAAATGAGTTAGAAAATCATCGCCAAAGAGTGGTTTGGTTATCGAGATTAGTCAAAAATCTTTGATATTATTTAGTCGTTCGTTTTAATTTATGTGATATTATTTGTTACGAAAAAAATATCATATAATTGACAATTTTTATTTTACCTTTATTTAGTCTCACAATAACATTTTATTGTGAAGAAAAATAAAAAAAAAAAATTGATAAATATAACAAAATCTTATGTTGTTTCATAGTTTCTGCAGTAATCAAATGATATCACATACGTAAAAAATGAAATTATATATGATTAATCATAAGATAACTTTGTTTTGAATTAAATAGCTTGTCATCGTTATAAAATGAATTCAATTTCTTACCCTAGTTTTGGAGACAATTAATTTTATCAAAAGAAATTTAAGTTTTGGAAAAAATCAAACCACTAAAATTAGTTTATAACTATACCCAATATTTTTGCATGAAGTTGTTTTGACACATAAAATATTATTAACTATATATGTATGACATGATTTTTTTAATGAGAAAATCACTTTTACCCCCTTTTAATTTTGCTCCAATCATAGTTTTAGTTGTAGGTTTTTAACTTAAATTTGGAATTTTAAAACACCATTAATATTTAGAATTTTGTTTTTCATTTTAATCTATTTGTTTGATTTTAATTTAACACTAACTTTAAAAAAATAAATATATTACAAAGGGATTCTATTTATTTCACACATGTGAAGTGAGTCGAATGTCAGCTTTATAAATAAATATCTTTTCTATCTTTTTTTTAAAATAAAAATTATTCATAACCTCACCAAATTTGACAAAGCTTGTATAGTCATAATTAACCATAATGAAGATCGTTAAGATCACATTTGCATATAATAATATCAATTTGATTGTCAAGAATGACCTACGATGTGTCTTCACCAATAATTGTAATATAATTATCAAAGAGTTTCTTTTATCGATTTATTATTTTAATTTTATATAGTTCAATATATATTTAAGATAATTTGAATATTTTTTTCTTTTCTTAATCATGTTAGACATAAATTAGCTTGTGTTCGATAAAACTGAATGAATTTATTTTTGAACGATCCCATTAAAAATTCACGTTTTCTAAATAGTAGCACTACTTGTGTGCATGAAATGCTCGATCTATGCATATGTGATTGAAACTTTAATATATTTTTTATTATTATTTTCCATAGTCAAAAGAAATTCTCTTAGTATAATTTTTAAAATAATTAATAACATCCAACGATTAGAAAACGTATTAAAAAGTGTTTAATAATTCTCTGATTTCATTGACTTTTAAAAAATAATATACTTTTGATATATATGTATTTGTTGGAAAACATGTTGTTCACATATTTTTCTCATTTTGTTATCATTTGTTGGATTTTATTGTACATATTGACCCCATCAATAATTGAATTATATATTATTTGTCAACCTTGAAAAGACAAGAAAAAAAGAAGGAAAAAATAAAGAAAAAAGGGGACGTAAATGAAAATTAAAAGGAAGTTACGTTGAAACTGTTTTTTCTTTAATTATTTTATTAAAAAATCATTTATTTTTTTTTGAGTTACGAACACACAAGGTTATAAAGTATGTGTTAAGCGCGTGATTTATTAACATATAACCTAGTAACAATATGCAGTAAGTAAAACATATCGCGATAAAAGTTATATTCCAGAATTTGAAGCTACTTACCACATATCGCCTTAGAAAGTATATTATAATTTAATTTATTTATTTTTGAAGCGTGAAATAACTAAAAAAAACTAATAACAAAATTATGATTTAGTGTATACGTTTTAATTAATTGTGGCTCACAATCAATTTATTTTCCACACTTGTTATACACTTGTGATGTTTCATTTTACCATCTTTAAATTCATGTAACATGTGCTAAAATCTAGAATATTCTAAGTTAGGTTCAATATGATTAATGACTAATCAAAAGCTATCGTAATCTTAGTTGATATATAACAAACTTATGTTCATGTATATGTGTGACACGTTTTGCATATGAATGTGAAAGTTCAATATATTTTGAAGAAAAAATTACTATGAAATTATTATTGTTATATAGTACAATTAGAACATTGTCATTCTAAGGTTCTTAAATATTTTAGTACACTTGTTAGATATCAGTCACATCTATAATATTTAATTACAATATTTCTTCTTGTTTCACTCACCGTATTATTTGTTATTTTATTTTGGAAAAATACACAAGTACCCCTCAATCTATGCCTGAAATTTCAAAGACACACTTATACTATACTAAGGTCTTATTACCTCCCTGGACTTATTTTATAAGTAATTTTCTACCCTTTTCAGTCTACGTGGCACTAGCTTGGAAAAAAAATCAACTAACGTTGGACCCACAAGATAGTGCCACGTAAGCCAAAAAAAGGTAGAGAATTATTAATAAAATAAGTTCAGGGGGTAATAGTACCTTAGTAAAGTATAAGTGTATCTCTAAAATTTCCGGCATAGAAGGGAATACTTGTGCACTTTCTCTATTTTTTTAATATAGATTTTTCAAGCTCGATTTGTTATATGTTTTTCTTAAGTCGGGAACCTTTCAAAAATAAGTTTTTTATTCTCGATCACAAGATAAGAATATGATTGCAATATATTATCAGTACTCTTTCAGACTCTTATTTATAAAATTACGCTGAATATTTTGTGGTGATCACATTCGTAATACTTTTGGCCTAATACCATGTTATTGTTTTTGTATTCTTCTTAACACTTGCACTTAAAAATAAAAAGACTACCATTACTTGAATATTTTTTAAAAATTAATAATTACTAAAATTGTCTTTTTATAATGATTTTCTCTATTTGCATTAGTTGTATTTTGTCTTTGGGTAGCCAAATTCCACATGCAAAATACCCAACAAGGAAAGAAGAAAACATGCATTTGGAAAGCAAGCTTATAAAATATACACTAAAATTGTATCCACTCATCGCGACTAAATTAGTTTTTCACCTCGTATTTAATACTTATATTAACGTTTGACCATGCTTAAATTTACTTTGAAAAGTCCCACCTCACTTGTTGATTATTTTTTTTCAAAATTTCAATTTGAGACCTTTGTTTAGCCATATAAACTTTGGCATAATTGATATTATTATAAGCAAGTGTCTTTTTAAAAAATCATTGCCTTTTATTTAGTCAATCAAATCTTAGAGAAAGTTCATCATATATAATACGGGTCCACCAAATAATCACCATTATAAATGGACATAATATTGCACTTAAAACTATAGTGCAATATTAATTGAGACAATTAAAGTTGTTTATGCTATTAAACAAATTAAATTATTATTCACTGCCATGGACTAGAAATTGCAAGACATGACCAAATTTCCATCCCCCTTTTTTTTTTTTTTTTTATAAAAAAATAGCTTTTATCGTAAAGTTTTAAATTTAATTTATTTGTGAAATTTTATATCAATATCTTTGAGTTTCACATAGGAAATATGTTTTTATTCAATTGCAAAGATAGAAACATGACTATTTGTGAAATGATCATATATAGTTCATGTATTTATATCTTGCTAACATATTATAGAAAAGAGTCAATTTTCTTGAACTATATGAAAGAAATTATTTAAATTATCTGTTTTTATTAAATTTAAATGCTAATCTTCATATTATTTTTAGTGTTTTTGTAGTTGAATACAAATTTTGGAGATTAGATTCTAGAGTATGAAATCAACACAAAAGATATGTATTTATAATTATTTATTTTATGATTTAGCAACCTTTTTCACCATATTAAGTCATGACTTTTATATATTAATAATCAGATATAATTTAATTTGATTAAAAAAAATTATGAAATGATCTCAAGTTTTTGTTGAATTTATCTAAGAGTATATGTCATCAAAAAATTTTGATTTTATATATATGTTCAAGTCATCAATTTTTATCTAAGAGTATATGTCATCACAAATTGTTTAATTTTTTTTATTAAATAAATTGATGACGTGGACAAATATAATTGGTCACGTCATTAATTTTTAAATAATTTTTTTTAAAAAGATGAATTCAATTTTTTTTCAGAATTATATTTTTTTTAAAAAAAATAAAAAAATTGATGATGTGGCTGAATTATAATTGGCCACGTGTCAAAAATGATTTTACAAAACCACCGTTAAAAAATAATGGCATGAATGAACCGTTTCTTTAACGGTAATGGCATAAATGAGCCAAACTTTTAACTGAAAGTTCAATAGCATATTTGAGCTTTTTTCTTTATTTTTAACCCATTTTTGGCCTTTCCTCTTCTGGGCTTTTACTCCATAGATTTTGGGCCTATGTTAACGGCTAGTTAACAATAGATCCGAACAAAATTGTTAAACGATAACAAAATTCAAAATTTTTCATTCACAACGGCTATTGATATACACAGAAAAAGTTTCAATTTTTTTTCTTTTTTTTTTAACTCTTCCATTAAAGCTTGTAACTTTCAATTTACTTACTTCAAACTGAAAAAAAACCCACTTGTTGTTTTTTTGAATGGACTACAAACCAGAAATTTAATCAAAGGTACATTTTCAAGAACACCCTTTTGTTTAATATTGTTTCTTGATTAGTAAATTGAAAGAAAAATTGAATCTTGATGCATGATGTTGTGTAAGTTTTCTTTTGTGGGTGTCTTGAAAGATTTAGTCTTTCGGAAACACGCTCTCGAAATTTCACTGATATGTTGTTGTTGTTCTTGTTGGTGTCAGGCAGAATAACTAATTGTTAATTATGTGAATGAATGTATGTGCTGTGTTGACACTCTGAAGTTAGTAATTCCTTTTAATTTTAGTAATTTATGATTCTGTGAATATGTGTTGTTTGAGATAATCGAGAACATGATTTTAAAAATAAGGTTAGGAGGTTAGTAGATAGTAGTGTGTTGTCTTGCTGTCCTTCGAGACTAGTATTAGTCGTAGTGCTGTTGTTGTTTCTTGTCCTTCGGTCTGTTACTATATTACTGTTGTATAATAGTTATGCTTGTGTGATTATTTAGGGCACACTCTGCTAAAGCATGAAAATGTACATAATTTCTGTTAAAAATCTTCTATGTTACATTATTTAAGATTAAATGTGTCAATCTTTTGAAATTCTGGCATTTTCAGTGAGTAAGAATTAGTGTCCTTTAGAAAAAGCTTAGATCTTGGATTTGTGTGGAGAAAGATTGTGAATAAGGAACACCTGGTTAGGATGTTATTGTGATTGTAAGAGTACTGCACTAGACTAGAAACTGGACCATTGTGAAGGTTCAAAAGCGTTTCGAGTTTCTCATATTTAGGGTGTGGCAAGTTCAGATCTTATAAACTTTAAGGACTCCGCTTCTTGAGTTCCAATTTTGCCTAAATTCATGTTCTCTAGGCCAATTCTTTTGTAGTTGTTATTCCTTCTGTCATCTGTCTCTATAGCTTTCAATGACTTCTGTTGGTTTGCTTCAAAGATCTTTTTGGAGATTGATAACATAGCATGTCTTGTTTAGTATTGTTTCGTTGTGGTTACTGTTCTCATTTATGTATTCCCTTTTTCAAACTGCTTGAAATTTGACCTCTCTATCTCGTAGAGGTAGAGATAAAGTTTGTGTACATTCTACCCTCCCCGAACCCCACTTGTGGGATTTCATGTGTTTTGGTGCTGAAATTCTCTCTTTTTTGCAAACAGGTGTTTTAGTTGATCTCAGTTGGAGTGAGGAAATGGACACAGTACATGAAGCACTAGATGAGGCCAAACTTGAGATTGAAAAGCTCAGGGCAAACTACCAAAGTAAAGCTGAGTTGTGTGAGAACTTGAAAAGAGTCAACAATGAGTTGCTAACCAAGAATCAGGAGGCGAATTTGAAAGTAGAGAAGCTCACTCATGAATTGTCTGGGAAAGAAGATGAACTTGCTGTCACTGAACAGTTGCACGAAGCAATCGAGTCAAAACTTAAAGAAAAGGAGTCTGCTGTCAAGCATCTAAGTTCTACAAATGATAAGCTTCGTGCTGATATTGCTGAGATGCTCCGAAAGTTTGAGGAAGAGAATAGAGGGCTGGCATTGGCGTTAGATGGTGCTAATTCAACTAATATGGATCAGGAACAGCAGATTCGTTCTCTCGAACAAGAAATTGAGGGGCTAAGGGCTTCTGCTTCGCAGAAGAAAAAGTCCTTGGAAGTTGATGAGAGGAGAGCCGAAGCATCCAGAGAGCTGAGAAACAACGATGATATGCTACTGGAGATGGAGCAGGAAAACAGGAAGCTCACAGATCAACTAAAATGGAGGAATGAACAGTTCATTCATCTGGAAGAGGCTCATGGCAAGCTCAGGCAACAACTTCAAAAATGTGAAGAAGAGAAACAAGGGCTGGCATTGTCTTTAGATGGTGCTAATTCAACTAATGTGGATCAGGAGCGACAGATTCGTTCTCTTAAAAAGGAGATTGAAGGGCTCAGGGAATTTGTATCGGCTTCACAAAAGAAGTCCTCAGAAGCTGAGAAGAGAGCCAAAGCATCCAAAGAGCTGAGACACAGTGATGATATGCTTTTTGAAATAGAGGAGGAAAACAGGAAACTTGAGGAACAACTTAAATGGAAGAAGGAACAGTTCAGTCATCTGGAGGAGGCTCATGGCAAGCTCAAGCAACAGCTTAGCAAGTATGAAGAAGATAGTAGAGGGATGGCGTTTGCTCTAGATGGTGCAAATGCAATTAATTTAGATCAAGAGCAACAAATTCGTTCTCTCAAACAAGAAACTGAGGGGCTAAGGGAATTTGTATCATCTTCACGGAAAAGGTCCTCAGAAGCTGAGAAGAGAGCTAAAACATCCAAAGAATTGAGACACAATGATGATATGCTGCTTGACATGGAGGAGGAAATCAAGAAGCTAGCAGATCAACTTAAATGGAAGAAGGAATCGTTCAGTCATCTGGAGGAGGCTCATGGCAGACTCAGGCAACAACACCAAGAGGAGGGGAAAGAATGGGCCAAAGAGAGATCCACATTGCTAGATGAGATTTCCAAACTGCAGACGAAATTAGATTCTCAGCTAAGAATATCGAAAGATCTTGAAAGCCGTTTGTGGATGTGCAATCAGGCTTTAGCTCATGAAGAAAGCAAGAAGAAACTACTAGAAGTTCAACTTGCTGAGTCTAAAACATCCTTTAACAGTGTCTGTGTGGAGTACGAGGAATCCAAGTCTATAATTGAGAGCCTGACTAGTCAGAGGGACAAAGAGATTGCGAATCTAAGAGATATATTGGGTTCAAGGGATACACTTCACAAGGAAATGGAATACCAATTCAGGAGGGTAGAGCAAGAGAATCATGAATTGATGACATCCCTTAGAGAACTCCAGGAAGCCAAAATTCAAGAAGCTGGAGCTTCTTCTTCCTTGTCAAAACTCCGAAACAAGCTCAAAGGCCTGGAGCAGGTGCACAAGGACTGTTTTGGTAATCTCAAAGCCAAAGAAGCTGAATGGGCTTCTAAATTGGAGAAACTAACAGAAGAGCTTGATATCTGCAAGTTTGCTGTACAGAGCAACGACACTTTAATTACTGAACTTCGAGAGGAGTTGGAGACGTGTGAATTATTAACATTGCAGTTAACACTACAGAATGAGGAGACGTCCATGATGCTGTTAGTGTTGAAATGTCAGTTTTTTGAGCTCCATCAAAGAATTGCTGATGATTATGCTTCAATGGAATTGGAAAAGAGAGAAGGAGTTGAGAATATCTCTACTCTAATGAAACAGTTGAATATGAAGAATGAAGCTCTTGTTAGAGTTCAGGAAGATCTCGAAGAGGAGCGTGAAAAGGTAGCACTGCTGTCAGAAAAGATCGAGTCCTTGAATTCTGAAGAACAACAACAGCTTCCTTTACAAAGAGAGGTTGATACACTAAAGGAAATGCTGAAAGAAGCATCAACTTCCCAAAGTCATTTGAAGGAGCAGGTATTGCATACAAAGAGTGACTTGGAACAAGTTCGTGATGCCTTGGATAGAGCAAATGAAGAACTGGCTGAAAGTTTCGAAGAAGGAAATGAACTGGAATTTGAACTGCAGGTATGGAAATCTGTTGCTGAGAAGTTGAAAGCCAACTTGGAAGAAAACCTTCAAATGAGGAGACAAATAGAAGCCTCCCTTCTTGCCCAAGCAGATGTTGAATTTGACCTCAAACAAGAAAGAGAAAGCCTTGAACTCGAGCTGGCAGAAAAAGATACAAGAGTGAATGAACTCCAGCAGCAGCTCTTCGACCAGAAAAGGGAACAGACAGCGTTGCTCAGTGAAAACATTGAGGACAAGAAGACTTCTCAGGATCTTCAGAAGGAAGTGCAGTATTTGGAGCAAGAGTGGGTGAGAAAAGAGCTTGAAGGTGCCATTTTAGCACAAGTGGAAGCAGAAACAAAGCATAAGAAGGAAAAAGAGAGCCTCCACCAGATTGTTGAAGAGAAAGACCACAGAATATATGATCTTCTGAAGGAGGTGGAGTATTTGGAGCAAGAGTGGGTGACAAAAGATCTTGAAATTGCCATTTTTGAGCACGTGGAAGCAGAAACACAGCATAAGAAGGAGAAAGAGAGTCTACACCAGCTTGTTGAAGAGAAAGACCACAGAATAAATGTTCTTCAGAAGGAGGTGGAGTATTTAGAGCAAGAGTGGGTGAGAAAAGAGCTTGAAGGTGCCATTGTTGAGCACATGGAAGCAGAAACACAGCATAAGAAGGAGAAAGAGAGCCTCCACCAGCTTGTTGAAGAGAAAGACCACAGAATAAATGTTCTTCAGAAGGAGGTGGAGTACTTGGAGCAAGAGTGGGTGAGAAAAGAGCTTGAAGGTGCCATTTTTGCCAAAGTGGAAGCAGAAACAAAGCATAAGAAGGAGAAAGAGAGCCTCCGCCAGCTTGTTGAAGAGAAAAACCACAGAATATATGATCTCCAGCGGCTTGTCAACTCGCTGGAAAATGAGTTTGAAAGCTCAACTTGCTCATTCTCAGCCAGTCTCTCAGAGATGCAAGCAGAGGTTGATATGTTTCATAAAACCTGGGAGACGATGAGAACAGAGGATTTCCTAAAGGAGATTGAGATACAGATGAGGAACTTGGTAATCGTTGAATTGGAAAATGAATTTTGCAAGTTGCAAAAGGAAGTGGAGCACTTGGAGAAACACGTGTCCAATTCTGTTGGAAAAAGGACAAAGCTTGAAGCTGAGATGGAAGCCAAAAGATCAGAGATAGATGTATTGCAGTTTAAACTTGAAAAGCAAGTAAGAAGTTCAGATATCGTGATCAAGAACCTTCGTAAAGAAAAAGCAAAGCTTCTTGAAGATGTCATGAAATTGTCATCAGACAAGGACAAGTTGCTTGATACTTTCACGGACTTATCAGAAAGAATTTCCCGGATGTCTAAGGAAGATATGCAGCTAGCTGGTAGTTTGGAAAGGATGGTACAAAACTGTGACAGCAATATGCCGGGAACAGACTTGAAATGGGATAATGAATTCTATGACCCTGTTAAAGAGAACAATAGCAGACACCCCTCCACTCCAACTTCCACTTCAACCAAGAGATTAGAAGCTATTCTTGATGAAAGATCACCGTTGAGATCTCTCAACAATTAACAAGGAAAAGAGAAGTTATTTTTTTTGTATAGCTTCTTGACACACTTGTTCTAACTGTTGTTATCTTGTCAGCAATCTGTAACTGGCTCGGAAAAACACGTTTACTAGAGCTTCCATTTAATAAACTTTGTAGCATTTATTCATTCACTTTGATTTTTTTGGTTAGCAATGACAACCAACATTAGTACTGTTTTGATGACTTAATTTTTGTATTCATGTTACATGTTAAGGGCAGATTATGCTATCTACTAACTGTTCTTATACCCTCTAGTAAGCAGCATTTACGGTTATGGCGGATAAACAATTAAACTGTCTGACTGAAATCTGTCTTTCTTAATACATAACGAAAGCATCATTAACACTTAACAAAGAACCTGCTTCATAACACAAATCCTTAGTTACTTTTTAACTGCAGCAGCCTTCAATTCTGGGATATAAAAGACTTCATCAGTTCTTTCTTGACAACTCTTTAATTTCAATTTTCCAAATAACATATTTAAGGACTCAAGATTCAAAAATCTTTTTACTTTTTAAAACTCCGTATCATGTCAAAAGGAATAAAAACTTAATAATTGATGCATTTCCTAATTCAAGCTATTATAGTTACTTGTAAGTTTTGACAGTGTTATTTTTTTTTTAAAACTATATAACTTGGAGTTAGTTTGCTATAGTTTGCAACTTGTTAAATCATGCAAACACTTGGTAGGTAGGATTTCTATAAAACGCTAGTAAAAATATTTTTACTTTCGAGTCTTTTGTCTTACTATCATAGACCTTATTTCACTAATCTTATACTTTTTTCACAATAGTTGCATTTCTTCTAGTCCCATTTGGAAGAGGAAAGGGCCTAAGCCTTTCATTATTATTCACTATTCAATGTTAATAAACAAAACTTCTTCTTTTAACTCCTCTTTTACCCCCCATAGAAATATTATACTAAATATAGAAAGTGGTTTTAGTTTGGATTAGCCTTTATTTCTCCCCAATTTATGCTTCTAAAGAAAACTAACAAAGCTATCAAAAAAGATCATAATTCAAAGTTCACACAAATATTAAAATAATATTTGTATCTTACAAATTCTCACACTAAACAAAACTCTCTCATTAAAACTCTCTCATTGTTATCAAGAAAAAAAGAAATAAGCCTCAAAATGTTTTTCTTACTATAGAAAGTGAATATCAAGTATATAAATTAGTATATAATATATGTATATATTTATCGAACGATCAAATATGTAACTTCATCAAATTATTTGTCATTCCATAATTGACCTTGGTTTTTTCAACAAGGACAAAACTAGCACATCTATTGGTACCCTCCATTGAAAATATTATTCCAATAATGCCACGTGTCCCAATTATATGTAAAAAAAAATTAATTTTCTTTTTTGGAAAAAACACATTTTTTCTCTTCTTTCTTCCACCTCCATAACTTTTTTACCTTGTTCGTGCAAACCATCACACATACGAAGTCGTTTTGAAGGTTTCTTCCTTTCTCTGTATTCCGGTAGACAAGGTTAGTTTCATCATCTTCATCTTCTTGGTAGTTTCCTGTATGTATTTTTTTATTATTATTTTGAAAGTTGATTTTTTTGGCTCAATGGCTTCAAATTGTCAATTTTCTGTATTTTTTTTCAGTTTTTATTGGAAATGGATTGGTATAAATTCGAATTCTGTGAAAAAAGAAAATACCCATGTAAAAAGATTTGATTTTTCATTCAAATTTCACTTCTGGAGGCTGATTTTTAGGGTAGAATTAAGACTAGGGTTATATTAGTGACCTAATTTCAATTCTGATGATGTTTTCAATTATGGGTTTTGCAGGGTTTTTTCAAGAGAAGTAGAGGTTGAGGGGGGAATCATCACTATCCTTGTTTTTGTAATTAGGAAGAGTTTTGATCAATGTGGAGTAGTTTAATTATCTTATGCTGCTAGTGATAGTTGGTTGTTTGCTTAGCTTTGTCCAATAATGGTTGCTGCTGGTTCTTTGCAGTTGTCCCATTATTGGGGGACTTGCAAGAACCATGAGCGCCTTAAGAAATATTCGCCTATACAGGTACCTTTTCGACTTGGTTATATGTTTTATTTACATCACTAGTTCTTCTTTCTATATTGAATGAAGGGTTGAAAACACGCCAAAATTATCCATTTTTTCGAGTTTCATACTCTGAACTATCATCAATTATTTATCAAAAGATACATCTGTTGTTCCGTTTTCCTATCATTCGAATGATGGTGATATTTCTTGTAGGAAAAGGGATCAAGTGATAGTTGAGGTGTATTTTGATAAATAGTTGATGAAAGTTCAGGTAGATAGGAAACTCACATACGTGATAGTTCAAGTATGAAACTTGAATAAAAGGAGATACTTTAGGTGTGTTTTTGACCATTAACTCTTCCATTATATTTGGTTTAATTCCACTTGCTTCCTTATAGAACACACTTGGAAGGAACAGGTGGCGTTCTTGTTGCACGAATCTGTCATCTTTTTCATCAGTAAGTACTTCTGATTGCACGTGGATGACTTCTTTGGATTCCGGGAAAAATTGGTGTAAATTGAACAATTTAAATGAGAAATGGAGTCCTCGCTCCTCATAAGGTCTAAAAAGGGAAGGAAAAAAAGGAGAAGAAGAAAAGTCTAGATGAAAAAAAGGGAAGAAAGAAGAGAATACTCCAACAGAAAATAAGGTGGCAATCTTGTAGTAAAAGAATTAGCTCAACGGGTATTATTTCTTAGGATAGTGTAATCTATGCAAATAGGGTGCTTGCGCTTTTTCCTTGTGTATATTCTCTGTCATTCAGTTGTGGTAATGCATTTGGCTTCAGAAATTTGTTTTAACTCACTAAATTTTCTGTTATGTTACATTTTCAGCGGCAGGACTCTTGGAGTATCCATCACTTAAGAGGATTGCAAGTGAAGAAACATGTGCTCCCATATAGAAGCAATTTGTTGAAGTGTAATTCTTTCCTAAAACCTGACCAAGCTTTTGACATTTCTGTAAAGAATGCTGCTATTATACTGAAAAGGTAATTCTTGTTTTTGTTCAATAAGAGAAGACTATGCGTGTATTGTATGAATAGATCTGTGTAAAAATGAACAAATGGAAATTCAAGATTAGATGACGATGATAGTTTTGAACAATGCTTGAATTAGGAGGATAGCTATAGTATCTCAATAGAGATGTTAAGAGACTAAGTTAAAGCAGCTATCTACACTGTGTGGCGGAACCCTTTAATTTTTTTAGATCTAATATATTGAGTTGAGTTTAAGTGTCTTGTAATGATTTACTAACCATAGTAAATAGGATGAGGTCTACCTGCTTATTTTGAGGAGAAAGCAATAGTTTCTTTATAGCACAACTTGTATGCACACACTTTAGTACCAGCGGCCAGATTTCACCCCTTTACCTGTTTAACGTAGTTTATATTGTTTCCTCGTAATTTAATTAAGAAGATTATTGTTGATTCATGCAGATCATACAATAGCTTACAAGGAAGCCCACATCTGCTTAAGTTGCTTCCCGGAATTGGAATCCTTACTTTTGCAGTTTGGGGTCTTGCACCATTTCTGCGTCGAAGTAGAAATATACTCCTTCATGTATGAGTGTGTTTGTTTTGGTTATATTTCTTTGTACATATCCCTCTTCGTCTATTTTTAGTTTGACAATGATGCCTGATTATGGTGCAGAAGAGTGATAACAGCTGGGGAAAGAGTGGTACATATCATGTTATGACCTTTTATCTTCAACCGTTACTGTTGTGGACAGGGGCAATGCTTGTCTGCAGGTTAGTTCATTCAATTGCAAGCAGTGATCCTTCCCTCATGACTGATATACTTCTTGATGGCAACCTGACGCATGAAATATATTTCTTGCAGAGCATTAGACCCGATGGTGCTACCAACAGAAGCTAGTCAAATTGTTAAACAACGGCTTCTGAATTTTGTAAAATCATTGTCTACCGTGCTAGCCTCTGCATATTGTTTGTCCAGGTAAGTGTGGTTTCTGGAGATCTTAAAAAGATCCTTTGTAGCCAATCGCTCATCTAATTTTAATATTAATGAATTACGGGTAAACGATGGGAATTGAACAAGCATATTGTTGATAGAACTCCAAAATGGCATTCTTTTGACCAAATTTTGCTCTGCTTTATCACTCAGAAAAAATGGAAGATATTGTTGATAAATAGAAGTACTACTTGTTCATTAACATCTTCGAAATATTCTGCCATAGTTAGGGCAGTCAAACCTATGCTCGAAAATCAAAATATTTTGAGCACAGTTTATATGGTTCAGGTGTATTTAGTCTTTAGTATGACTTATTTTGAGTTGAACTTCTTCGACCAACTAAACTTAAACAACCTCTGATGATGAAATATGAAAAAAAAAATTGAAAAAATTCTGAAGCAGAATACATTTTAAGATGCTTTATAAAGAAATCATGCTTGTACTAAAATCAGTGGTCTAATTCTAAGGTTCAAGCATTTTTGTGTTAACATTGTCTACTTGGACTGTCATATTGCAATTGGTTTAGAATTTGTCCATATGTTGGCATATTTCTTGTGCTTTCTATTTTATGCTAACTTCAAGTAGATGACTGCATTAAGTTGCAGCAAGATAAAGTGAAGAAAGTCTTGAGATATTTATATTGGTACACATCTTATATCAGAAATGATATGCTATGTGCTTCAAGTAATAAGTAAATTGTTTAAAAGAGGGGTACTTTGCTGAATTATGACTCAAGACTAGGCTGAGTGTTGTGTATTTGTCTAATATCTTAGAGATGGAGAGCCAGGTCAGACAAGCTGGAATAAATTAGAGAGCAAAAGGTTTCTTACATTGCTTTGGGTTGGGGTGGAGAGCATCTCTTAAGTTTTCTTGTACTATTTTGTTAGAAAGCTGCATGCTATTTATTTTTACAATATTCACGAGTTTGGTAATACCATTTTGGTAAAGCTATAATGCTGTTTAATAAGTGCCTTCATATCCAAACTTTGCTCCTATAAATTTTTCTATTTAATACACGAAAATGTATTAACTACAGTGTGTCTGAAGGAGTTAGTTGATTGCCTGCTTAAATTCTTTTTCTCTATGAGATTGACAGAATGACACTCAGTATTCTCTGTATTCTGTAGGCAAAATTTGTTTATACCGATGTATTCTTTGCTTCACAAATAGCTGTTTGTTGTATCTTCTTAAGAGAAAACCTTGAACGATTAAATGCAGTGTTATTCAACAAGCACAGAAGTTTTTTATGGAGACAAGTGATGCAAATGATACCAGAAATGTAAGAATTCTTTGCACTATTGGATTAGTTAGTGTCATTTATTTTTTTTTTCTTTTAATGAAAGTAATTATTGTTAGTCTCAGTTGATATATTGTACATATATGGGTGTCTTGCTTCTTGGCAGATGGGCTTCCAGTTTGCTGGTAGAGCTATTTATACTGCAGTGTGGGTCGCAGCTGCGTCATTATTCATGGAGTTGCTAGGTTTCTCTACACAGAAATGGCTAACGGCAGGAGGACTTGGAACAGTATTGCTGACACTTGCCGGTCGTGAGGTCTGTTTCATAGTTTGTCTTGCTGTACTTGTTGGTTATAACACCATTATTCAAGCTCATCTTCAATCTTTATATAGGCATGAAAAGACCGTTTATAGTTTATAGCTCTTGTCCAGTTTCGATGAAGATGGTAATGCAATTATTCTTGTGATGTTATCAGATATTCACAAATTTTCTTTCAAGTATCATGATCCATGCCACCCGTCCGTTTGTCCTTAATGAATGGATTCAAACCAAGATTGAAGGCTATGAAGTTTCTGGCACAGTTGAGGTATGAACTTACGCTTGAGGGAAAAACCAGTATTTTAATGTTTGAGATCAGAAGAATGTTTGAGCCTTTTCCTCTAGCACTTCTCTGTTAACTTTTCCGCGATTCATAAATTTCTCTGTCTGTTTGACGCAGCATGTGGGTTGGTGGTCCCCCACAATAATAAGAGGCGAGGATCGAGAGGCTATTCACATTCCAAACCACAAGTTTACAGTTAATGTTGTCCGAAATTTGACTCAGAAAACTCATTGGCGTATTAAAACTCACTTAGCCATTAGTCATTTGGATGTCAGTAAGATAAATGTGAGCATTACTTCACTCTCATAGCCAAGAAAATACAGCAAAATAAGTTATACTACTGATGTTTGATCTCTATGTTACCATGACTTTTCTGTAGAATATTGTAGCTGACATGCGCAAAGTTTTGGCAAAGAATCCCCAAGTTGAGCAACAGAGGTTACATAGAAGAGTGTTCCTGGAGAATGTCAACCCTGAAAATCAAGCTCTGTTGGTTAGTGTCATTGTTTGATTATTAATATCTTGTGACTTTTGGATGGATCTTCATTATCTGTGTAAAGGTTGCTTTTGTTACATGCTTTCCTAACCAGTATGTTTTGAAAATTATCTTGGGTGCTTTTACTTCTCTCTAGTGCGTAAGAGTGTCTGGTGTGCTTGCAATTTTCTAGATCTGGAGTACCCAGAGTTATTTCATAAATTGTGGCTGCTGCTTTGGTTGCCTCCAGATATAATGGGTTAGAATTGTATCTTAATTGTAGTTGGTAGGCTCATTTAACAAAGAATTATGGTTGTCTTCCAAACTAAAATCGATTGAATTGCAGTTCCCGAGCAGCATGTATAGAAAGAAGCAAATTATGTAAACCCAAGGCACACTACCTTGTGCCCATTTACTGAAGATTTGTGCTTCATGAGTATCACTGAGACCATTATATTAGTACACCCCGTGATCTATTTACCTTGAGAACTGGTACTTAAAGCAAGTAAATCAAGAAGTACCACTCTCCTTTGATTCAAGGTAGTGTAAAGTATAACCGGAACGCAGTGTGTGAATATTATCTAAGTTCATTATGTAATGGCAATATTTCAAATTTACTGATGATCTTTCCATTTGCTAAAAAGCAAAATACTTTCATGGTCCAGTTGAACCTATTGCCTGCTTTCAATCAGTTATTACTTGGGGATTTTGCTCGCCTATCATGAGTTTGACTTGCGCTATGGCTGACCCATCCATTTAGCATACTCCATATGTCTGGAACCAATTGTTTTTTGCATGTGTGTGTGTTTGTACGGTTAGGGAAGTGAGAGACTCAGAAATTCTCGAAGACTGGGCCGTTTATGCTCCTCAACATGTACTCTGTCTCACATGAAAAGTTGCTTGACATTCTTGAAATGCTATTCCGCTGGTTTATTTACTCTTATAAATATCTGCTTCATTATTGTGCAGATATTAATATCCTGCTTTGTCAAGACATCACACTTCGAGGAATACTTGTGTGTCAAGGTGAGTGAAGATCCTGCTACAAATCCTATATGAAGAGTTTCTGTAATCCAAAATATTTTGTAAAACAATAAAATGTTCTATCCTCAATTTGAAGCCCACTGCTTTCTGTAACTGTAGTATTAATCCTGGCAATGGTAGGAAATTGTCGATAAAATGTTTCTTTCAAAATTCTCATGTATATATGCAAATGTAGTTGATTGTTCCTTGCCGAAGTTCACTTCTCTCCCGAACCCTCCCATCACTCACTCCCCAAAATCAAGTAATTGAAAAACCACAGTTCTTTAGGTGCCAGTGACAAAATTATTTGTTGGAATTAATGATCTAGTCCAATGAGATGTGCTCTTTTCTATATTCTGCCTGGCTTATGAACAATAGGCAATAAGTTTACTTTATCCAGAAAAGAGTGGAAAAAGAAGGCAATGATTTCTTTGTCTTCTGAGATGCTTGACACTTGAATGTAGCTATAGCTATAAGTAATTTCTCGGCTTCTGAAGGTTGCTTTATCAGATGATTCTTCTGCATATTACGAATAATCTGCTCATGAAATACATAGCGATTTGCTGTTTCATGTGTTTGTTTAACAAGAGATGGTTGAAATATGGAATTTGTTAACTGAGATGGAAGTTGACACCTACCTCTTTAATGGTCATTTAGTTTCAGGAAGGATACTTCTCATTGGCTATTGCAAGTCGGCTATGGTTCCATTTCATTTGGAGATCGACAACTTTGTGTTTTGACTTTTTCTTTTTTTCTTGGATGATATTAGGAAGCAATTTTGTTAGATCTTCTCAGAGTCATTCGACATCACCGAGCTCGGCTTGCTACTCCCATCCGTACAGTTCAGAAAATATATAGTGATGCTGACTTGGACAACATGACATATGATTCTGCCTTCAGTCGTGGAGCAGCATCAACTCGTCCGTTGCTACTGATTGAGCCATCTTATAAAGTCAATGGGGAAGATCGCACAAAAGGTCGACCAATTCGCGTGAATGGTGAAGAAGATACCAAGGAAAAGGCTACCATGAAACCGGCACCTGACAGCAAGATTGAAACCAAGAGCAGACCTGCATCTGATCCTAAAATCAAAGAAACGCTTCCAGCTAACTCTAATGGTAAGGATGTGCCACTTTCTGACTTGAAACTTGATCCCAAAGTTGACAAAATGGCACATGCTGAATCCAAAGATGACATTAAAGCATCGTCTGATCCAAAATCTAGTAAGGCAACAGTGAAAAACACTTCAAAACCAGTCCCAAAAGCTGAGCTAAAGTCTGCAGAAGTTGGTACTTCTGATTCCAAAGATCCTCCAGAGAACATCTCTAGCAACAAGCAAGTTGAGAAGGTAAGCCAGGGGATTGGTCGCACGACAAATGTAGTTGATAATTCCGCAACTTCTCCATCAGATGTTAGAGAGAAAACAGGAAATGTCCCATCTACTTCACAACCTAAGAGAGAAGATGAAAAACAACAAGTCTCACAACCATCTGTGCCATCGAAACCTGCATTGGAAGAGAACATTGTTCTTGGTGTTGCTCTCGAGGGTTCAAAAAGAACCCTTCCAATTGAAGAAGTGCTGTCTCCCCCACCAAATCCAGCAGAATCGAAGGAAATGGCTACTAGCCGTAGTAGTAGTAATGCTTCTACCATTGCAGAGAAAGATAAACAAGACGGGCAGCGTTCAAACAGACCTAATTCTACAGCTCCCGATCAGTCGAGTAAAGACAATTGATCCACCTATGTTTTCACTAACAATTCATGTGACACTTATTCTTCGTCAACACCAGATTTGATGTTACATGGTCCATTGAAAAGAGTTGTCTTGATTTCCAGAATAGTGAAGTATTTAGCTTATCACTAGTATAAAATTGGTCAACTTATAGGAGTTAATCTTGTAGTTTCTATTGGTTTTTAATGTATGCACTATTGTCATGTGTCCAGTTTGATCCTCCAGTGGCATGTTTTTTTGGTTATTGGCCTGGTTGGGCAACTTCTATAGGAATTGTCATTTTTCTCAGTCATGCTGGTTTACAGAAGACTCACACATTCATGTATCTGCCATTTTGTGTGATCTATATCTAATCAATGATCCTACCAGATTAACAATCAATATATGTCCAAGGAATTTGTTCTTGACATCATTAATAAAAGATCCAGATTCCTACTTTGTATCCAAGGCTTCTAAACTTTCAATGAGGTGAAAGGCACATATTCAGATCTAGCCAACTGTTTAACCTTTTACTCTGCATTTCATCCTTAACCAGCGGTCTCTATATTATAGTAACAAAGAACCCTTAACTAGCAAGTCAAAGGGAGTTTTCGAGTTTGAATATAGAAAAACAGAACTAGACAATAATGAAATCAATTCCACTAGCTGCCATTCGATAATATTATCAACCTCTGCTACATCAACCAAATGAAACAAACCACCCTTTTGAATAAACTACAAGAACTGACATTACATAGTAAAATATATCTGTCAAGACTAGAATACTACTATCTGTATATGCACTCTTCAAAGGAGTAATAAACATATATTGTACAAACATATTCCTTCCACCCCTACCGTAAATCTCAACGTGGTGACACATAAATATAAATTACCCCCTACAAGTCAACAAAAGGGGTGGCATCTTATTTATAACTATAATATAAGGCATAATAAACAATAATTTGATGTCCAAACAAATAGTGATAAAGATCTATATGGTAAGGCCCTCTCAAGCTTGGCACATACAATCAGGAGCAGGATATGTATAGAGGGATTGCTTGGGTTTGCGGAGTCTGATTTGGCCTTGTCTGTTTTGGTGCCCTTCAATTACTGATTCTTGAAACTCAGGCCAAGTGAGTGTCTTGTTCAAGAAAAGCTGGCCTAACAATGCCATATTTGGCCTTATTGTCTTCATATTGTTGTATGTTCTCTGTCCCACCTGTCAATTTCAAGGTAGGTGTATTATTCATTTGCTGTGTGGACCACATTTAGCCAGCCTAATAATGGCGTTTGTGTTTTGTGCATTGACCGTGTAAGAACTATTTACACAGCCAAATCAACAGCATACCCTGCATTACCTTAATCCTACCCCGTAGAGTGAAGCAAATCAAAGTAGTACCGAAAGGAAAAACGAAAATGCAATAAAAAATGACAACTAATAGGAAAGCAGTGCAGAGCATACATGCAAGGACCAGTAACATCAAGAAATCACTTTGGGTAAATCTCTGCTGTCTGTCCCACTTAATGTGACGCACTTGGAGTGGCACGTTTCATTTTACGTGAAGATGTTCTAGTAGATAGAGAAAGAATGACAGACTTTTGAAGCTAGTGATTCAAGTGTCATGACATTTCTGTGGCTATAAAACCGTGTCTTTAAGGTTTAATTGGCAAGTTCAAGATTAAAAATGTTTTTATTGATTAGAAAGGTGTCATTCTTAACTTGTCAGACCAAAAAGAACTAAAAAGGAAAGAATGTCACTTAAGGCACAACAGAGAGGGAGTAATCCGGTAATTGTAACTAATCTGTGATCACAAGTTAAACTATATTCTATCAGTGTATATAACTTAAATACTATTAACACGTTTGGAAGAAATGACTAACAACTAATGAAGTAGATTCTTAAGGGAGGTATAGCAAGCCACAGTGAAACTAGAAAATGAAATGATTTGAATGATTACCATTGCATTGTGCATATTTCCAGGGGAGGCGGAAACAAAAATATCACTGTGCATGCCAACATAATAATCAACTGCAGCCAATAATGAAGCCTTTCCTTTGATAAGAGCTCTTTCCTCAGAAGAAGCAAGGCTCTTCTTATCTTCCATCAGGGGAAACAAACTTCTTAAGGCTGAAACCCTGCGTTCCCCGCCATAAACCTAGAAAAAACATGAACAAGCTTCAGGACATGAAGATATTGGCTTTACACTTCAAGAATTCTAGCCTTAAAGAAAGGCATATTGTTTCTATCAATGCAGAACTTCAGTGAAGACCTTATGGGAGGCAAGATATAGGCGAGTGTTGTTGTCGAATCCCAAAGCTGCCAGCAGCAATCCAACTTCTTCGGGAGTCAATGGGCACCTTCCTTGACTCCTTAATTCTTCATCAGTAAATTGAGAGTTGATGACCCTTCCTCCCCAAATTACTTGCCTGTATTTAGCTAGAGCCAAATTTTCAGCCTTGCCGCCACCAAAATCACAGGCTGAATGAGCAGCCATATCCTGGAGAGATAACAAGTCCAAAGGTTCTTAAATCATGTGACACTTTGGGTGGAGTAAAATTGACTAAAAAATACAGCAAAAATACGGTACTGAGATATATTCATCAATAAGTAGTATTATATTGCCTTTAACAGGCAGTAAAGGAAAGCTGATTTTTTCAGGAAAGTGGAAGTACTAATATTTGATCGGGAGATATTGCAGGATAGGTAGTTCAACAACAGTAAGGTGTTTTTACCTTGTCAAAGCGAAGGTGAAGAACAGCAAACTTGCCACCTCCTTGTTTGGGCTTTAGATCAGTAACCTCTCTAAGGTAGTTGTTACTAACCATGCTGTCTTCACTTGGAGGAAACCTCAGGCGAGTGATAAGGGCATCCCCGAGTTGTCTGACGTGCGGAACAAAGGCCAATGCTTGAAAGTTGACTTTACATCGTAGGTGTTGGAGGTACTTGGGCATGTTATCAAATGTCAGTCGGTGAGAAAATGGTGCAATGGCAGCGATTCCATAACTGATCCATTCATAAAATATTAATATACAAAGCAATGTCACAAATTCCAGCAAAAGGCTGATAAGAGAATTACTACCTTCAGAAGCTAATAACTGAACTAACAAAATATGATCATATCAAGAAATAAATCAAACACATAATACATAGTCCATAACTAACTTAAATTTTGGTTTAAGGGAACATACAACTTGAAATGAATAGTAAAATCCTGGGCAGTGACACTTTTCTAGAATTCCCTCAAGTTTTGAGCACTAAATCCTGCTAGTAATTTACCAATTATACAGGCACTTCGTCATACGGGTGGGTTGGGAGACTGAACACAGTTTACATGACTATCATACAACTAGACCAAAATCTTCAACAAAAACAATGTTGTGACTAACCTCTGCAGTACAGGTGACACATTCTCTAAATACCAATTTGCTGAAGCATGAACTGGAGCAGTCTTGATTCTTGTAGGTCGGATAGCTATGCCATAATATTCTCGTGTGCTCCAAGAGAATTCATCAGGCAACTCTTTGACTATAGCTACGTCGTCTTTCAATGCATTGATGAAGTGATCCACATCAAAGATATCCTCGAATGAGCTGTAGGAAAGAGGACGATAACTTGTATATGTACTTAAAAGTTGAAAGTAAACCAATTTTAGCACTATACTAAGATACCTTGAATCTTGCCAAACAGGATTTACTTCCAACTGAGGGATCACAAGTGTGGCATTCAGAATTTTGGCAACGACAACTGCATCACAGATCTTCTCCAAGAAATATAGATGTCAGTAATGAAGGGTCAAACAGTTTGTATCTATAATCAAAGGAGTTGAGCATTATTCATTAATGTTGTTTCTATGAACAATCAAACAAAGGAATCATAATACGCACCCCCATCCTCTGTTGATTTAGTCCACCATCAAGGAACACTTGAACGTATCCCTCAGATTTTTCAGGTACTGCTACATGGTGCAAGGAACAATAATTAGTCATTGGAAATTAGAAGGCAAGATCGCGCTGATGCTCAATCGAGTTATTGCTTAACAGCAAGCCTTCAAACTAGATGTAAATTTTAGATATATCAGAATATGTGATCATAGACACTCACTGGATGCAGCATCAGAATTAGTACAAGGTTTCCATCCTTGGTGTTCCAAAGGTGTCCAAAGCCGTGACTGTTCTTCATTGGACTAAAGACATAGAAGAAACCAAGCAAGACACAAACTCATGACAGGAGAACAGAAGTTAATTTAAGAGGAACAAGTGAGTGTGATCAATAAGGTCTTACGCACAGTTTGGCGCTGTATAGCACTCTTCGCAAGACGTGAGTGCCTGAATTTTGGAGCATTCAAATCCTGCACATGCAAACAAGCCTATACAATCAATTTTTTCTAAATTGTTCCAGAAATAATTACATAGACACATACCAAAAGCTCGTAATTTATTCTTTACGGACACAAATTTACCAGATTCCTAAAGTTTGTCAAAGAGATCACAAGGAATTTTGGAATTGGAACAAAAGAATCTAAATATGTCGTTTAATCGAACTTCTCTAGTCCTTTTAGAGTCCATGTAGTTCAGACTCGGGAATAATCATGGCAACCTTGATATTTTCTTTAATTATATCCTGTTTGCTTGGCTAGCCATGTTAGGTTCTATTCAAGAAAGTTATGTAGACCTTAAGTTCAGTTACCCCTTTTCAATCCTTTTATGCAGTAGCAACTGCAACAGTAGAGACAATAGTATAACATTACACAAGCCTTCAAGTTTCAATACTTCCAATTGACATTGAAGCCAAACAATGGATAGAAATGATTAGTTTATTGCTTGGCCCTTGAGAAAAGAATGATTGTTTCCTCTTCTTTGGGCTAGGATATGCATGTGATGTTTTTCCCAGAAAATTATGTTTCCTCTCTTTGAAAGAGAAGTATAATCATCTTGCACCAAACAGAATTCTATTATTATTATTATATAATTATTATTATTTTAAGGCAATAGCAACTTCTTTGACTGTGTTGATCTACCAAACATATAAAAATTTAACCGAAAATCAGATCTTTTCAATGACATGAGAATTTTTTCATACAGACTGTACAGTCAACAGATTCAAAGACTTCCCATTCCTGAGGATTAGGCAAGTGGCATGAAGACGAGTTTAATACCGGAAGGATTAACAGACCATTAAAAAAATGACAGTTAATTAGTCCAAAGTCAACAGATCCAACTTTAGTGACTCACCAAATCACTCCTTAAACACCAATCACTGCTAGATTTACAGATTATACCAAAACAATAGTTTTTTGCCAGTTTCTTCTCCACTTTTCTGCTGTCTTGACATCAAAGATACTACAAAATCAGCAAAATCCACCTAACAAAAAAACAACTTTCTCCACAATGCTAGTAAACAAACCCTAATTTCCACATCCAAAAAAATTTCCACAATTGCTCATATACACCAAAAAAATCAAGACTAATGCTTACCTCCTCACATAGAAAAAGTCCACTCCCTTAACCCTACCACTATCTACACTTCCATTTCTGCCGACCCTAAGATCTAAATCTTTTACCACCTTACCTACCCTTGTAAAATTGAATAATCTTTAGATGACCATTTTATTCAAAATTCCCCAAATCTCACTCTAAAACCCTTTTCACCTTAAAGATTGTATTTTCACTGTTTTTTCCCATCACCCTCTTTCTCCATCTACCTTTTCCATTCAATTCCATTAGACCACCAACAAAGAACACAAAATAGAAGAAAACCAAAAAAAAGGTACATTGAAGAAACTTAAAGATTGTATTTTTACTGTTTTTCCCATCACCCTCTTTCTCCATCTACCTTATCCATTCAATTTCATTAGACCACCAACAAAGAACATAAAATAGAAGAAAACAAAAAAAGGAACAATGAAGAAACTTAAAGATTGCATTTTTACTGTTTTTCCATCCCCTCTTTCTCCAACTACCAACAAAGAACACAAAACAGAAGGAAACAAGAAAAGGGTACATTCAAGAAACAACAACAAGACTAAATAACTATGTTTATAATTACACAAGACAAGCAAAATCTAAAGAAAAAGATAAGAAACTTAAACTTACAGAAAGAATGGTGGGTGAGGCAAAGCTAAAAGTAGTAAAGTAAACAGTCAAAAGAACCACAATAAGACCAGCCATAGCACCCCCTCCTTTATGATTTCCACTCATGCTGCTTCCTCTTCTTCTTCTTCTTGATGCAGTGTATTTTTGGTATTTGGCTCACCCCCTAATGAAAATATAAAGCAAATAAAGAAAAGGGTGTGCCTAAAAACTCTCAAAAACTTGAAAGTAAGGAATACAAGAAAGAAAAAAAGCAATCTTTTTTCAAGGAAGAAAGAGAGAAAGAAATCAAGAATCAGTAGGAAGAGTAAAGAGGGGCCAATATCATTATGAGCCTCAGTAAAAGCATCTCACATGGGGGCACCTATCTCTCCCCTTCCATATAATATCAACACATATACCAAAAATCAATGCATATAATAAAACCATACAAGCAAACAGCAAGCTTACAGCTGCCACACTGAAGTGATTTTACTGCTACAAAAATTAGTTTTTGTGAAGAGTAAATGCTTTGGGGTGGGTTGTCTTTATCAATTATCAAGATGCAAAGGTGTTTACACCAATTACAGCCAAACAACGGATAGATTCATTGAAGTGAGAAAAACATTGAAAAACAATAAAAAAGGTACATCCACCGCTATGTACGTGGCAACAATTGAGGTGGGGTATGAACCTTTTCTCACATTTTCTTGATTTTCGGTATATATTCGAGTTCAATTAATTCGCCTACCAATATAAATTTTCACAAAAAGTAATACCTTCAAGAATCTTTACATATACACAATTAAAAATTTAAATTTTTTAATTAAAGATAAAAATAATATCATTCATTACGCCGATATGTACGTGGCAACAATTGAATGGGTATAAGTAGTACCAGTCTTTTGCTCAATTTTATTTTGACTTTTGAGTTTGATATTTATATTAAAGTTCAAGTACATATTATATATCAATATAAATTCGCATTATATAACGCTTATTTAGGAAAAGTGCTCCAAATTAAGAATTTTTTTGATATTTATAATTTAAAATCGAAACTTTTAATTCAGAAAAGAATAATATCGTTTGTTGTACAGCTCTGTATGTGACAATAATTGAGATGGGATATCTGACTTTTATTTCGTATTCAGTATTCATATTAGAGCATACATATTCGCATTATATAGAGTTTATTCAAAAAAAATTACTTTCGTCAAGAATTTTTTATATTCACAATTCAAAATCAAAACTTTAACCAATAAAAAAGACAATATTATTCATTGCATCACTATAGCAACGAGTGAGATAAGATATCAATTATTCATATTCAATATTTATAATAAAATTTAACTAAATTTACATATTTATATAGTTAAAATTAAAAATTAATAATATAAATTAAAATAAAAAAATAGTTTCTTCTATTGTACCGCGACTTTTTGATTGATGAGTCTTTTCTTGATTAACTTTATTGTGAATGTCACAAGGAGGACTATACTTTATAAAAAAAAAAATGTGCTTTGTAATGTGACTCATAATAATGGTGGCAATGGGCTATTTAGGCACCGACACTTGCTCTGTTACTGTTCTTTTCACATTCACAAGATGGGTGAGTGGTGGGGTCTATTTGGTTGGGGAAAGGGTTGTTATAGTTATTATGAACGTTCGATATTTAATTCGATATTTTCAATATCAAAAATTAATATGATATATCAATTTTTGATGTTTGACTCAATATTATTACTTTATATGATTTAGGTTCAACACTAGTTTACATGTGATTTTTTCTGGAAAGATAATTAGTAAATAATATTTGACAAAATTAAAGATTTTTTTAGATTATGGTTTAAAGAACCTTTAATAGACTGAATAATTTTTTAGGAAATATTGATTTATGGTCTAAAATTTGGTAAATTATCATAAATATTGGATGTACGTTCATTGATTTGTAGTATTAACGTATTATATATATAAGGAGATGTAGGAGGTCTGTTTGATTTTAAAGTTTATCGGATTGATTTATTATTTATTGATTTGTAGAAATATTAAGTTGTTATAAAATCATTAAGATATTGACTTATTGATTATTGGTTTATCGGTTATTGATCGTTATCGGTTCAGTTATCGTTTTAACATTACTATTTTACACCCAAAAAAACATCGAAAATCACTTTAAGACAATGTGATAAACCAAATGAACCGCATACAATTTCTCAAAAGTAAATATTTTTACATGATGAAATAACCAAGAGTTTGGGTCAACTAGAAATTAAAGTAGAAAATCAAACTCTACATCAAGGACTTTAAATAAAATGGTATAAATATAATTATTTAATTTACTATCGGATTATCGGTTAACACCAGAGACAGAGCTAGGTGGGGGGTTCATGGACTCGGACGAACCCACTAGCTTTTTCATAGATCTTATATTTGTATCAGAAAATTAAAAATTTCTTATGTATATTAACTTGTGAACTTCCAAACTCCTATTCTTGTCTCCGCCTCTGGTTAGCCCGTTAAGAAAACAAAAAAACCGTTAAGAAATGATAACCTTATTAAAAAAAAAAGTCAAAATTACTAATAAAACCGCTAAATCTATAACCCATAATGAATAAATTAATAATTTTTTTTCGATTCAATTTTTAACCACCTACGTTCCAGTCAAGTCCCTAGTAATATTTCGACCATTAAATTTTATTTATTAAAGGGTGGAACATTGTAATATAGGTAGGGAAGACCTTCATAGATTGTGTACCAATAATATAAAAATCCAAAGGTAGGGTCAGAAATAATTTAGTTAATGGAAATATTTTTCATAAATTTGATAACGCGTAAATCCTATCACATAAGACAAATCAATATTCAAAATTATCTGAAAGAGTAATTTTTCAAGAATTTTATTTATATAATTTTTATAAATAAGACAAATCTAAATAATAACCTAAAAAGAGATATTCACATAAATCAATCATCAGAGCTTCGTTTAGTCGAATGAGAGATAAATTTTTTTAATGTATCGATAAGATTATCTGAATCACGATTGTTTTGATCTTACTATTCCAAATATTAACCAAAATATTTTAAATGACTTTATCTATCAAGTTCGATTGAAAATCTTTAATTAAAAATTAAAAAATATTTACTGTCTTCACTATAATTTTTGTTTTGAGTGTTTTGGCATTGAGGGAATCGGATGAGGAAAGGCTTTTTGTCTTTTTTACTTTGACTGTTTTTGGTGCTATTTTGGGTGCAATTTTCCACTTTAAATGGACTCTAATGGTTTGCTATTTTAGAATAAACAAAGTCATAAAATGAGTAAAATAATAAATAATTAATTCTTTATAATGGACCAGTTTCGTAGTTTATATTGAAGCTCTGAATAAATTCGAATTACGTACTGCAGGGCTCATTCAAAAGTGACGTTTCCAATATGATTTTCTTCATATTCAGGATTCGAACCAAAACTTCTGATTAAGAGTGAATCAGTCTCACCACTGCACCATAACTTATGTTGATATAATGCATCAACTTATTATAACATGTTTGAAACTAAAAGATTTCAAATAAAACTTTAAAATATGGTGAAAATGAAAGCAAATGAGCAATTTTTTTTATTTGTATAGAACTAAATTTGAATTCGCGTTAAAAAACTCATGTTAACATACAAAATGTTTACTATAAGAGTGTTTTTGTATCATGGAATTTAAAATCGATATCTCTGACTATATGAAATAAAATATTATTCACAAGACTTATTGGACAAAAACAATAGTGGTAATTATCTTTGATCTTATGGGGATTCATTAACATTAAGGATTAAACTATAAAGTCTCTTTCAATAGTCCAAATCATGGAATTATTGGTTTTAATAAAATAATTCCCCACATAATTAATATGATTATTGAATTAATGGCTTTAGGTACATCCCTACAAATTGCTTTCCAATAATACAACTTAATGCAGCTTAGCTGTAGGAATTAACTCAAAAGGAAGATATATACATTGGACAAAGAATATATATATTCTTCGTCAAATCACTTGACTCTGATAAATTTAATTTATTTGACGTAAAATAGTTTGACATATATCAGACTTTACGAATATATCTAATCTTCAAACAACTTAATAAAATATAATCTCGATTACGCAAATGCCTCAATGAACGTGTATTTGACTTTCCTTAACGTGTGATATGTATAAATTCTTTTATGATTAATACATCAATTTGTTAATAATGCTTCTTTTTTAGTAAATTCTTTCATTGGTTTTGACGTTAAGTTAATGAATTTGTGACTTTTTAATTTAATGTAACAATGCATGAAATAAAATTTAATCTTCATTTCTGATTTTCAGCAATTCTCAAAACAGTTACATTATTTATGAAAAGAACAGTTTATTTTTTCTTTATTAAGCTTAGAATTCCACATTTTTTTTAAATTATAAAATATAGTCTTGATATGTACGCAAATGTTATTGCCTCGATTGATGTGTATTTGACTTCTCTTTTAACGTGTGATATGTATAAGATAATTTTTTTAAAACTTAAATATGGTTAATTAATTATAAATACATCAATTTGTGCGTTATGGTTAGTTTATTTTTATTTTTTTACATTTTTTGAGGGCATAAAGGAATTTTCTACCTCATTCTTCTTCTTTTACTTTTCCTTTTTTTTTTCTTTTAAAAAAAAAAGTAACTAAATTACAGTTCAGACAGCCGATTCAACTGAGTTATTAAGATTCTTCATTTTATATTCCATTTATAAGGTGAAGGAAATATTATTATTCACGTTCAAAGGATAAAGAAAATCAAGTAAAATCTGATAACTTTTTAAATAAAATATAATTGAATTTATCAACCTAACGATAAATTTACTTATTTTACACTGTTCTTCTAGTCATGCTATTTTCTCTTTACTTTCTATATTTTCATACATAATATTGAAATACAATACTAAAATTACGAAATATTTAAACTAAAATTATCGATTTCTATCGAGCCAGATGAATCATGGACTACCCAATGCATGCGGAAAATAAGACAAGCCTCACATTTACCTGACGTTTTGATTCTTCTTTTATCTGGTAGTTAATTTGTTTTACTCTTTTGTTTTAAGGATCATGTCATTAATTAAATAATTAAAAGGATAATTATACAATTGAATAAATGAACAAGATTAAAGAATACTTAGAAATTTGTTCATATATGTTCACCTAATCATCTACATATATTTTAAAAATTCTCTTTTGTACGGCATGTTAATTTTTTAATGGACTTTATTTTGTCATTTTGATAAAGTGAAAACAAAAAGAGAAACTAATAGGAATTAGACAAAGAATATTGTTTAAATAATTGTACGCCACGTGGCAGCTTCTTATACAGTAAATAATTCAGCCATTCACTAAAATGTTAAGAGATTATGCAATTTATTTCAAAATGAAATATTTTTTATAAATTGATAATAATATTTATTTATTTAGTAGAGAAATAATGATCATACTATAACCAATTAAGTATTATGATTTGATGAAATAGTATGAAAAGAAACAACATGCTAATAAGATTAGAGCATGTTGATGCTAGATTTGAGTAGCTATGCTTTTTTGCTTCTTCTTTTTATTTTATTTTTTTAATTAAAAATATCGTCGATTTAACATTAAATTAGAAAAGCTAAATCGTTATTTTTAAGTTTCAAATTACGAAAAAAGAACATGTATGATGATATATTAGTCAAACCAATATACTAAGATAGTGTTTAAAATATAATCTAAACATTTTTATTTTGAAAGAATTAATTGTCTAGTCTTATAGCCTCCTAGAACCTTACCAAACAGGCTACAAATTTCATAACTTAATCCAAGCATAATACTACGCCGTTTTTTTTACTATTTTTTATATTAAAAAAAATAAATATGCTTTGAACTATCGTAAATGGTATGCAAATACTCTCCGTCATATTTTTGTTAGGTTGATACCCCATCGTCCAAATACTAGAGCATATATATCCTCTATACAGTGAAGATATATATGCTCTAGTTTTTTTACAACAGGGCATCAATGTAACAAAAATATGACGAAGGCATCTGCATACCATTTAAAAAAAATCTAAGTTTATTAAAATGAGTTTCACAAAAAGAGTTGAGCTACACTTAATAGAGGCAGTGAAAATCGAATTATAGGTGGGTTAATCTACTAATACTAAGCTTAATAATGCATAAAGATTGTTTCTTTAAGTACCCATTTCAATTTCTTGTATTTTTAACATTATAATTTTTTAGCCTTTTCTTTGTTCTTCAATGGCTGGATCTTTATCAGGTTTAAGGCGTTTGTATCTCATTTTTTACAATTGGATTGTGTTTTTTGGATGGTAAGTTGAATACCCTTTTGGATTTTTTGTTTATTTTTCACAATTATTTGGTGTTTTTGTTGTTGGTGGTGTTGGGGGTGTGTGTGATGGATTTTGGGTTTTTGGTGTTTAGGTTTCAAGTGTTTTATTTTGGTGTGAAAACTTTGAAAGAATCTGGGTATGAATATGTCTATGATGCTGTGGAAAAGCCTCTGATTTTTGCTCAAACTGCTGCTTTTTTGGAGGTAATATCTGAAGCCATGTTTCTATTGTGTTTGTTACGTGATGTATCATAATGTATTATATTGTGTTGTGTTGTATCGTACTGTATTGTTTTAAGAGAAATGCAAATATGTGAATGAAGTCTAACAGTTGATTCTTGTCCATATATCTTGCTGAACAGATACTTCATAGTCTAGCAGGTACATTCATTTGATCTGAAGCATTTCTGTGTTCTTTGTTTTAGATAGAACTTTTGATATATATAACAATAACTCGTTTATCTTTCTCTTCATCCTCAACTAAGGTTTGGTAAGGTCTCCGATATCAGCAACACTTCCACAGATAAGTTCAAGATTATACGTAACCTGGGGAATTTTATGGAGTTTTCCAGAGGTTAGTATTTTCCTTGCAGATCACAGTAAAGCATTCCGAAGCTTCTTTACTATTGACAGACTTGTTGATTACAGGTCCGGAGTCATATACTTGTTAGTTCTCTAGTTATTAGCTGGTCTATTACAGAGGTGAGCCTTAGCTTATTCATAAAAACCATCAGCACATAACTTGTTCTAACATCGTTATGTTCAACTTCAGATTATTCGATATTCATATTTTGGCATAAGGGAGGCATTTGGTTCTGCACCTTCTTGGCTCTTGTGGTTAAGGTATTACTATTTAACTTGAACTCATCATTCTAAAATTCGGAATCCATAAAGTTGAAATCCTGACTACGCCTCAGTTGATGGATATAGTTTGTAGCATGTTCTTATTAAGCTGATTTCCTTACTGCAGGTATAGTACTTTCTTGTTGTTGTATCCTATTGGCATCACAAGTGAAGTAGGTCTAATATATAATGCCCTTCCTTACATGAAGGTACCAATATCCTCTATCTTAGTGTGTTTCTTTCTCACTTAGAGAAGGCAATAAACTCGTCTTTCTATCCATGGTGGCAAAGAGCTAACCCACAAGGGTGACCGAGTTGGTTGAGCAGGGGAGGTTCGAAATCCCTTGCATGCTTTCTCGATCGAGCTCATCACACGGAGCTTGCCTACCTCTCCTATGTGGCTATTACACTGAAGCAAGGTTTACCCTGTGCGTAGTTGAAGGATGGCTGACTATGTCTTGTTATCGACTTGTTTTTTCGTAGGAATCTGGAAAGTATTCTGTTAGGATGCCAAATAAATGGAATCTCTCTTTTGATTACTACTATGCAGCATTTGTTTGCCTTGCCATCTATTTACCAGGCAAGAACCATAACATCATTCTCTTACTAAAAGCAATTATGTTTATTTACTCGGTTTCTTGGTGAGGGAACTCGGAGACAGAATATCGAGTTTATTACAGTTCCCTTTTAGATTATTATTAGGATAGCCAGAGCTATGATTAACAAGACGATGTTTGTGAAAATGCAGGCTTTTCTCACCTCTATAGTTACATGCTTGGGCAGAGAAAGAAAGCACTCTCTGAACCAAAAAAGCATAGGACAGAGACGGACTAGCACTGTGGCTCCATCCCTGAGGACACGGTTTATAGGCGGACTAGCATTGTGGCTCTAATGATACTCGAAGAACGAGAGAGTCCTCTTGATCATACTTTTCTTTTCTAGGGAAAAAAGTACCTACCAAATTCGAATAATCGACTATTTCTGGGTGTAACATTTGGTAATCATTTAGTTATTGTATCTCAGACAGTACACATGTTTTAAGTTGCACACAGTATACCACAAGTTTATATCAAACAAAATTATCAATAACATAACGATATGTCGAAAAGGCATCAACCAAATGCTTTAATCAAGGGGACAATATCAGAGGATTTTAACTTATATCCCAACAATACAATGAAATTTGAAAAAAAGCTTTGTTTTCTTTTCTTCCTAAACTCAAATTAACAATTGACACAGACAGAGGGCTCATGCCAATGCCAGCAATATCTAGTTCAATGCCAAAGATAAGTGAATAATCTTAGAGATCGTAGACATATAATACCTGCCACAAAGCCGAACCTGCCTCCCTCCTATGATGCTGGTTAGCAGTTGTGTAAAAGAAGACGAATGCGTTCACTTATTCTATGTCAATAATGAACTTGCACAGCTTTTCTATGAGAAACCCCGCGATACGATCAAACTCTTACTGGTTTCTGTAGAACAGCAGACAAATAAACCTCAGATTTTCCCGACCCATTGATCTTCTCACCAACAACCCATTTAAGCTTTTTGTACCCAAAACGTTCGATCAGCCTCGTTAATGCAGTTTTCTTGTCTTCATTTGAACAAAGAAAGTTGTCCAACCAAAACAACCCTCCAGCCCTCAAAACTCTATCAATATCAAACACTAAAAACTCTAACTTCTCAGGACGTCCGCTCACATCCAATACATTTCCCACATGTACCAAATCAAACACATTATCATGAAAGGGAAACCGATGATCTAAACTCAAATACAACGGGAATACACCCCGTGCAGCAATGAACTCGTTAAATGGTGCATCGACATTCAACGTAGCAGTAACTATAGTCACATTCCTTTCAGCCATTCTAACAGCAAATGTACCAGATCCACCACCAATATCAAATCCAATTCTAATTCCCCCACCATTTCCCAACATTCCCAATACATCATCAATCAAGAAATCATTTTTCCCTCTACCCTTAACATATCTTTGCTTCTCATAACCCCCACTACTTACAACATCAAAACAACCAGCACAATCTCTATTCAATTTCTTAACATTTAAACAAGCTACATTCTTACAACCAAGACCACTCCAACTATAAATCTTTTCACTATAATTTCCCCAAAATGAATCAGGTAGTTTAAGTAAACCAACCTTAGGTATTGTCTTAGCAAAACACCTCCTCCTTGGCAAAGGCTCACAGCCACTAAGAATCAGCTTCTGCCCAAGACTCCAATCATCAGGACAAAGACCATTAACCTTATAACTCATAAACTGAGAAAGCAAATCTAAAGATTTCACACAAGAATGTCCAATAGAAGCTACCATTTCAGTAATCCCAGTTCTTGAATCTTTACCCAAAGGCAGCAAATGGGGTTGCAAGAAATTTCTCACTTCATTTGGAACTTTGGGACTAGAAAGATCAAAACTTTCATACCCTAAAAGCTCTTTTTCCATTTGGGCAAGTTTTTTTTGTGAAGAATCAATCTGTCTTAGAATTAAAGAAACTTGTTCTGAGATTAAAGATATGTTCTTGTGAGTATGTGAGAGAAGAAGATGATTATGGGGGTTTTTGGGTGAGGATGTAAAAGCATATAAAGCAAAAAGATTAGTTGTAACAACAGAGAAAAGCATAAGTAGATTTAGAACTGAAGAACAATATGTAGCTTTCTTGAATCTAGCAGTTCCATCACCTATTTTCAAAGAAACAGATCCCATTTTTTGCTCAAAACAAGCAGATTTTTGAAGCTGGCTGCTTTACTTTTATGATTGAAGTAGAACTAAACAACTAAATCAGTGAAAATAAGCTAAGATGGAGAAGAAGAAGAAGGTAGATTTGGGATGAAATTTAATATTAAGAAAGTGAAATTTGGTGATCTATGTTTTGTCGGTTGTTAACAACCAATAGTCTCACAGTTGAGTATTTGACTGACAAATTAAGAAATTACAAATAGAGGAATAATTGTTTCGATTTTTTTAGGTTTCATATTTAAACTATTATATATATGAGTTTTCTATCTGAATTATCCTCGTAGATTTATTAAAAGGTATTTCAAGTATCGAATATTGTTATCTTTTTACTTGAATGATGATAATATTTTAGGGGTAAAACCACGTCGAGGATTTACACTGTCAATAGATGTATGTCATGTGCTAAAACTTATTATTCATTTTACTTCATTAAATCACATAATAATGGAAATTGCATTGACTTTGATGTAAACATTATGCGGGTAAGTTTTTTCCTATTTTAGATAAAGAAATTCGTAATTTTGATAGTTGAAATTTGTTTTAGTAAATAGTTTAGAAAGCTTATTTCCCTTTTAGAAGGTGTAATTTGATAAATAGTTTTGAAAATGGGCATACTGAATAGTTGAGTTAAATTTCGATAAATAATTTATTATAGTTTAGATAAGTAATACACACACCTAATGGTTCAAATATGAAACTCAAGAAATTGAATAGTTTTATGCATGTTTTCAACTATTAAATATGCACACGATAAAGACTACAAATTAATTAGTGCTTGATATGGAAATGATTCTAAAAATTAAATTAAATTATTCTTACAATAACATATTATAAATCACCTACTAAAAATTTCAAATAACTAATGTTCAACACCGAATATAGATAGAAATATAGTTTACAGTCACCAAGTAAATATTTAAATTTACAACAAAAAGAAGGGCTAATAATTATATAATTAAGCCATTATATAGTTACAAGTTGACAAAGTTCAATTAGAAAAGATTATTAGTGCTAGTTAATTAAGTTAATAGATACTAACAATAATATTTATATAAAATATGGGAGACGAATACATGAGAGATTAATACACCAATTACACATATAATATGAAATTTTTGGGGTTAGCTTTTACATTAATCAGACATTAATTAATTATAATAATCAGTAGTTACTTTTTTTTTTCTCCTTCTTCTAATAACATACAAAAATAGCCACACCTTGCTTTTGATCTCTTCAGCCTGAGTAAGGTAGCCTGACATTTAAAAAACAAATAAGATGAATATAAATATAATATCAGAAACGGATTTAGAATTTTAAATTTATGTATTATGTGTTATAAATTTAGAACATGAAGGTGAACATATAGAACAGAGTTAAAATTTAAATATTATGTATACATTCTAAATTTTAAGATAATAACATCAAGTGTTAGTAACGAGGTTTTGAATTTAAAAAATATTGTACATATTTATGAGTTTTCTAAATACAAATACAAAGATATGAACTAAAATATTTGGTTCATTCAAATCCGTACAACAACTTCTAACTTCAATAATACATATTCATAAAAAAAATTTAACACACAAATATCATATTTGAGTCAAAATTACTGAACTCGGTTAGCCCTTAACTTTTGTTGTCCCTTTACATAAACAATATACATGATACCGAAGTAACATTTAAAAAGGATAATATGTATGCAACACCTTTAGAAGGTAGATACTAGATAGACAATTTACCAATAGTGTATTGATAAACGAATACTATTTTACGATCAAAACTCGTTTGAACGGAGAACAAGTTATCTCAAGAATAATTCTAGGATAAGTTCTCTAAAAATCATTATTCCGCCTTCAGTATTAAAAACAAACAACACAATAAGTCAAAATCGGTTATTTCATTCATAAAGTTAAACTTGAAATTAATAATTTCTTATCTTTCATACAAAACGAGACCGAGAAAAAGAAGAAGAAAGAATTAAAGTACTAACCCCAATTTGAGAGAAGTATCAGAACTATCATCATCTTGAGGAGGAGGATCAATTGAGTTGCATGGATTTGTAACTGATTCAGATGATTGGCCTTCTTCATTATTATTATTATTATTAAATCCATTTTCTGATTCAAATATTACTACTCCTGCCTCTCTATATCCATTATTATTATTATTAGTATTAGATATCTCCATCACCTAAAAAAAATTTAAAATATGTATCAATAACAACATTTAATAACATAATTATTGAAGTCTTAATTAATTTAGATACTCATTGTGCATCCATGAAAAAATTAATTTTAAAAAGCTTAAGTTTTTCGGAGATTTCGGAAATAGGAAAAAATCATCTACAAATTTATAGATTTTATTGAAATTTGAACCTGACGTCTCGGAGTATTCAGTAATCACTAGCTATCTAAAATTATAGTAAAATAATCAATTTTTATCTCATTCGTTAAAAAATTTTTCATACCTGTTGCCTTAATTTTTCATTTTCTTCCATTAGTTGCATACCCTGTTGATTTTTCACAATAAAAATTATTAGCTTCGATGAAAACCAAGTAAAGTTGCGATACAAAAATGATATGCTATCAGATCACTTAAACGATATTGTTCCTAACCTTTTGTTGGAGTTGGTTGATCTCTCTCATTATTTTATCACCCTGATACATGGATTGGGTAAGATATTAAAAAAGGGAACAATTGATTATAACTTGTTACGACATATTAAATTGCACTAATAACATAAAATATATTTTATAATGTCAATATATACAAGTTAAATCCCGACCTTTCTCTCTATGACGCGGCTCAATCCAGTTTCAAGAGATCTCTCCAGTTGTTGCAACTCTTCAATATTTAGTCCTTGAAGTTCTTCTCCCCTCATTTGCCTGTTAATCGATGCTACTTGTTAGAAAACTTCTAATATTATTATTATTATCGTAATTTATATATATATATAATTAACTTGTCACTCTTTTACTTTTATTTGACGTATGTGATAGATGGATATTATGAATTGAACTAAAAAGAACAGTGAGAATGCATATAGTCGATTTCAAATGTAACTATAAATATACCTTAATCGATGACTTTTTTCGGAAATTTCCTTGCTTAATCTGGAGTAATTGCTATTTTCTACAAGCTGCAAACAATATAAACAAAATACTTGTTTAAAAACTAATTAAAATGTAATTAAGGTTTAAATAAATGAATTAATTACCTGAAGTTCAAGTGATGGTTGATCCAATTTTTCCAGATTTTTGGAATGCAAATCACGCCTCTCAAGAATTTGTTTCATGCTTCATGAGAAATTAAAGAAAAAAATTAAAATCGTACGTAAATCATTAATGAACGATAGAATTATATATAGTTATTTTTTATGTGATCGATTATGATATCGATACGTATATAAATACCAATATCCTTTGAAGAATGTATGTATGTGTCATGTATCCAATATGTTAGGGACACATGAACACAACATCAAAGAAAGTAAAAGACAAATTTGTAATCTCCCGAAAGAAAATTTACTCCAAATCTAACTTAATCTCAAACGCTTAACACCGACATAAACAACTCATCCATCAACTAATGTGGGATAGAAACACCTCTTCCCCACTCAAGCAGGCCTATCAACTTAACAACATAATACTAATAGCTAGGAATAAATCTGACTCAACTTTAAAAATAATAAACTATGAAGTATAAAATTATTCAAGACTATAAAAAGACGATTTATTCATCTTTGATATATGAGACACTCAATAAGCTTAAGTATCAAGGATGATAAATAAGTGAATTATAAAAAAAACAAATTATTAAAACATAGTTTAATTATACTTTCTCTGTTTGGAATTGTTTGTCATGATGCACTTACCGAAAGTCAATTTGAATAATTTTCAAATGTAATTAGATCAGATTAATTCGATATTTTAACCAAAAAAATTAGATATTCAAAACTATATAGAAAGTAATATAAATTACAATTTTTTACATATTAATATGATGAAAAAATACATCTTAAAATGTAAGTCAAAATTTTTATAGTTTAACTCTAAAAATAAAAAATATGACAAACAATACCGAATAAAGAGAGTTCATTATAGCTTTCTTATATCATTTACTTGTAGAGGGGGAAAACAATTATTTTATATACCACACACAACCACCTCAAAAAAATAGCTCATCAAATTTGTTACTTTTTACCTATACCATACAAAAAAAAACATAAAATTCCTAAAATATGCTTCTTTTTTTCCCCATTAAAAGGAGTTTGTCCTATTCACCATAAATATATAGTTCCCATGATAATTTTTTTATTTATAAGATATGATATTATTGCCTTTCTGTGAAACAGATAAGATATGGTGGCCCTTTCGATAACAATATCCAGCTAAATTTATTCCCTTTTAAGATGATAAAAAATTGAGGATTTAATAATAAATATTTGTACAAGTAGCTCAAATTAATTATTCATAATAAGTTTTTATTTATTTTTTGTTATATCTAAGATTCAAATAAAAAATTATTTGTTATTACAAGTAAAAAAACATTATACTCATGTTGTAACAAAATTTTTGAATTTCATAAATGAAATTGTCATATATATATTCTGTGAATCCTTTAATAATGTCATTTTGTGCAAAAATATATATTTTCAACCCAAAATAATACAATCTTCGGTGAACGCATCGAATCATAAAAAATTACTACATGTTATAAAATGATCCAATATAATGTAATAATATTTTTGAAGAATTTAAACGACATGAAATTCTTATAACCCCTTAAACTCATTTTGTGTTCTTATTATTGTTTATTCTCCAATTTTTTCTGATTTCTTTTTAAATAAAAAATTGAGTCTTTACAAGCTTTGTTTTCTAATACAAAATTCAAGTTTTTTTCATTAATTATTACCTCAAAAAAAGAGTCAATAAATGACACAAAATAGAAAGTTTCTTGAGGTGGGTTTCTCAGTAGTTGCTAAATATAGCAAGTGTTTATGTTATATGAAAACCATGTAGTAATTAATAAGTAAAATTAACTTGACAAAAGTAGTAACTTAACTTCTATACAAATTAAACTATGTAACTTAATTGGTATTATAACAAATTAAAGTATATTGGTAATATTATCAGTGCACATAAATAATAGAAAGAGATTTTATATACGATGAAAATAAATAGCTTTTGACCAAATTTTTAAATTTATATATAAAATCTCGCTTTTTACATATATAAACAATTTATCAAAATCTTCATTCAGAATTCAAATAACTCGATATAATTCTTGTCAATCATGACTAGCTTAAAGACACTCATTTATAAACAAGAGGCGAAGCTTTAACTTTTCCTACGAATTCAACGAAACTCAATAACTTAAAATCAAACCCTAAATTTATACCTAAAAATCCATTTAATATAATTAATAATTAATAAAAAAAATTCAATAAACTATATTTACAAAAATCCAAAACTCAATAATTCTAATCATGACTAACTAAAGTCACCCATTTAGAAAATACCCCCAAAAAAAAAAAATACCTTCATTCCTCACAAAAAAAATTAACAAAAATCATTACTTTAATTTTCACTTGTTAAATTAAACCTAAAATCTATCTGAAAAAGTTCCTCTATCTTACAAAATATACATCACTTTACTCAAATTTCATTTCTAAAATTTCACTAAATATGTTATTACTTTAATAACTAATCAAAAATTATTCCCAATTTCTTTTTTTTGTCTAGAAAATAACTAATCTAGCTACCACAAACAAAAAATAAGGATAATTAGGTGATTTACATATACCTACTATTTTTTTCGGGCTTCGAAATTTCACTGAATATGTTGTTGTCGTTATAGTTATAATTAGGTAATGAAAGAAAAATGATGGATATGTACCTTGAGCTAGAATAGTCACATAATTTGCCAGTAGAAGAGAAAATGATGAGAGCAACATCAGCATCACAAAGAACAGAAAGTTCTTCAGCTTTCTTGAATAAACCTCTTCTCCTCTTTGAAAATGTAACTTGTCTTGCTGTGGAGTTATCTATTTTCTTGATCTGAATTTTTTCTCTAGCCATTAGGAGTTTTTTTTTTTTTTTTAATTTTCCAAAAATAGAACTAAGAGAGTTATGAAGAAAGAGGGAATTTATAAAAGAGGGAACAAAGAATAAACCAGAATACAAAGAAATGTTTGTGTGTGTGATGACCTAATTGTAGAGAGGGGGTGGGGGTGGGGGTGGGGGGTAGATAGGCAAAAGTTTCTAAGGGCCCGTTTGGATGGGCTTAATAAAAGCAGCTTTAAAAAAGTACTTTTGAAAGTGCTGAAACTTATTTTTAAAATAAGCAGTTATGTGTTTGGATAAAAGTGCTGAAGTTAAAAAAAAAAAGTTGTTGATGTGTTTGGCAAATAAGTGCTGATAAATAGCTTTTTAAATCAAAATGTCTGAAATACCCTTAAAAACTGTTAACATAATAAAAGTTAATTAATTTATATTTTACAGTCATAAATAATTATATTTTGCTATCATTCTCAATTTATTTCTAATCACAAATTATTTATAAGAGGAATATAAACTTATTATAGATTTTAAAGATATTTAATTTGAATAGATCAAAGAACGATTTAAGATTTATTTTAGTTTCATCCATATGTAATAATAATTATCTATCATTCACATATTTTTTTATTATCACAAATTATTTATAAGAGGAATATAAATTTTTATTTAAGTTATATGTGCCAAGCGTGAGAAGGAAAAATGGAAAAATGGAAGAAAATGTGAGGATAATGATGGGTAATTTGGGGATTATATAAAAATATTAAGGGCAAAAGGGTAAAAGTAAAGTCAACTTAAAACAGCTTATAAGCTAAAAAAAAAAAAAGCACCCCTACCCCAGCTTTTAACTTTTGGCTTAAAATAAGTTTTTTTTAGCTTAAAATAAGCTGTTTTGAGTATTGCCAAACAGTCAAATAAGTCAAAAACCAGCTTTTAAGTCAGTTTGACCAGCTTAAAAGCTGAGCCAAACAGGCCCTAATTATAGAGATTGTGTTTATATTAGGCAAAGAATGAAGAAGTTAGGTTGTGTATATTTCGATTAATTTTATAATGTATTAAATGATTAGATTATGTGTATCTTGATTAATTTTAGTCTGTGTTAGATATTTTTATCGTCTTATATTTAATTGTTTGTAATTTACTCTTTTGTAAATGTCATACTATGTAAAATCACTAATAAGAAGGGAGGTTTTACTTATTTATTTCTTTTAAGATTTTATTTTATTTTTGAAATTTTATACTTCAAAAAAGAATTGATATTAATGAGAAAATAGGGGGGTAATATAATTAATTTTATTGTGGTTTTGTAAGTTTGATAATAATTTTGAATAACTATTTTGAGCATTATGGACAGTTAATATGAAATAGAGAGAGATTAGGATCGATATTTTATACTGTATTTTAACTTGTTATAGCCGATAATTTAAATTTATTTTCTAATGAAGTTAATTTTTTCTGTGTTGATTTATGTTTCAAGATTTGTGTTTTTGTTTGTTTTAATAAAGAAATATACTTTAATTTTTTTACATAAAAATTTAAAAGTTATTTTAGATAGTATATTATAAAGACTTTACCTTCTTTCTTAAATTTTGTAGTACAAATTTCACTTTCTATACAGACAGTTACACGTAATAATTATTAATAGTTATTGATAATCTAAGAACGTAAAAGGTATGTTACACTTGTACTAGAAAAGCAAGAAAAAGAGTTTATTTAGTAATTATAATAATAATTTTAATAATAAGATAGATTATCTATTACAGATAGACTAAATCCTAAAAAAGAAGGTTTAAAGAAAGGAAAATAACTTTTGAGAAAGTTGGAAACATTTTTGCCAAAATAAAAAGAATAAAAATCCTATAAGGAAAGATAAAGAAAAAATTGGAATAAAAAAAAGAAAGAAACTTTGGGGACAACAAAAGGACTCCTTAATTTGGCCATAAATTTTGGTATTTTTTCAATTCAGGTATCAAATCCACCCAATTTAGACACTACAAATTATAATAAAGAAAAGATAGGGATAGGCTAAAAAGCATTTGATTCTTATCTCTTTTTAAAATTGGGGTCCTTAGCTCATTTTTTTTATTTTTTAAAAAATTTCACCTAATGTTCGGAATCTATATTAAAATTTTGATTAAATTCGAATCATATACTATAGGGCTTATTTAAGGGTGGCGCTCTAAAGAAAATTTTCTTCATATACATGACTTATACCCGAGATCTCTAGCTAAAAGTGAAACAGTCTCACCATTATATCACAATTCATATGTCCATGATTAGAATTATATGTATTTATCCTGTGGGCGTATATTTGTTTTTTTATCTTCTATCTTGCTTAAGATAATACATTAATCTCCTCATAATTTGCATATGTATTAATTAAGCGATTATCTAAACAACAAATCAATCGTCTTAATTTTATATGTAACTAATTTATCTTTTAACTAACTACCAAACATTACACAACTTATATAAAAAACTAATAAGTGAATTTTATTATTTTTTATTTAACGATCGTAAATACTTTCTCCGCCTCATATATATATATATATATATATATATATATATATATATATAGTGTTTTTAGTTGAGGTACCTCTTATGGTGAGATGGAGTGGGGGGGGGAGTGTTTATAGTCTCTTAATAAAATATATCTCTTATTAAGATTTTGATACGTTAAATCAAGAAGATCAACTAATATAAAACGAAATTAGAATAAGTTTTATGAAAACTTAAAAAGAAGTGTTGGGGGAAAAAGAATCACCAATCAATAAAAGAATATGTCTATTTGATGATATCAAGGAAGGGAACAAAGATGTACTGTAGTTATGTTTTACTAATTCAACAAAATATTTATAATATTTTACTACTATTCTGAAAAAAGTAAAAGGTACAGTCAATCATAAAATTAAAGTGGAAAAATAATAAGTTTGTCTTGTAGATTTTCACTATTCATTATTAGTTTATCTCCAAATAACTTGTTAGGTAATAGACAAACAAAACCAACTCTTTTTTTATTAAAAAAAAATACTATTCACTTTATATATTTATATAAAGTGGTATTAATAAAAATAAAATAGTGTCAAAACTTGAAGAGCTAACTAGGACATAGTCAAAGTATTGTAATAAAGCCACTAACCTAACAACACATCACCAAACATTTTAGAGTTAGACGCATCTTTTAAGTATCTTTTTCACATTCCGACTATGATAGATAGAATCGTTAATATGAGTTACTTCTGTTGAATCATCTTAGTCTAACTATGATTTTTAAAGTTCATTTATGAAAAAAGTTTTTCAGCTTTTTTAATTTTTTGTTGAAGCTTTGTAATTAGTGATCAGTATAATTATCTCAAGTGTTATTAATGTAGCTATTACGTTATTTCTTTAGAAAGCTGATATTGATCTAAGATTAGCTATTCTAGTTTTTTTTTGATTATTTCTAGCTAAAATATTGAAACTAATTTGAATTGTATCAATTAATTTACTTTATTTATTTTATCTGTTACTGATAATATAACTTCTTTTCTAATCTTATCAATGAGAATATGCATACACATTCATTTAAACTATTCTTATTCTTAATGCCTGCATCTTTAAATATAATTATTCTTGAATAATCAATACGTTAATCTATATAATAATGTCGATTTGATCATTATTTTGTAAAACTTATATTTGAGCCTAAGCAACACATCGAAAACAAATTTCTATTTCATCAATTATGCTACAATACGATGTTTAACATCAAAATTGATCCTCCAATTTTTTAAAATTATGAACTTGAAATATTTCAATTTTCCTTTCTTAGTATTACATCACTAAACTTGCGCTTTCAAAATAAAGTATAATAATAAAATTAGAGAAAAATATATTTAAAAAAAAGTAGGCAGAAGAGTGTACACGTGTCAAAAGGACAACCAAAGATATAATTTTCTGAAATTTAATTTGTTAAAGGACAAAATTGGACACTAAGTTTCAGATAGGGGCCATTCCGACGGGCCCTTAAAGATTTGGGGACTGAAATAGTAAAAGAATTTCTCGTGGCACGAGGGTGAATACTAAAAATAATCGAGTATTTTTGGTCCTTCAATTATTAATATAATATCGCATAACAAATTTAATGTAACGTATAAGTAATTAAATAAATGTTAAAATTAAAATATTTAAATTAAATCGAGTTTAGTTCTAACAAATATTTTTATTTAAATTGTGAAACAGATTTTGTATGTGTTTTCGAGTGCCTATATATAAGTTGATCATAATATAACAAATTTTATATTCTATTTTAAAATGTTATATATTTTATTAATTAAATTTACTCATAAATTTTAATATGTCTTGTTCTAATTGAGTCGATTAAAATATTAAATTATGTAAAAATCAACTATAGAGTGACTTTTGATGTAATTCCGTGACTCTTCACTGACATTTTGTACTTTTTTTCCTTTTATAATATTTATTTTTTCCTAATTTATTTAATATTATTGAACTCTCTAAAAGTTGATTTGACTTTTTAAAAAAATAAAAAATGAGGGCAGAAGCAAATCAATTAATTTAGTTAACCTAAATTTTCTGTATATTAGAACTCTGTAAATATTAAAACAATTTTTGTTTGAACAATTAAATTATTGTTGAATCTCAAAGCATATTGTATATTAAAAAAATTATATTTAGATTTAAATATTAAAGAATTAATATATTTTTTTTCTTATCATCTAATACTATATATTTTTTTACTAAAGTTGCTAAAATAAAATTTTTAATAAAAATATTTTGACTATATTTACGCATATATTAACGAATATGATTGTTGTACAATATGAATAATGACATTGACGATAGAAATAATAGTCGAATAAAACTGTTTGTATAAATATAAAATATGAAGAATACGAGAGATTTATTCACAAAATTATTCTAATTTTTATTATTATTTATCCTCAACCGTAAACCTTAGGTTTTGAAAAAAATAAAAATCAACACATCAACTTTTTTATAAAAAGTAGAAGAATGAGTCATATAATCAACGTACAATATCGGAACATACTAGTAAGATGTTTTTTATTTCAAAAGAAAAAAATCAACACATCAACTTTTTTTAAAAAAGTAAAAAAGAATGAGTCATATAATCAACGTACAATATCGGAACATACTAATAAGGTGTTTTATCTATCATAATAAAAAAGAAAATCTCATAACTATATCAAAAATTTCGGTTTTAGCCCACCCCACATGGCCCTGTTTCATACCCCACCCCTACCCTCTCCAAATCCGCCCTGGCTCAACCTCATCTTCATCGTCCAGATGTGTATATTTTCATTCTATCTAAATTCGATATGATAAATCATATTATTATTTTTAATTTTTTTATTAAATGATTTATAAGTATATCAACATAGTTCATGTCATGATCATTATTGATGTTCTAAAATTTTTTGTTTAGGCTCATTATATGTTTAGCGTGAACTTATCCAAACCCTAATTCAACCTTAAGTCATGCAATAAATAAGCTCATCACCGTTTCATATCCGACTAGTTTTGATAATAATTATTTTTTTTGATTACTAATAATTAAAGTAGTACTAAGTTTAAGTTAAGGTGAAAATAACATTATAAACTTCCAAAAAAAGATACTGGCAGGTGAGCATGTGGTGAAACAGTAATCACTGAAATGGCTATAAGCCTAGAAAATTGAAAGGCTTGAATAATTATGTCAATTTGTACCTATTTTTCACCTTTTTAAATATATTTTATTTTATTTTTTGACCTTACATGAATTAGGTACTACTCTTTTTTTTTTCTTTTTTTTTTTTACTTTTTATCAGAGATTAGTTGACCTGATTTTCAGTACTTGCAATGTTTGATTTGACTTGACAATTCAAGGTGTGTTAAAATTGTTACAAAATATTTTATTTTAAAAAAATATTGAGTTTTTTTTTTTAATTTGGTACATATTTTTATATAATTTTTAAATAAATAGTAGTATGAAATAAATTAATTTTCTTATTTTAGGAAATTTATTTTCTTAAAAAATATTTTAATTTTTATTTTTCGAATAATAATAATAATGGAGTAATATTTTAGGGGGCTACCTCTAACATTTATTGATGGTTTCTTTAGTATTCTTGTATTATCTTCTATCTTAATATTATTTAATGTATATTATATTATTTGTTGCTTCGTTTATTTCGTATCTTGTTATTTTTCTGTCATATTTTCCTTGCAATAATGATTTGATCTATTTATTTTTAGTCGAGAGTTTATAAATGACAATCTTTCTTCCATTTAAAACTGATTTTAACATTATGTATAATTATATTCTCTGCAAACTCAACTTATAGGATTATAGTAACTCCGTGACTGTATTATTGTTATTGTTGTTATAATTCGGTATACAAATTTCTCTCTTTCCTCTTCATACTATTTGAATTATGATTGATTAATTTCGTCTTTCATGCAAGTGCTTGGTTTGCCCCTTATTGTGTTGTATTTGGTGATCTTTCACGTCAACATATTTTAGTCGGATAATTGGGACTCGATATTGACATTCGACTTAAATGTGTGTCATGTTATATATTGCTTTTTTTATATACATATCTTGTGATTTTATTGTCCTATTTTCCTTGCATCATGCTTTTGAAAAATACTAATTCGAGTCACCGATCTATAAAAAACAATCTCTATATCTCTTAAAAGTAAAAATAAATTTTACATACATCATATCCTCTCTAAAATCAAATTGTGAAAGTAAATTGAGCGTGTTATAGTCGTTATAATTGGATAAAAAATTCTCTTCACCTCATGCATGCCAGTGCTCGGTTTGCCCCTTATTGTGTTGTATTTGGTGATCTTTCGCTTTAATGTACAATAATCGAATAATTAAGACTCGATTTTGACATTCGATTTAAATGTCAGCTCTAGATTTAGACTTCAAATAATTGCACAATAATTTAAATTTCCTGTTAAACTTTTTCGATGATAAAATGTATAAGCATGGGGGAAAATGTTTTCAAAATGGTATTTGTATAAAGTCAAAAACATATATATAATACTTCTCCTTCATATATTTTCTTATTTTTAATTGTTAATTTTTAATGTCATCTCAATTTCCCCACTAATGATGATAAATTAATATAATTTTATTAAAAAAATATAGTGTATTAAAAAATATTAAATAACTATGGGCCAACATTGTTCACTTGCTCAAGATTGGGCCGAAGCCCAATTTATGAAAATAGTTCCCCAAGTGTTTTTTCCCTTTCATTTTTGACTAACAAAATAGTTTATTTTATTTTCTTACCCCTTTTAAATTTTAGGCCGCTTATCATTCGAATAATTCTCTTTCGTCAAATATAATATTCATACAAACTTCTAAAACGTTTAAATAAATAGATTTAAGAAAATAAGAAAGATAAAATGTACTTTAATTTATTTTCTTAGAGATGACAAACTTTTAAATGACTTTAGAAAGAAAAAAAAAAAACACGACAATCATAAAGTTAGATATATTTTGTCCAACTTTTTCATGCTTTGTAGAAAAAAAAATTCTTTAGACATAAAATCGTTCAAAATTCTGATCATATATAAATTGATATGCTTATATTGATAAAAAAAAATGCTTTTCAAATTAATTGATCAAACACAAACTGTTACGATTCAAAAAAAAAAATTCAAATCTAGTAAAACACTATTGACAATTTTTTTTGAGATGAAGTAAATTTTAAGAGTCCGACCAAATATATTATTAAATCATTAAAATTAAAATAGATTTATTTTTTTTAATAAAAAAGTAAGGGAAAAGTTTATGGACCTAACAACTTTAGTATGGTTGCATAAAAACTTGTAATGATGGTAACAAATGGATATCTAGGATTAAAAAAAAAAGTTAAAAATGATATCTAGGCTGGCCTAAATGATTTAGGATAGTTGCTATTTATATTTTTTAAGTTTTTAGTAGAATTTTGAATGTTTGTATTAGCATTACAAATAATTCAAAATTATATCTATCAGGATGGTCAAAGAAAAAAATCCTTTTATTATAATTTTTTTATACGTATATTAAAATTAAAATTTTTAATTAACAGATTTTATTTTAATCACTAGTACTGGTTTGATCATTCCTATTTGTAAATATACCTAACATTAATATTCGAATTTCGAAATATTGACAAGTGGCAAGTTACTATAAGCTTTTACATTGATTAACCATATTGACATTCACGTATAAATTGTGCAAGTATAATTTTTGATGCAATATTGCTTTATCTTTATGGATAAAATATAGAGTAATTATTTAATATTTACAATAACTTACAGGTTTTTAAAATGTTAATCTATAATTTATAAATGTTTTTATTTTTGCAAAAAGAATTATTAGACCATGGTCTGATAGTCTATAAATTAAATGAAGAAAAAAATGACTATTTACTAAACAATTATCTAAAAAGGAGATAATTGATGAGACTTTATGATTATATCTACTAATATATTAGATTATGTTGGACAAGCGAATTCACATTCATTATAACTAACACAATGCTCCATTATGTAAAGCATAAGTAATATTTTTGTTTGGTTCCGTCCGGTGTCTGGAGTTCATATTGAGCTCTGTTTCTAAATTCGAATTGCGCTCTGCAGAGTTCATTCAATGTAGCACTTTCAATAAGATTTTCTTTCTCCATATCCAAGGCTCGAACCCGAGACCTCTGGTTAAGGGTGAAACACTCCACTAAAGCACCACAACACATGTTGGTAAAGTATAAGCAAGTCGTTCTAAGGTATAATTTCTAATACATCGATAAAACAAGCTTGAACGAATTCAATATGTGAACTCTAGATGCAGAAGATGTTCTAGATCCTAAGAATTGAGATGATGAGATCGGTCAATGAATTTTCCTCCATTTTCTTTTGTTGCATTTCACTCAAAGGATCAATGCATCAAGTTGTTTACGAAAGTCAACTTGATACATCTGATCTGAGTAGCATGGAGCACAAAATTTTTACGTGAATTAACAAAAGCTATGTCGCAAGACTAAGTACTCCTAAATGATCAATGGAAATCTACATCGTAAATATAGAGAATTGAGAATTCAATTTTTCTTTTAATTCTTTAAATTGAAATAATGTCGATAAAGATCCAGTATTTTGCAATGAATTAATAAAAAATTGGAGAAAATTGAAAGAAAATCTTTTTTCTAGAGAAGAAAATACATAATAAATTGAATCTTAGTTTCTCCCACCTATTATAAATATGAATTAAATAATGGTCCCAAAATTTAAGTATTTGTACATTTTTAAGCCTAATTGAACTAAACCATCAAATTAGACCAAACTTGATTATTGGCAAAGGGTCCATAGAAAGCAACTGCACATTATCCAACTAAGCAAGATTAGTTTAGTTAAACATGCCACACTTAAAGAACATGCTGAATTAAATATTCCCCTAGTAAGATACTACTGAAAATTATAGAATAGACGTTATTCGTATCTCGTAAAAATAAAAAAAAATATTTTTACCTATATTGCATGGTGTACTATAACCAATAGGTGAAAATGATTTTTTTTTAAAATCTGATATTTACACGTTTAATATTTATATTGGAATTCGACTCGAAAAGTTTCACATTAAGAACTGAAGTATTTCATAATAAAAAAAGCTTCGTACTTAATGAGATTTCAAACTCAAAATCTCTAATTAAGAATGGAGTAATATCTATCACACTATTATGTGATATTGACTTACAGAAATTCATATAAAAGCTATTATAATTAAAACAATAATATATGAATGAAATCTCACAAAGTGACGTCTAGAAAATATAAATATATGCAAACTTTATCACTATCTCGTGAGTCTATTTTTGAAAAATCCTCAGAATCATCGAAAAGATTTAAAATAGAAATAAATACAAACATAATGGTGAGAGCGAGTCTTTATTTCATGAGGGACGCATATTTTCTTGTGAATACAAATGCTTTTGGGTGGCTATCTTTTATGTCACCAATAATCTTACGGCGTCGTTTACTACACATTTCTCACTTCCAAATTTTCCCTATTAGACCCTTGAAGTTTTGCATTGCTTTCTATTTAGTCCTTCATCTTTTTAAATGTTTCTAAAGATTTAAGATATTTTTTTAATGATTTCTATCTTCTTCTTTTTTAATTATTGTTAAAGTCATGCAAAGAATAGTCATCTTTCCAATAAATGGTTATTTAAGTATTAACAAGATATTATTTAAAATAACTTTAATTCTTTTAATAAAGGTATTCAATTATAATTCTATGTCCTAAAAATAAGTTTTTTTTTGTTGATATATCATGCCATATTAATTCATTATCTTAGATAATAGGGAAGATAGAATTTAAATTAGTTTTGGGTATAACAATATTAAATTTTAGATGTTTGATATCAATCATGTTAATTCAAGTCAATGAGGATGATTTTTGATGCAATTACTAATTAATTTGAGAATAGAAAATAAACGTTTTTGTTAAATTTAAAATTGAATGTTTACGTTCGTACAAATGAAGTGCTACATTTCTTTATTAACGATACTTAAATAAAAATTAAATCATGTATTATCTTGAAACATATGATTAGTCGTCAAGAGTCGTTAAACCTCATGTAATACACATAAATGCAATTTACCTCTTTATAAAATTCTAAAATTTTGAATTCATTTTATATCAGGTCTATGAGTAAGTTATTAATATTTTTACCCAATTAATATCTTTGGTTAATATACCTAAAAATAAAACATTAAAATTTCATTTTTAGTTCGTATATCTACAATTAATTTAAATAATATTTTACATGACAATAAATAAATACACAAAATATAACATGTCAAAAAATAGATTGTTGTTATCAACATGACATCTCATTTTTCAAGACATGAAATTATAATCAAATAATCTTTGCCTATTTTTATTTTTCGAAATGAACTTTAATGAAATAATCTTAACTCGTACCAAAATTTTTTAGAGGACTAAATCAAAACTAACCCAAAAATACAAGGATGAAAAGTGAAAATTTTCTATCATTCCCTCAATAGAAATTCAAACCACAAATTGAATACATTAGACCCAAACAAAAGCAAAAACTTTAGAGAGAGAAAGAGAGAAGGAAGAGAGAGAAACAGCTCAATCTCTCTTCTTTGCTCCATTTTTAGATAAATTTATCAAGTTTTCCACTATTTTTTTGTTGTTTGATCATCAATGGCGGAGCAGAAGAGCAACAGCAACAACAATAGGTGGAGTTGGGATGTGCCGGGATTTCAACCTCGGAAGTCGCCGGAGCATGAAGAGTATCAGAGACCGCCGCCGTTGGCTCGACGGTACTCGATCTCAACTGCCGCCGCATCCGCTATTGTTCCACATTCAGAGCTATCTAAACACGCTCTCAACTCTAAGCTATTGAAATTGAAGGATAAACTAAAGGTAAGGTCTCTAATTTTTACTTCATGCTAATTAACGTAATATTAGTACTTTATCTGCTGATATTAGTGTGTTTTTGTATAATTGAACAGAATTGAAGTGTTTTAAAATACAATGCGATTGGAAAGATATCTCCTTTTTTGTATTTACTCGAGTTCGATTTTTTTTTTTAATGGAGGCTAGTGGTGGAAATTAATGGATATGTTCATTTATAGATGTTTAAGCTAAGGCTTTATCAAAAATAACATCCTTTTCTCTATGAGGTAGCGGTAGCTGGTAAGGTCTGCATAATTGAATTTGTTGTTGTTGTTGTTTATTTGTAGATGTTAGAGTGATTGATACTAGTGTACATTAGTGTTATTTAGAGATGGAAATGTTAATTATTAAGTTCTTAATTTGTTTAGGGTGAAAAACTCAATTTTGGAATTATAATGAGATTCATTTTTGGTCCTTGTTGTTGGGAATGGTTAGCTTGCTACTAGATTATGTCTATTTTAGAACTAGTGTACAGTTATATTACTTAGAGATGGAAAAGTTTGTAATACTTGATCTGCTGATATAAGTGTGTTTTTGTATAATTGAAGTGTTTAAAGTACAATGCAATTGGTAAGATATCTCTTTTTTGTTGTATTTACTCGAATTTGAAGTTTTTTCTGGAAACTAGTGGTAGAGGATTAATGACTATGTTCATTTATAGCTGTTATAGTGAGTGATACTAGCGTACAGTAGTGTTTTTGAGAGATGGAAATGTCAAATTATAAAGTTCATAATTTGTTTCCGTTGAAAAATTCAATTTTGGTCTTTGTTGTTGGGAATGGTTAGCTTATTACCAGATTGTGTTATTTTATAACTAGTGTACAGGTATACTATTGGAGATTCGAATAGTTCAAAACCAAGATCCTAAATTTATTTAATAAGTTGAACTTTCTTTCCACCACTGAGTAAAAGATTCCATCTGGAAGTATATTGAGTTCTCTTTGGCCCCTATTAGTCGCTAATGAAGCTTGTTTCTAAATTCTATGTGGTTAGCTCGAGACAGAAATGTCTACAAATTCTACAATTTTCTCACTCTAATACTGATAACAAGTTGGCTTGAGCAAGTTCGTTCATTGGATGAAAATTTGAGGATCACAACTTTGGCTTGTGGAACTAAGAGATGTTCACTAGTGGTAGAGGTGGTAGTATGCGTGGTTGATGACAGTCTACACTAATACATGGAGAGTTATAATTTGTTTTTGAGAAGATAAGGTAATTTTATAAATAAACCAGCACGAGGATTGTTCTGTGTGGCCACTGTACAATCTAAGCAGAGGAGCATAAAAACAAAACTACCCCAGCTAATCCTGTAAAGACTCTAGCACCTGGAGAACTATTCCAGCCTCATTTACTTGTTCCATTCTACACCAAAAGCAATACGAAAACATATTATTGGCTTTTATCTTGTGAATGGAATAAGCACCGCCTTCAAAACATCTTTTAGGTCTCCATTTTTTTTTATTGCCAAGGTTTTTCAGGATTGTCCAACTTTGCTAGATCTTTGTAGCAGGAAGTTACTGAAAGAGATAGCTGCTGATTTTATTCAGGAGGTTGAAAAATTCAGCAGCCCTGTCTACTTCCCAATCATTGAAATTTCTTCAAAAACGTAAGCTCCAAATGCCATCAATTATATTTTCTGCCAAAGAAGATAGAGAGATGGAAATTTTGCGTGTTAAGTTCTTAATTTATTAGAAAAGTTGGATTTCTTTTGACTTATGGAGTAAATGTTCCATTTTAGAATTATATTGAGCTTTTTTTGATCCATTAAAAATGGTTGGCTGGCTACATTCCATGTAGTTTTGGTCATGATTGAGATCTCTCTCTTTCACTCACTCACTCACTCACCCACTACAGATTATAGTATTTACTCTCTGGTGATCAAGTGCAGGCTCAAGTGAATTAGTCTCATATACACAATTAAAAGTATTAACCTTGGCATGTGGAGCAAATAGATCCCCATTAATTCTAACCGAGACAATAATTACTTGAGATAGAGGCTGCATTAATTTCAGACCGTACGGAATCTTCATATCCAATTTTCCACTTTCGATAGAAGCTGTCTTTGGTACTTATGCCAATATTATTTTTACAGGTGGTACAAGTGATTGATAAAAGTACATATTCATATTCTTGAGAGGTGGAAAAGTTAATCATCTCGGTTCTCAATTGATTCAGTAGTCTCAAATTTCTTTCCAGTTTTAGGGTGAAAGATCCCATAAAAATTTCTTTCTAGTATCCAGTATGAGTATGTGGAGGTATTTAGTAGGTGTGACTAAGTTTTTTTCTCATTGTTAGTATGCATTGAAGAATCTGCACGCTACAACAACATATCAGCATAGTCCCACAAGTGGGGTCCGGGGAGGGTAGAGTCTACGTAGACCTTAACCCTACTTTCTATATTTTTGTTGGAATGCCATGCCAACATTATTCCTAAACTGGACATGGATGACTTTGCTGGACCACGTAATGCAGTGAAGTAGTAAGATAAATCAAGAGGAAGGCACTACAGAGAGACTGTTGCTGTCTATTTATGCATATATAGTGATGTGAACTTGTATTTGGCATGTTTCTTCAGTTTGCTGAAGGATATCCTAGCTTAGAATCAATCAAACCTTTTAAAAAGTTGTTTTGATGTAGTGCATTGGGATGGAGTTCCATGATTACTTGTACTATTAAGCACAAGGCTTTAAAAGAATTGCTGCTAGATTTTCTTAAAAGAGCTTATGTTATTTTACCCCTTAGGGTAATTTGGGGCGCCTTCTTCTGGAAATGCAAAAGCTCTTATTCTTAGATAACATTATCTGTGGGGAAAAACGTTTAAATAATTTCTTACTGAATATATACAATTTTTTTGTGGGCAGCTTGTCAGGGAAGATTATTCAGAGCTGAGACAAGAAGCCAGTGACCTGCAAGAATATTCCAATGCGAAACTAGACCGCGTGACGCGCTATCTCGGTGTACTTGCTGATAGAACCCGCAAGCTAGGTAAATAAACTGTACTAAATATATGTATTTAAATGTATACTTCTATTTTGATGCTTTCCGTGAGGCCCAACCCGACTCAACCCAAATAATGCCTAGCACATGCTTCTAGACATTCTTAAAGTAATTATAAAAATTTATCTTTACTCAAAGCCCCAAGTTTTCTTAAAGATAAAGTTCTAATCACCTCGAGAATGCCCAAAAGCGTGTGGTTCTATGTCAAGCATTTTTGTGATGCCTTTTGTGCATAACTTTAATTGAATTAAGTTAATAAAGTTTAGATTTGATATAAAATCTTATCACAATGCTTTGCTTCTGTATGTTCTTAAATCCACAATGACATTTGAGATATCAAACTTGCAGATCTAGATAAGAGTCTATATTTTCAATAATTAAGAAGTTATCATCGCTAACTTGTTTGTCTAAGATAAGGAGGTTAATCTTTATAAATATGAATTATTATATTTCAACAATTGTTCTTCTTGTATTTTTGTTTTATGCATATGATTTTCTTGTCATACACCTACAAAACTTATGTAATGCGTCATCGTTAATAATATACCATATTGGATAAGTTCAGTAGTAGTAACTCCCACTGTCATGTTCACAGATAAAGGTACGTCACTAAACTCTATTAATTGCATAATCAAGTGTAAATGGTTTCTGTTTGCATCTTCAGGAAAAATGATAATCTACGGATCAAGATAGATAATTGAAATTCAATATTGACTAGAAAGTTCAAATTAAAAGTACCTTATGTTTCATTTTTTCCATTCCCTCTCCTTTTAGGTCGCTTTTCTAACATGTTGTTTTGGAAGTTGGGAAACTGTGTCAAACACATGTAAATTATAAGCTTTTGCAGATTTTGTCTTGATTTTGTAATAGATGGATTAACCAAGAATAAGACACAGATGCAACTTGAAGTTAGTTCACAACTTTTTCATATGTTTAATCAAGTTCCAAAGCCTTTGAGGAATGATTACTGCAAATCTTATACAGCTGAATTCTTTTTGGTCTTTTCTTTGTCTTCTTCTGTAATTTGGCTAATGAGTTTTGCTTATGATGGATTGATTAACTATCAATCTGATCATATTTTGGATTTCTGTTTTTTCTCTTTACTTATTCAGATGAAGCTGCACTTGAAACAGAAGCTAGACTCTCACCTCTGATATCGGAGAAGAAAAGGTTATTTAATGACTTATTAACTGCCCAAGGTATTTAGTCTATGCTCCTGGCTTTATTGTTCTAGCTTCCAACCTTGTCTCTAAAAATGGGCATATACAACTTCTTTTGAGGTGCATATACATCAGCACTTGCACACACACACATGTATTTTGAAGATACATGAAATGTTCAAATCTAGAAATAAATTGTAATCTAGAAAAGAAAATCTTTCAGTATTATGAAAGAACGTTTGTTGCCTTCAGATATGCATAGAGATATACCAGATATGTGTATGTTGTACATAATATATGTAGATGAGACCTTATGTTATTATTTCAGGAAGTATAAAGGTGTTTTGTCGTGTGAGACCTCTTTTTGAAGATGAAGGTCCATCCATTGTCGAATTTCCCGATGATGTTACAGTTCGTATCAATACTGCTGATGATAGTGTAGCAAATCCGAAGAAGGATTTTGAGTTAGACAGGGTTTATGGACCTCATGTAGGACAAGGTATTGGGGATTTACTTGTTTTCTTTCTATACTAGATTTTGAATGAGTGTGTAACTTTTAACATTTATAGTTTCTCTTTGTGCAGTTGAACTTTTTAGTGATGTTCAGCCATTTGTTCAGTCAGCATTTGATGGATACAATGTGGCTATATTTGCTTATGGGCAAGCACACTCAGGAAAGACCCACACAATGGTCTCTCACTCATCTCTTTACTGCTGTTTTCCTTTTATGTTCATCTGTTTCTTTTGAACAATGTACACATTTCTTCTATTTATGTGTTCTGAAAAACTACCAATTTTGATGTTTTAGCTGGGCAAGGTTAATTTTCAAAGTTTCTATACATCCAAATTTCAATTTTGATGGTATAAGTGAGACAAATTGAATATGTTGGGTCTTTATGAAGTTTTGATCTGTCAAATAACCAACTATTTTAAGCTTTTGGTTCCTCACCTTTCCCCCTCCATGCAGGAAGGATCCAACCATGATCGTGGTTTATATGCTAGGTGTTTTGAGGAGCTCTTTGATCTATCCAACTCCGATGCAACGTCGACATCCAAATTTAATTTCTCAGTTTCCATTTCTGAACTTCATAATGAACAGGTTTTATATTAATGTCATATTTATCTTTTAGGTTTTATTGCTTTCTCATCTTCATAATTATGTATGCAGGTCCTATAAGGAATCCATATCCAAATTTTTTGATGTTAGGGCTTTTCCAATTATTGCAGATACGAGATCTGCTCATACATTCTGGAACTGATCTGCCGAAGGTTCGCATAGGGTCATTGGATTGCTTTGTTGAACTGCTGCAGGAAAGGGTTGAAAATCCAATGGATTTTGGCCAAGTTCTCAAACTTGCTTTTCAGAATCGAGGAAGTGATGTGTCAAAGTTTAGAGTTTCTCATCTGTATGGTCTACAACTCTTTCCAGTTGGTATTTGTCTGTTACTGTTGATTCTATCCTTTTTCTCATCTATGTTTTAGAATGTCACCTTTCTTGATTTCTTTATGGTCTGCCCACGAGTTAATCTGAAGTCATCTGAGCAAGCTATCCATGAAAACTTGTGATGTTCTGTCATAAATTGTTTGACAGTTCTGGAAACAACTGTGTTATTTTTCAGAAAGGAACCATTTTGAATGTGAATGTGTTCAACAGAAAAACGCAATTGTTTTCCTTTTCTGTCACAAAAAGAAAAACAATTTACTTCACGTTGAACATGTTCATATTCAAAATGGTAAAAAAGAACATACCCAACATAAAGAATCATTTGTTCGTTCCTGTCACAATATGAGTCCAGATTCTGATTTGTCTTAAATTGCTGTTCCTCTGTGTTGAACTCATTGCTGTGCATATATTTTATTTGATTGAGGTATTTGAAGTTGCATCAGTTGTACACCCCTTCATATTCATGGCATAACTTTCTATTCTTGAAACTCTGATTTTCTAATTTAAAGTTTGGAAAGGAAAGAAAGAAAATAGTATCCTGATTAGCATGTAGGCACAGCCCCGTCTCTATTATGTCTCTGTATGACTGTATCTGTGCTTCTTGCAAGGTAAATGCAGACTTTCTGTTAGTCACTATGATGAATTTTCTTTTTCCCTGAATTGTCTGGAGAAAAATATAGGTGAATTTGCCAATTTTCTAAGTTGTAATTGTATGTTTCTTTGGTCTTGCATTTTTTAGGATCGTCACAGTACATATACATTATACCAACTCAATCACTGGAGAGACCTCATACAGCAAGCTTTCTCTTGTTGATTTGGCTGGAAGTGAAAGGAGTATTGAAGAGGATAGTGGGGAGCATGCAACAGAGTTGCTTCATGTCATGAAATCTCTTTCTGCGTAAGTGGTTCATGTTAACCTTTTGTTATCAATAATACTTTAACCTCAACCCGGTGCATGTTCGCTTCCCAGGTCTAGGACATAATAGTATGGAGTTCATAATTTATTTGTTGGATCGGAAATGGAATTTGGTGGATCACTTCACACTTTTTGCCCCATGAGACCATCTCTTTGTTCTCAGTATATTTCTGTTTCTGGATTGGAACTCTATATGCCTTCTTATAGCTGATGACATTCATGTGATGGTTTTTAAATTAGAAATCAAATATTGGCTTATTGAAGCTTATCTTACGTCTTATTTCTCAATTTCCATACATGCAAGATCATTGGGAGAGTTCTAAAGGACTATGCTTATAGACATGTAAGCTTATAGAGGATAGTCGGTCCCACAATCAAGTGTGTGACAAGAGCTCCTTTGAGGGACTGATTACATTAGAGCTTTTAAGACATAGTTGACCAAGGAAAATCAATTTCTTAAATTATTTTCTATGACGATTCTTTGAAATATTAATTGCGTACACCCTCATGAAACAATTAATAATTGTTAGAGTGGGTAAAAGTCCTACATTTGTTGGGGAATGAACTGTGGTTTCCTTATATGGATTTGGGCACTTCTCCCCTCATTAGCTAGCTTTTGGGGTTGAGTTAGGTCCAGCCATCCAGGTGCCATATATGGTATCAGGGCCAGGTCCATCCCCGTTTAGGCTCCCGGTCCACGCTCCAATTGGGCCTCGGCGTGAAGGGTGGTGGTGTTAGAGTGGGTAAAACTCCCACATTGGTTGGGGAATGGACTGGTGGTCTCCTTATATGGACTTGGGCAATCCTTCTCCTCATGAGCTAGCTTTTGGGGTTGACTTAGACCAGGTGCCATATTTTTACTATAAATGATAGAAAAAAAAGTGTCATATTGTGTTTTACTGCAATTTTTCTGTATATATACTCATCTTTGATATTGACATGCAGATTGGGAGATGTTTTGAATTCCTTGACATCAAAAAAAGACATTGTTCCATATGGAAATTCAATTCTCACCAAAATACTTGCAGACTCACTAGGTAATCAATTGATTCTAACACTGGTCAATATATTCTTAAATATACTGTTTCGTATTATTCAATTTCGTTATATTGTTAATAGGAATGTAATACATATATACAAACCCATACACAGACTCATGCTTATGTGCAGTTGTTTCTGCTTGACTAGGCACAGAGTTTAGGAAAAGAATGAAGATTTTTGAATCTTGTGGTTTTAGACATTGCCATGTGGGATGTTTGAGTTAAAAGAGTTACTCAAGTTAGAAAGTGATATTCATTTTGAAATAGATTAAAAAGGAAAGTATGACACATAATTGAAACAGAAACAGAGGAGTAGCTTGTTGACATTGTTATTTAAAAGTTGTCCTGGGTCATTTGCAAGCTTCTTCTAGATATTACTTGTGGACCACTGTTTCTTTCAGTCAAAGTAGGTCTCAAGCTATATGCCCTGGTATATAAGTTGTTTCTCTTCTATGGTGAAGGGCTTTTTTTGTAATATTCAGTTAACTTATCTTCAGTTAGATTGAAGAGCTCTACTCAATGTGCTTGATTTTATGTTGACGTTTACTCATCTTTTTTGTACTCTTCTTCTCTATTACTGCAACTAAATTTCTTATTATTTTTTGTTTACTTTTATCGCCATCCCAGCTAGCTTTGGATTGAGGCATCATTGATTGATTGATTTATATTAGGCCTTTATATTACTGTAATTACTTGTAGCTTTAGATTTCTGGATGTATCATACAGGGGTTTGGAAATAATTCTAGAAATCCAACTTTCATATTCTTATGATTGATGCGACTATCTTCAGCTAAAGAAAACATTAAAAAAAAGTTTGAGGATGGTCCTTGTCAGCTTAAATTAAAGCCATGAAACAAGAGTGTGTATATTGGGGGGGGGGGGGGGGGGGGGGGGGCATACATGGGAAAACTGTCTTATAGCTAGGAGCTTTTAACATACTTTCTATGATGCATATTTTTCATATCTTTCAACGCGAGATACTGTCAGAAGTATTTAAGTATGTATCTTATCATATATATTTCAAGGGAAAAAAGATGGACTGCAAATACTGGGAAAAGTATGAGACTGTTGCCTCACTGTAATAGAGCTAACAATCTCTCTTTAGTACTATCTACATCTTCTTGTTGATGCCATCATGATACATCATCACAAAAGAACAAGACCGTTGCCTCTGGTTTTCCGAGGCATAATAATTTTGTCACCTAACTGCTAGTAGATGTATAGAGTATGATAACAGATGTATGTATATATGGATTGATCCACCTTATACTTTATCATAAGATCTATTGGCTGGATACATACATGGCTTGTCCAAATAAAAGGGGAGGCTTTCTGAAGGATGCACTATCTGGATTCTGCTCATTGACTTTAACCCTACATTGTTTCTCTTAGAGTTGGACTTGGGTAGGCCAAAATTTGGAACTCACTTAATGTGCAAGTTGGTGAAGATATAATTAGGTTAATAGAAGTGTGCTTTCTAACAACTTAAGCTTTTGTATTAGATGGTCACACCATTCAACATGGTATCAGACATGGTGTCAGAGCAGGTGAGATCCTGCTTCAATTCTCACTGTTACTCTTTATCAAAAAGATATTTCATGCGTTGGGCTAATGAAAAAAATCAAGCCTGCATGTGAGGGGTCGATTGAAGATATAACTAAGTAAATAACAACGTGCGATCTCTAACAATTTAAGCTTTTAAAGGAGATATTCGACACTGGTGATGCTTACAATTTGAAGCTGCATATTGAGCAGCTTAGTTGATAATGAAAGTCAAAACTAAATAAATCTCTTAACATTTATGTTTTTGATTGCATCTGGAGGGAAAGGGTTGTTATCTTTTGCCTTACAGTATCTTGTGTAATAAGTTGCTACAACACCTCTTACATGTTTCTAATTTCTGTTATTCTGTTGTCCCCTGTAAAGTCTATTTGCTGGCTAGGTACCTCTAATATTTTTTTTCCTCTTTTTTTTTGCAGGTGAAAGTGCAAAGACGCTTCTGATTGTTAATGTCTGTCCGAATGCTTCAAATTTGTCTGAGACGTTATCTTCCCTCAATTTTTCTGCTAGAGCTAGAAATGCCATACTAAGCCTTGGGAATAGAGATACAATCAAGAAATGGAGAGATATTGTAAGTCTTGTTTTGTTGATCGTGGATACTCAAAGAGGACTATAGCAGATTGTCCACATCCTTGTTTATTAATTTGGGTTTTCTTATTTGGGGTTAGGGCAATGCTTTTTACTCAGTGATGTAGATGTATATTACTCAGTGACATTGAGAAGTTGAAGTTTGATTCACCCGCTAATTCCAAGTGATCTGTGGGTTGGTAGTACATATGGATATGAATTGTTCTACTCTTTCTATTTTGATAGGCCAATGATACACGCAAGGAACTTTATGACAAGGAGAAAGAGATTACTGATCTGAAACAAGAAATAGTTGGGCTAAAACAGGAACTGAAACAGGCCAACGATCAGGGAGTTCTACTCTTCAATGAAGTTCAGAAGGCCCAGAAAGTTTCTTCTACACTACAGTCAGATCTTAAGGTTTGTAACTTTTTCTTTTTGTTACCTGTTTCTTTCTCATTATTTCATCAACCTAAACTTCCTGTATATTTGTTTTCTCAATAACTTTTGCAACTTCAAGGTGGTTCTTGTTAGAGTAATAAACGAGAAAAAAAATCTTACCTCTGCTACTTAAATCAATCTTTTCACTAGTTGGTTGCATGTGTCTCTTAAGAGGTTGTGGTGCTGTTGTTGAGTTAGAGCAGGCGGTTCTAAGAGTAATAATAGAGGAAAGATCTTATTTCTGCTACTAAAATTGAACTCTTCACTAGTTGGTTGCATGTGTCTCTTAAGAGATTGTGGTGCTATATTTGTTGTGTGAAAGGCGAAGGTTCTTGTTAGATTAAAGAGGAAAGTTCTTATTTCTGCTACTAAAATTGAAATTGTCACTAGTTGGTTGCATGCGTCTCTTAAGAGATTGTGGTGCTATATTTTGTTGTATGAAATCTGCAAAAGTGTACTTCAAGAGAAAGTCTATGGTTAATTGTTCTTAGATGTATTGAAGCATATATGCTTACATAGGGGGCTTTTGGGTCTTATGAATACTATCAGAGACACTTACTTTTAGTCTGACAGATTCTATTTCCAGCAATATTATAGTGAATGTTTTTGTTTATGTTACTCTCTCTTTCTCTAATACATGTGGTGCTTTTGTTTTCTCGTTTATCTCATTCATGTTGTGTCCAAGTGGAAGGATGATTGTGATAATTCCTTGGTCCTTGTTATTTATTCTATGGTTGGACTGCTCAATAGTTTAAAACTTGTAACTTGTTCTGTTGATGTTACTTCTATTACATGTTTCTTACTCAGATTCTTTAGGTCTGAATGTTAATCATTCATATCTTTATGATCAAGTGTGTTTATTTTAGGCGGAATGACCTGAGAGACCCTTATACTTGACATCGTTTGTCAGTTGGACCCTCCTACTCATGTCTTTGTCAACTTAACCCTTAACGCATTAAAACACTATTTTAAACCCTTTTTTGACTTCTCTGAGGTGAGTGTAATACAATCGCCTACACATAGATTTCCACGTCATTTAAAACTGCCACATAGGAAATTACATACTAAAATTCAAGTTTAAAATTATTTTAAACATTTCATTTACCCTTTATTCATCCAAACCTCTGTACTTTCTCAACTCTGATTTCTACCAACCTCACCCCAATAACATTTTTGATTTTTGAAGGCGTTTGAGTTCAATTTTCTATTAATCTTTGTAAGTTTGTTAACCCATTCTCATATTTATTTGTTTTTTCGCTCATTTTTGGTCTGTTATTTTGATTCTTGTTATATTTTAGGGTTTAAAATTTAGCTGTGGTGTAATTTTTTGGGGGTAATGTTCTTGCTCAGAAGTTGAGATTTCTGAAAACCTTGTAATATAATTGAAAATAGAATTATTTCATTGAATGCATTATACAACTACAGATACTCATTAAACTTAAATTAGGCTGACATCTTGAAACTTTCACTCTAGAAAGCGATGATTTTATTGTATTGTGTATTGATATGTGCAAAGGAATAATATATCAGGCGAATCACTAATATCAAATTATTCTTATCACTTTGACGGCATGGTAAGAAAATTTATTCAAAAATTGTGTCACTTTAAAAACGAAGAATCATGGTGAAGAAGAAATTTAAATGACAATTTTTTTTTTTGATTGTATTTGCATGAGTATGAAGAACAGGAGTAACAATAGAAACAAAAAAAATTAAGAAATTTGGAGAGAAAAAGTTGAATGAGAGGCAAGAGGAAGCTCAAATTTTGAGCAACAATGCTGTTGAAATACTTGGGGAAGTAGAAAAAAATAAAGATGATTTTATATATTCAGATGTTGTAGAAACAAACAATCTTAATTATTTAGTATTTAGATCTTAATATTCAGGTGTGTATTCAGAATCAGACATGTAAATCTTAATGCATATCTTTTCTATTAAAAAAATATGTAAATCGTAATGCACATCATGTCTTACTCTTAATGTAAATAATGAGGCCTATGCCAATTTTCTTTCCTCTGTCCAAACTGATAAACTCAAACCTTATGCCTAGTCAGGAATCATGTTACTAAGAAGATCCAGTGTTTTCTCTCTGATGTAGGCTGAGAATATCATGATTATGGATAAATTTAAGATTGAGAAGGATCAAAATACTCAACTTAGAAACCAAGTAGCTCAACTTTTACAGTTGGAGCAAGAACAAAAATTGCAGATACAACAGCGTGATTCAACTATTCAGATGTTACAGGTTAGTTGCTTTTATACAAATGGCTTTTTTCTCTCCAAGCGCATATCTGGTATAACTTAATCAAGTTAGTCTACCTTTAAAAGATGTTATCTTACTCCATTATTCCATTCATTGTTGCATACTGCTGGTAATTTCAAATTGTTGCTATTACCTTTCTCAGCCTTTTGGCTAGATCAAGTACTAAACTGTTCTTATCAGTTTAACATTTGATCAAGTACTAATCTGTTCTTATCACTTTAATATTTGATACGTGGGGTCTCACCCCACTTGATACCTGGGACTTCACGCATCACCCCAAAGCGTTTCCCTAAAGTCCAGGCCTGATGTATCTCACCAAAACAAAAAAACTTTCAACTTGATATTACGTCAGCCAACAAGGGGTTTATGATGTTAAGACTATCATACTTTGCCCTGAGGGAAATATCTTAAGACTATCATACATTTTTCCCTGGAGGGAAATATCTTAAGAGCCTGTTTGGATTGGCTTAAAAGTTGGTCAAACCTATTTTCAAGTCAGTTTTTGACTTCTGGAAGTGTTTGACATGTATAAAAAATAACTTAAAATAAGTCAAAAATGATTTAAAATAAGTTACGAAGTGTTTGACAAGGTAAAAAATGATAAGTCAGAAACCAAAAGTTGGTCTCCCCCCTACTTATTATTTTTTGACTTAAAAGTCATTTCAATTTGACTTTTTATTTTTTTAAGTCAATACAAACGGATGAGACTATTTAAGACAGAACTTCTCAAACATTTTAGCTGTTCAAGTTGGCTCAGTTCAAGATGCTTGATGCTTTCATGTCAAGCAGTTTATCATTTACTTATGTGCAGCTCATCCTTGTATGCTACAGAAGCTATTTCGGTGACTCAAACTTGAAAGAGGATGTCATTGCCTCAAGGCTCACTGTTTTCAATTTTGTAGTGGATACTATTCTGTCAATATTCTATACTGTACTATTTTAGTTTCTGCAAGCTTGCTTCATCATTATATTTCTCACATTATCTACATTTTGTTCATTTATGTATTTTTTTTTTACTTGAACTGTATTTCACCTTTTATTTTGTTGTAGAAGAAATGCATTTTCCTTTTGCACATGGTTCTGCTCGAAGTTTCTGATCAAATTATATTGTAGGCCAAACTGCAAGCTCTTGAATCACAGTTAAATGATGCAGTACGTGCTAGTGAGGCTAGGTTAAAAGATGGGTCGGAGTTGATATCTGCAGACCAAACAGGTTTGAAGGCAACGAGGAATGACATTGACTCAGCAGCTGTTACCAAGAGGCTAGAAGAGGAACTTTTAAAACGTGACACACTTATTGAGGTAGCTTATTCATGCTGTCTGTGTATATGTAATACACACTGTTGTATTCTTTAGTTTAATTTTTTTAAAGAGGAATGCCAATGAGGATGATTAAGCTTTATCTATATGTTCAATTAGTATCCTCAGGAAATGGAAATCTGACTCTTTTGAGCTTTTTTCCTGGTTAGATATATCTTGCTATTCATTTGAGTCATTAATGTGTTTTTATCTTTTTTGACAGAAATTGCATGAAGAAAATGAGAAGTTATTTGATCGTTTGACAGAGAAAGCCTCTCTAGCTGGATCAACACAGGTAATAATCGTGTCCCAAATATTTTGCTCAGATTTGCTAGGGTTTTCATTCGTTAGTTCATTTGTTCCTAACTAGTGAAGTGTGTGTCTATCTCATCTAAAAATTAAGTTGTTGGAGATAGCAAACTTATATTTACTTAATTATTTGCTTAAACTGATAGATTGTATGGCTCAAGCATTTCGCTCTTGCTGAAAGAGTATTTAAGTCTCATCTTAAAGCTGTTAGCAGTAAATCTCATTTGTGCTCTTCTTGCACAGGTGTCTAGTCCGTTACCAAAGGCTCCAACTGCTCAGAATAGAGAAACTGGAAGGTGTATACTATTAATAGATTATGCATTTTCTGTTTTCCTTATTGTCTTTTCTGTACTTTCATGGTTATTAACTGCATCTTGCATTGTGGGTGACAGAAATGACATCAATGTCAAAGGACGTGCTACGGATGTGCTAGCACTGCCCTCATCAACTGATAAGCCAGATGGCACAGTTGCTTTGGTTAAATCTGCTACTGACAAGGTCAAGACTACCCCAGCTGGTGAATATCTTACTTCCGCACTGAATGAATTTGATCCTGATCAGTATGATAGCCTTGCTGCAATCTCTGATGGAGCAAACAAGCTCTTGATGCTGGTAAAATCTTATCCCCTTTTGCTCTGGAGTATGCATTAGGTCTTTTAGTCGGTTCAGAATATGCTGTCTGGAGTATGAATTAGGACTACTTTCATGAAACCTACGGATGTACCTTACCCTTCTATAACTACAATGTTTGGTATTTATATAAGGTTTTAGCAGCAGTCATCAAAGCAGGTGCTTCTAGGGAGCATGAAATACTTGCTGAAATTCGAGATGCCGTCTTTGCTTTCATTCGTAAAATGGAGCCAAAGAGAGTGATGGATACCATGCTTGTTTCCCGTGTTAGGATTTTGTACATAAGATCCTTGCTTGCTAGGTCGCCGGAGTTGCAATCTATAAAGGTAACAGATTCTTGGCTATTCTTCCAGAGATTATTTCAGTGGATTTTTGTACTCCCTTTATTTGATTGACAAAAGCAACTGATTGTTGAATATCTAGGTTTCTCCTGTTGAGCGCTTCCTGGAGAAAGCTAGTTATAGTGGCCAAAGCAGAAGCTCTAGCCGTGGTAGTAGCCCTGGAAGATCGCCTATGCACTACGATTCAAGTAGGAATGCACTGGTTGATGAACATATTCAAGGGTTCAAAGTAAATTTAAAGCCAGAAAAGAAATCCAAATTATCATCTGTCGTTCTGAAGATCCGTGGTATTGATCAGGTGAGTTATATGTGTTACAAGCAACTTAACTGTCCCTTATCCCCATCTGCATCTTTTTTGGGCAATTTTTAGGTTGTCTAGTTAGTTTCGTGATAAGAATCGGGTTACCAGAATAAACAAGAAAATAATGCGGAAGCGAAATTATAAAGATTAAAGACAAGAATTGAAAGATATGTAAAATTTGAGAAGAAAATCTCCAAATCCAAAAGATTTGCTAAGAACCCTATATTCTTGAATCAACTCTTTAGTATCATCATTAGATGTAATCTGCTAATTTTAAATATTAAGATCAAATAGGGTTTTTGGCACTTTATTTGGAAATTTTATTTTTGAGTTTCACATATCTTTTTCAATTTCTTTCTTTAATCTTTATAATTTTGCTACTGCATTATTTTGAAGTAACCTGATTCTTATCACTTTGTATTTGGTCTGTTGAAGGAAATAAGTATGTTTTGTTGAATGCGGTTACAAATTTCAGTATATTATATTAAGTAAGTAGTCCAAAAAATTAACCAAAGCTAGTTTGTGACAGTTACAAAGACCCAGTGAAACAACTAGAGACTCCACATTCTGTACAAAGACTTCTTTACACCAAAAGTAAAACAAAAATATACACTTCATCTTGAGCTTTTTCTCAGAGTTGTGTTATTATTTACTTATTTATTATTTTTCCCTCTTTTGTCTCTTAACTTTTTATCCGTGCATGTTTTATGTATCAAAGATTCAATTGGTAGTGGCTTATGTGACTTAGAATTTAATCATATAGGACATACAGAGGCAGCAAGTAACTGGTGGAAAACTTAGGGAGATAACTGAGGAAGCTAAAAGTTTTGCGGTTGGAAACAGAGGTCTTGCTGCTCTTTTTGTACATACTCCGGCTGGCGAGCTTCAACGTCAAATCAGGAATTGGCTTGCAGAGAACTTCGACTTTCTGTCTGTCACTGATGACACAGTTGGTGGAGCAACAGGTCAGCTTGAGCTTCTGTCTACTGCAATAATGGATGGATGGATGGCTGGATTAGGTGCTGCAATGCCCCCTAGCACTGATGCACTCGGTCAGCTCTTATCTGAATATGCAAAGAGAGTTTACAATTCCCAACTCCAGCACTTGAAGGTACTTCCATGTGATCTTTGCATTTTTCTCCCTCCACTATATGCTATTCAACAAGATACCCAGTGTAATCACTAATCCCACAATTGGGGTCTTGGGAGGGTAGGATATACGCAGACCTTACCTCTACCTTGTGGGGTAGCCCTTTCAGTCAAAAACTTTTCCTTGGGAAATTTAAACTGTATACAAGAGTTGCGCATTATATCTTAATTTAAAGTGACATGTTTCTATTTGCTGCTCCATTTTTTTTTGCATTTCACTATTATAATTTTCATTTGTTTATCCATGTCTAAATATCATAATCTGTTCACAATACACAGTTGTTTATCTTGTAGGGATGTTAGGGTTATTACTATTATTGCTATTAGTGTATTATCATTAACGCTACATATTCATCTACCCATGCGGCTTTTGAGTTTTCCTTGAAGAACTGACTCACAAGTTTTTGAATTCTTTTTGAAGAATTGACATACACTTGTTTTTACATTTTTTCTTTAAAAATATTACATTTATGTTGTTTGTCATGTGAATCAGAATCTTGAAGCAGTGTGCTAACTTTGATTTCTGACCTGTTGTTGAGACGGGCCTTTAAATTTAAGGAATGCTTGTCAGCAATACTACAACATATGTCCATATGTTGTAGTTTTTTTAAAAACATTATTTTCTTTTAACCTTTCAAAAAATAAAAATAAAAAATACTACTACATATGCATATAAGTTTTCTAGGTGATTTGGATTATGCTTTTATGAACAATACGTGTTTGAGTCTGCTTGTGTTTGTTGCTTTTGCTGATTGTAAAGTGATTGTTTACGTATGTTTTTTGTATTTTTTCCTCCTTTTAGAAGGGGGCTGGCAACATGTGGTAACTCTCCTTTAGAGCTAATTTTTGATCTGAGATTCCTTGCATCTCTTAGAAACTATCGCAACTTTCAAACTTTAAATATGTTTGGAAAAGTAATAAGTTCTTCCTTTTCTTCTTTCTCTTTCATCCCTTGTTACAAAATAAAAATCGTAGGGGCCACCAGAATTTCTCTCTTTCCACTTTTCCTCTGACCTGTTGGTATTTTCTTTTTTATTATTGGGGCTTACATTTCTATGGTTGTCAAAGGTGGAAGAAGTTTGTTGGTTAAGATGTCATCTGGTTAGAAGTTCCTGTCTCATAATACAAACACCAGGATTTAGTCCCACAAGTAACATAGGGAAAATCTAGAGTCATATCCACTCTACCTGAAATTTAACTGTTTGTTTTAACGAGGCTCCAGGTCAGCAAGTTTTTCTCATTCATGGGTGTCTTGTCAGGTTATCCTTACTTATCATAGAAACAGCATAGCTTTGGCGCGGGCAAAGACTTTTACTCAGGGCCACTGCTATATTTTAATGTTTTAGCATCTAGTGCGTTTGAGCTTGCATATATAAAGCCACATCTTAAATCTCTGACCAGGTTATGCTATTTGTTACACGGGCAGCTATGTTCTCTATCTATCTATTTAGGGTGGTTTGAGGGGAGAGTAGTCAAAACTATTATCTAAACTTATTTATTCCCCCTACCCCTAAAAAAGAAGAAGATAGAAACTTACTTAGCAGTTTTGTCGAGGGCAATAATAATAACGGATTAATTTGTTTAAATTGATTACAGTTTATTGTAGTGTTTATACAGTTCTACACAAGAAAAATCGATTGGATCCAATAGGGTCTCTTTTGTCTCGTTCCTGCTTATCTTGTTCTAATTCAATTCTTTATCAGGACATTGCAGATACACTGTCAACTGAAGTGGCAGAAGACTCTATCCATGTGGCAAAGTTGCGTTCAGCTTTAGAATCTGTTGATGCCAAAAGAAGAAAGGTGCGTCAGTTAATTGAATTGCTACTTTTGTTAATTCATGTTATCTCCAAGTAATACTGAATAATCGCCCCTGGCTACTGATGGACCAACATAGCCGAAGATTATCTAGTTTGGATCCCTTCTGATGAAGAAAAAAGGTGTATTATCATGCCATTTTCTTTCTGTTGCTGAGTCGATTTATATTTTAAGTGAACCACAATTGCTTGATAAACTGTAAAGCAAGAACTTCACTTTATATCTATATGCTGAACTGCTGAATGATTCCAGGAGTTAAAAAGTTGTGCTGAGGATGATTATCCACAGTATCCTTATGCCTAGGTTGCTGAATAGCCCACAGCCTGTCATTATAAACTCATTATTCTTGCATATATCATTTTATTTGAATTGAGATAGTTGGAAGGCAAGTATGACTCAGTTACTCTCATAAACAGATTTTGCAACAGATAAGAAGTGATATGACAATGTTGACATTAGAAGATGGGAGTTCACCAGTTCGGAATCCTTCTACTGCAGCTGAAGATGCTCGACTTGCATCCTTGGTTTCCCTCGATGGCATTTTGAAACTAGTCAAGGTGTTCTATTATTTTCCCAGTCACTTTCCTCTGGATTGTTGTTTTATGAACTGTGCTAGTGAATCAAAAGGCAAGATTGATCTGATGAAATAATTTTAACAGGACGTACTGAGGCAATCATCTGTGAACACCCTCAGTAAGAGTAGGAAGAAAGCTTTGTTAGCTTCTCTAGATGAACTAGCAGAACGAATGCCTTCCTTGCTTGACATTGATCATCCGTGTGCTCAGAGGCACATTGATGAAGCACGGCATGCTGTTGAGGTACCTAGTTTCTTTTATCGCTGGTGGTTGTTATCTATCTGGTGTTTCTGTTTGTCATCCTGTAGATAGGAGTCCAAATGTTGAGTATTATACAATGTAGCATCACAATTTCATGAGTACCGTAGATGTGCAGCTCTTCAATTAATTGCTGATATTTACCTGCTGAGGTTGTGTGTATATGTCATAACATTCTATTGACTCGAGAGAATACTGTTTCAGAGAGTAATTTGTGTCTAGCTTTTAACATTTGAGTGGATGCTATTACCTACTGCAACTGAGCTGTCATGAGAGAATTAGCAATATCAAAGCACAGAAGATCTAAGTTGCACGGACTCTCACTTTCGATGCCGCACCCATGTCGGATTCTCCCAAATCACACTTATTTTGGAGAATCTGCTGATAGTTTTGAAGAGTTTGAGCAACATAGGAGAAGATAAATTGCTGAACTGAAACAAATTTTTAGTCCAATGTTATTTACAGATATATTTCCAGTTCTATTCATATATGAGAGGGTCATTTAGCTAGGATACTTTTTCTCCTTTCAGCTAACGTATTTTATTTTTGCTAACAATTTGACAGTTAATTCCTGAAGAGGATGACCGTCTTCATGAAAATATACATGCTTCTCGGCGTCCTGCAAATGTGGGATTAGGGGGAGAAACTGACGTGACACAGTGGAATGTTCTTCAGTTCAACACAGGTTCAACAAGCCCATTTATCGTCAAATGTGGAGCTAACTCAAACTCTGAACTGGTCGTTAAAGCAGATGCACAAGTTGAAGAACCTAAAGGGGGTGAGATTGTCCGAGTTGTTCCCAGACCACCTGTTCTTGAAAATTTGAGCTTGGATGAGATGAAACAGTTATTCACACAGCTCCCGCAGTCGTTAAGCCTTCTTGCTATTGCAAAGACAGCAGACGGAACCAGAGCTCGGTATTCCAGACTCTACAGGACTCTTGCCGGAAAGGTTCCAGCATTGAAAGACCTTGTCGATGAACTTGAGAAAGGCGGAGTGCTGAAGGATGTCAGATCATAATAGCATCTCTTGTGCAAAAATAACAAACTTTTGGATATGCTGATTATTTCAGCTGTGTTGCCTTATTGGCCTGTAATTTTGGTAATGTTGCCCCAATTTTCAATTTTGGGTATTAAAGTTGTGTATAGTTGTAGCATTTGTGTAAGTGGCTATACAAGATTTTTTTGTTTTTTTGGTGCATCAAATTGTTATTATTCATTTCTGAACCTCTAATCTTGAAATTTGTTTTTGTTGAATTGTTGAAGGGGTTACTTGGCTTTTATTATGGTTTGGTTGAATGATGGTGAAAAAGAGATTGTTGTGATATATGAAGAGTTTGTTCGACTCTGGAATTGCAAAGAATACATCAAAGATATTGAGACAATCAATTGCAATTATATTATATACATAGATATACGTAAAAATCACCTTATGCATATTGTTCGTCTTTGTAGAAAAAAAGATGGCGATATGTAGTAAAAAATTGATATAAATACTATGCTCAGTCTTTGCATTTATGTATATTATGTACTCCTAATTAATTGAGCTGTTAGTTTATGAAATTAAAAAAAAAAGTTGACAGTATATTTCAACTAATATGTTGAAAAAGATGAAAGTTAATCTCTCCGTTTAATGACATGTTTTGATATTATCAAAAGTATTACTCTATAAAAACATGTTTTGATATTATCAAAAGTATTACTCTATAAAATAAAACATTTAGAATCGTAAGGCAAAATGACAATGCAATTTCTTTTTAAATTTTATTGAATATTTTCTCTATTTTATATTATTTTTCATATTTTTCATTTATGAAGAATCAAATTAGAAAAAATATTAAGTTGATCTACTTTAATTTAGCTTTACAAATTAATTAAATTAATTTTCGAAAAGCAAAAATATTAAGATAAAGTGAGTATTATAACCATATCATAATTAGTTGATTTTTTAGAATTATTTTTTTATACCCAAAAAAATACGTACAGTTCAATTGGTTAACTATGTTAATTTAAATTTTATGGACAAAAATTTCGTTTTTCACTTTATAATCCTTTGCTAAATTAAAACTTTCACTAATAATTCAAAATACGAAAACAAGAAGACAACTAAAAAGAATTTTATACTTATTTCACATTCATGTATAAAAATTTTTTATTTTTTCATAATCAAATATTCAAATTAACCCCCAACAAAAAATACTTTTTTTCCTACAACAAATTCCACCCCCCACCCCCACCCCACCCACCCCAAGAGTTGAGGATCTTGAAAATATAAAACACACATACAGAAAGTGAAGAGGAAGAAGAAAGAAAAAGAAAATGGATTCATCTTCATTAACATGTAAAAAGCTAACAGTAATTGCTGTATTAGCAGTTTTGATACAAGTATTTGGGCTTGCTCTCTTTGTTCTTGGTTTCTTCCCTGTTAAACCAGCACTCTCTGGATTCAGGTACTCAAAAAAAAAAATTGATTTTTTTGAGTTTCATTTCTTAAAAGTCCAATCTTTTCTTGTTTCATTATTGTAAGAGCTTAAAATTTTCATTTGTATTCTGGAAAATTGTATAATAAGCATTGTGATTTCCCTTCTTTGTTATATTTTTCCTCAATTTCTTCAGTGGGGTGGAGAGTTTTTATCCGCCTGGAGCAGATGCAGCTGAGTTTCAGAATACCACCAATTTATCAGATAGTCAGCTCAAATACTTGTACCAGGTTGGTGTCTTTTTTGGGGTGGTGGGTGGTGGGGGTGTTCTTTATTGGGCTAAAAAGATCATTTTTGGTAGAATTTTTTTTTGTTGTACCAGTTTGGTGTATTTCTTCTTTTTTGGGGATGGGGGTATGTTTTTTTGGGCTAAAAAGATCATATTTGTAGGAAATTGTGTCATCTCATTTGTATGAAGTACTATATAACTGATATCCTTGTGTATAATTGTGAATACAATCTGGCATGTTCAGAATTTGTGAAGGTTCTTGAAAGTTTGAGACTTGTTGAGATTTTTTAGGAATGTCATGTTTTTTCGGTGTACATGTTAATGTAGTTTTCTGCTGCTTTTGCATTGAATATGCTGAAGTGCGCTATTCTCATTACAAGTTATGGTGTTAAATTTGGTAAAACTGCAGGAGTTGTCTTTGGTGCCTCCTTTATTTGACCGGTTGATACTCATGGTGAGTGCTTTTTGTTAGTTTAGTCTTGCCTGAGAATGTTTTACTTGTGAATCCTTCAGGGCTATGTCTGGTTGGAAACATGATTTCCTTTTTTGCTGATCAAATCTGTTTGTTTAGGTCATTGATGGTCTTCCAGCAGAATTCGTGCTTGGGAAAGATGGTGAACCTCCACCAAAGTCTTTCATGGAAGCTATGCCATATACTCAATCCTTATTGAGTAAGGGGAGGGCAATTGGCTATCATGCAAAGGCTGCACCTCCTACTGTCACAATGCCTCGCTTGAAGGTAAGCTGAATGAGTTTCGGACAAATTTCCTGTTTAAGAAGTTGGTTTCTCAGTAGCTGTGTGCTTGCAGGCCATGGTTTCTGGAGCAGTTGGGGGATTTTTGGATGTTGCCTTCAACTTCAATACACAAGCTTTGCTGGATGACAACATAATTGGTTAGTTGGAAAATCTTCTTAAAATTTTACGTGATAAAGAACAAAGTTCCTTTTAAGTTATAGATTGTCAATTGATTTAGTGGTTTCTAGATTAGATGTCTTAACATGACCCATGATTTCTCTTCCTGTCACAGTTCAATTCCTAAAAGTTGGTTGGAAACTTGTGATGCATGGTGACGAGACATGGCTTAAGTTGTTTCCTGGAATGTTTTCGAGGCATGATGGAGTGAGCAGTTTCTTTGTAAGTCCGTTTTAAAACCAGGAATTGAAGCATTCTTATTCAATAATTCTTTTTTCTCTCCTATTGTTCTTGTGGTTTAGCGATTTTCTCCTCTCTGCTGGTGTAGTTTGTTCATTTATTCTTTTTTAGTTTCTTGGTTTGTGAAAACACAGAAAGTGTCTTCAGCCATGCTAGTGAAATACCATTTTTTGAGTTATTTGTTGCATCAAATATCTTGGCGGTGGAGTTGTAATCTACATCTAGGTCTATAGTCGAATGCTGCTTAAGGTGTAAATTTAATTGCTTTGCTTGTGCCTGGTGTTGAAAAGTTGAAGTTCTTAGTTGCTTATGGAATTCATCCTGCAGGTTAAAGACACTGTCCAAGTAGATCAAAATGTATCTCGACATTTGGTTGATGAACTTAGTCGTGCTGACTGGAGTCTTCTGGTAATCTCTTTTTCACTTCTATTTGTTTGTTTGTTAAACATTTTCCTAAGAACTAGTTAAATCAATTGAGAGAAAACAATGAGAACAATAGTTGCTCAAAATGATAAAATTGAAGGAGCATACCCTGTGGCAGCAGCCAGAAGAAGAGTAGCAACTTCTGGCTTTACGTCTTACAATGTAGCAGTAATTATTGTACTTAATCAAAGCTCAGCCTGACAAATAATCATCATTTTATCATCGTAATTGTGTACTTTTGTCTAGGTTTCGTCACCATCTTATCATTATTGATGTTTAATCAAGGTTAATTTACTTCGACATGTGATGCAGAAAATGCCTATCCCTAGCAAATTAAGTTTTAGTTTATATGAAAAGTTGTTCCTTCAATGAACCGAGGCAATCTATGTTTTGGTTAGCATTGGAAGGAAGATCCAGATCAATTGCCCCAAGTAGAGGAAGAGTGCTTCTCTTCCAAGGGCTTGCCTTGGCATAGAAAGTTAGACAGAAGTGAGTGAATGTAGCACACCTCATTGAACTTGCTTCACTTTGTCAGTCTTAAAGGCATCATGAAGTGGCAATTCGCTATGCATGTGAAGTGCTCTTTATTACATGTTTTACTTTTGACCAAAGTGCTTAGGCCTCGTTGCTTAGGTTTGCCTCAGCTTCTAAAACATTGTTTTTACTTAGCTTGATTTAGTGAGGACATAGTGCTTTTGCCGAGACTGATACACTATTTTTACCATTAATCAGATGCTGAAGTATATATTGAACTGGTCTTCATATAAGATATTCCAGAATCTGCTGCTTTGAGAGCACAAATTTAAAACCTAATTACTTCAAGTCTTATTTTCTATGGTCATACATGTGTAGTCATCCTTCCATTGAACAACTATATTTGCGTGCCAGTTTTGTTGGCATGCTCAGTTGATGTTTCAAATTCCAACTAACACCTGTAAACCTATTAAACAGCTTCCTTTTTCGAGAATATTTATTTTCTAGATATGTGGAGATCATTACTGAACTAGCAGATAAATCGGATGTTCTAGTACAAGATGTTTTATAATTAATTTTACAGAGTTTATTTTGCATATTCTGTTCGGGATTTTCGTTTCAAAATCCCCGCCCCTGGGTCCTCTCCATCAAAACGTCTAAATCATTGCATCTTGCGAGATCCATGAACATGTTGCTGATAGTTCATCTTTTTTTTCGTGAAGTTACTTTTTTGTTTGTCTGTACTTCATTTAACTCAAGCTTGCACTGTTTCAGATTCTCCACTATCTTGGCTTGGATCATGTTGGACATATTGGTGGGCGCAATAGGTGTGCCATGTAATTTGCAGTTTGCATTGAGTTTCCAAAGAAGAAAGATGATAATACATCCATAATACTTTCTTGGGGTGTTTATTACAGTGTGCTGATGGCCCCCAAACTTGGAGAGATGGATGAAGTGATCAAGATGATCGATCTGAATTCTTTACCTACCAACAATACTGATAAAGGACGGACACTCTTGGTTTGTGCTTCTATCTCTTCTCCAAGAGTTGTGTAGCTTAGTCAATAAGCTAGCAGTTATCCATGATATTCCGGACTAAAAAGCATTGCCTTGTTATAGATATGGAGTAGTAACAAGTAATGAACCATTGTTGCCGTTAACTATGACATTTGAGTACTTGTCTTTTTCTATTCTACTTCCAAAAATATATAAATGTAATCTGCACAAAAAAAATTATATGAACAAAGTAACTGGAGAAACTATAATTAAGTGAAATATTGAAGTAAAAATAAAACCTGTAAATTAAGCTCGAAATTGATAAGTAACACATCCATATGTTTCTTCTACAATTGATATATCTCTTTGCTGGTTGTTTATTGTTCATTGGCGCTCTGTCCAAAGTAGAGCCCATTTGCACTGAGCTCATTCCTTGATATATTGATGCTTTCTGCCTAAGCGAAGCAAAGCGCCACCTAGCTTTGGGGTTTAAGCACTTCCAATTGACCTTTAACAATATTGACCTACATCTTGATCAAATTTGAAGTATTATTTCTTCTTTTTAATATTTTTAACATCTGAATATGATTCCCCCATCCAATATCGAATCCATTCTTTATCTTATAAAAGAAAAAAAAAATTTAACGTATGAATATGGTAATATATCAACAAGTTACCTGATATTCCTAATTAATAGTGGAGCAAGTGTTTGTGGCATCACACTCCTCTAGTGTGTGAAGATTTCATTTGATTATTCAACAACAGACTGTCAATATTCTGACTGTAATAATCCCTTGTCTTGTTTATGGTGCGCACATTTGCAGTTGGTAGTAAGTGACCATGGAATGACTGAAAACGGAAATCATGGAGGATCATCTTTTGAGGAAACTGACTCGTTGGCACTTTTTATTGGTCCTACAAATTTTGAAAGTACATCTGGCACCCCTAACAAAGCCAACCAGGTATGTGACTATGAATTTTATTGTTGATTTAACTTTTAATGGATTATTTCATTGGTGCAAATTGGAATCACTTGCCATTTCTTTTCATTTGCACGGTCAGCTCTCTGCATGAAACAGTTATCTGTGATAGGCTATGTTGCTCGGACTCTCCAAAATGTTGCCGCGCTGGTGTTTGATCCTCCAAAAATACAACACTTTTGGAGGATCCAACACGCACCAGCCGACTTTTTTGAAGAGTCTGAGTAACATAGGTGCTAGGTTGTTAAGGTGCAGCAGTACCTCCATTATGATTAGTATGTTGTAAGAAGAAATATATAAGTTAGCAGTAAGTCTCTAAAATATATCTAGTGTTTCACCCATGTTCTGCATGGGAGCTAATATAAATTATGCAGTATTGGTTTTTCAATATAAACATTGTAATAAAAGAGTTGCTCGAGTAAGTTTTGTCTGAAATTCTTTCAAAAATAAAACTTGAACTAAAAGTGCTGGTAAAAGTAAGTTGATAAGTAGTGACCTTTTCCCAGTGTTTGTTGAATGTTGTAGGAAGTTGTGGTTTTATCTTAAAAAAGCTATTTTTGATAGTAGTTGCAGGGTTTCCTTATTTGACACTGATAAGATTGGTTTAATCATCAACTTGTTTATTTATTAGTAATGCATTATTGTGGTGTTTCAGGTTGACCTTGCTTCAACATTAGCTCTTCTTTTTGGTGTTCCGATACCAAAGAACAACGTTGGCATGTTGATGCCAGAAACTTTCAAATCATTAACAGGTCTGATTTGGTAGTATATGTTGTTAATTCTGAGCTATATAGAATGTTGATATCTGGTGATAATTGTTAAGGATAAGTGTCAGAATATGTGTTACGTAGTAGTGATGACTATCTACATAAGGAGAATCTGTGTGTGTGTGTTTGGATATCCTGTTCCTTCTGCATCCACAAGTGAGGCATGGGCTCGAAAGAATGAATTCTGCATTTTTTCTTCATCTTGTTTTTTCTGTGTATCTGAACAACAAAAATGAGAAACTTTCCTGCACAGACCACATCTGTTCCAGTTACCTGCTCATCCAATTACTAGTCAAGATTTCTGAATTGTTTACACTTTACCATACTGGTTCTATGCTTATTTAATATACTCTGACTGCATTCTTCTTGGCTGTTGTTGATTGATTGGTGAAGTTGAAACGCCACAAATCTATCATGTTTAATCATATGGGAGTTAAAGGCAATGATTGTTAATGATTTAATCACAGTTTTACATGGGGTGCTTCTCCAATGTTCTTCAGAGAATCCCAGTTTATTCATATGCTCTGTGCTTCCTGGTATCAGTGGTTGTTATCTTGGTTTTTGACTAGAAAAGGGAACTAGGACTGCTATATGCAGTTTCCTACGAAAAAAAAATCACTTTTGGAGGTTGCGATCCTTTTTTTTAACCCTGGAACTAGAAGGGACATTTTTTGGGGGCTGAATTCAGTCTGAGATTGAGAGTTCTCTTTTATGGCTCATGATGGTGAATGCTAGTTCATTCAGGAGTGAGGTTCCTCGGAGAGTCGGATTAAAATGGGCTTCACGATGAATCTAACAGAAGTATGCATTTTCAATATTAGGACGCTTAATATTGAGAGGTTATACTTTGACTCCTGACAACTTGTCGTTGGAGAACCTCAAATAGGCTCAGGCTAATGGAAATAGTTGGAATTCTCATTAGGCTTGGTGCTCAAGTTTGACAAGATCAATCAGGCTCGACTGAATATCCTTATCTGGTTATGTTGTGACAGCGCGCTTTCTATGAAATGGAGAAAATAAATAGCAGCATATAGAGTAGTCCTGATACATTTCCAGTCCCATCATTTATTGTGACCGTCTTGTAAAAAACATGTATTTCGTCTTTTTTTGCACTATATATGCATTATAAAGTAAGTCATGTTCCTCTTTTATTTTCTTCAAGTATTTCAGTTGACCAACAACTCAGGTTATTGGAGTTGAATTCCTGGCAATTGCTTAGGCTCCTTGAAGCGCAATTACCTGGTTTAGTATGTGAAAACTTCTCATGCGACAACTTCAGGGATGATGGATCTGAGAGGACAAGAGGTTACAGTAGTATGGAAGAGACCTTTTGTTGTTTGTATATGAAGGCTGCAGATCTTCATAGATCTTGGAAGTCCGGGGAAGAGAAAAGGTGGTTGATGGTTTGAAATAGCCAATTTGACATACTTCTTCTCGGAGATTTTATTCGAGCAAAATTCTAATTCTTGTGTTGTTTTCTTCATATTTCATATAGATCTGCTAGTGGGGACAATTGTCACAGCATTCTTATGGCATATCATAATTTCTTAAGAACTGCAAGTGAGTGGCTATCTCATAGAGCAACTGACGTGAGTTTAACCTTATAAAATTTCTCTTTTGCATTTCCAGAAAGTAATAGAGCAGAGCGTTCAATGATTTTTAATTCTGTCGTATTATTACCTTTGTGCAATATTCGTATAAGTTTTATTTAATGTTTTTCAGAAACCTGTTGGCCGACTTATATTTGGAGTAGCCGCTATGCTCGTTTCATGTTTGATACTGCTGAGCCTTCTGTTTCTTTTAGGAAAGCAAGTTTTCTCTGAGCAGAATCAGCAGTTTTCTAGTGCCAATAATGACCTGAGCTGGTGGTATTTGGATGAAGTTTTTATTCTTGTGGTAATTGTTATTGTTGTCATAAGCATGGGGTCCAGTTCTCTGGTGGAGGAAGAACAGTACATATGGCATTTCATGACATCCTCGCTTTATTTGTTATCTCTCCGGAAAGTAATGCAGCATATCGTAACAAGGACAGAGCAAAATACAAGTGCTACCTTGGGACTGAAAACAAATAATTATATCCAGATTTGCTCAATTTTTGTGATTCTCAGTTCTGGGAGATTTCTGAGAGGATGGCATCAAGGTGGTGTTAATTGGACTAATCTTCCTGACATTTCAAAATGGTTAGAGCAGGCGGGAAGCACTTATATAAAGTTACTCCAGCTGGTTTCGGTGATCATCATAATCAATTTAAGCTTAGTTTCTCTTATGTGGTCCCGACGGTCAAAAAAGAACTTTATGACCATAGTTTCCTTGATGCACTTGTTCCCAGGGTGGCTGGTTTTACATTATATCACTAAATATCAAGATGTTGCATTCAGTACAGGTAGTTATGATGCTACTGTAATGGCTCAGTTAATTTATGTTGTCCTAGGTTTCTGTTCAACGACTATTGTTGTTGCTGTGCCATGGTGTATACCTTTCCAAAATCGTACGCTTTCTGTTCCTGAAGTCCAAAGAAAGGCTTGGGGTTTATGTTTTAGCGATTCTGCATATGTGATTGGCTTGAGTTACGTATATTATTGGTCGCTTTTACAGCTATTGTTGCAGCAGCCCGTAAACTCAATGCCTGTACTATTTCTCTTCCTACAAGTACTAGCTAGCATTTGGTTTTATTCTGGTTCCAACCAGCATCGCAGGCAGTGGGTTGAGGTCAGTCAGATCTTTTAAATATTCATCCAAGTTCTCTTTTTATTTCTGTCTTTTTAAACAATTACGACGTCTTTGTCTTTTGTCTTTAAGGACTGCCGCCCAATACTAGTTTCACAAGTCTTGTTTTCTCCTTTTCTGTGTCAGGTTGCTGCACTTTACTACATGGGAATGGCAGGCCATTTTGGTCTTGGTAACACCAACACCCTAGCTACAATCGATGTTGCTGGGGCTTTTATCGTAAGTTTCTTGTGTAAAATCTTTAATGTTGTGTTTCATGCTAATTTATTGTCTGCTTAATATTGAATCTGATGCTCCCCATTGATTTAATTGCCAGGGTGTGTTGAACCACTCAACTGTACTTTCTGGTGTCTTAATGTTCATTATTACATACGCTTCACCAATGTTATACCTCCTTAGTATGGTGATGTACAATTCTGTGAAGGACACGAGCAGTTCCATAATTTCCGAGAAAGGCAACATTGGATCGTTGCTCAAGAGGACACTTGGTTTTCCTTGTCTGGTTCCGTTAAGTTTGAACTCCATTCTTTTGATTGCTTACACAACTGTTTTGCTGCTAATGCGGAATCATTTATTTGTTTGGAGTGTATTTTCTCCCAAGTAAGTGTCACTAAAAAGTTGATATTTTGCTTTATCATATATATTGTATGGAGATTAAGATTGACATTTCTTTGTTCAGGTTCTTGTACGTTTGTGCTACGACTGTTTGTGTTTGCGTTGGTGTATGTATTGTAGCTTCAACTATGATCTATATCAGTTTGGTCTTGACTTACCGAGAGAAGTTGCACACTCGTACAGACTAGTCTCAAGAAAGAGTACGACATATATACAACTAACCCGATTCAAGTGTTCTGTTTGTTCTCCATCGACAGGTATGCCAGTTGCTTTACCCATTTACGGCGATCTAAACATTCTGGGGAAGTTGTGGACTAGAAAGAAGCATTCTACGCGAAAGCCTTCCACACTTAAACCAGAACTTTTGACAGGAAAGCTTACATCATAGAAGGTAAACGATTCATTTTTTCTGTTCAGTAGCCAAATGGTTAACTGGGAAGATCGTTGAGCTGTAGATTTTTGTTATTTGTTCAAATCTATTTTCTCGCGATTTCGCTCAGGTTATAGAATGAGTTATGCCAAATTCCATGTAATGTCTGTGTTAGTTTGATCTGTTAAAACATACCTTTCTAGTCTTGAGAGGCTTTTTGTAAATTGTTGTGTTCTTATTTTTGGCCCTTTTATTAACTTGGATACATAATGTATCTTGGGTCTACAGAAAGTGATGATATGAATAACATCAACATACTCGGTTTTTGAACGCATACCTTACCGCTATCTTTATGGAGTAGAGAGACGGTTTCTAATTGACTCTCGGTTCAAAATAAAAGCATTCAACATGAATTTTTTTAGATATAATTATCAATTTTTATGTTTTGAAGGCTGCAGTTATTTATATATTTTTACTGAAATTTTGAAAGTATAGTTAGGTAGATCAATTATCAATGAATGAAATGTGCAATGGTAAATTAAACTAAATCTTTCTTTATTTAATATTTAAAAAAAAAAGGAATGAGGGGAATATAAAACTTAGTACTAGCAACAAATAAAAAAAATCCTAAAACTTAATTAGTTTAATCTAAACATTTTATTAATGACTAGAAAATAATAAATAAATAGATTATATCATTCTTTTAGGAATCCCTCTTTTCTCGAGTTTGTCTTCGAGCTGGTCTTCCTTGTCGTTTAACTTCCAAATATTAGTTGTGGCCTCGTATCTGTCTTTAACATTTTCTTGTTGCACGTTAGTATTTTTAAGATCATTTGTTTGCTTCTCTATCTGTTCTCTCGTATCTGCTAACCTCTCCCAGTAATTGTCGATGGTTTTGCTTTTTGAGGATGATGACATTCTTGCTTTTTGTATATCAGAACTAGCTCGAGCAACTGTTGAATGCAAAAATAACAAAGTTAATAAAAAATTAAATGAAATCAAAATTATCGATATAGTAAAAGTAGCTTCTTTTTCTACTACGTTAATACAACATTATTGTAATTCTTAAAGGAAAAATAATAACTCAAAGTGAAAAGAAACTTACGTTAATATTGTAAAAGCCTAAACTCAATTTGTTACGTGCATACACTATATTGTTTGTTTTTATACACTCTAATTTCTTAATTATTTCCTTATTTTTCTTCTTTTAATTATAATCTTGCCAATTAATATAAACATTATACTAAAAATAACATATTTTGAAGAAAACTACGTCAAACTCAAAAGGGAAAAAAAGGAAAATTTGATTACAAAAAAGGAGACATAAGTAAATACTTGTAAAATTATTATTATTATTATTAATAATAAGGCGTTAAAATGAAACAATATGTGTATTCTATTTACCTATTTTATTTTAAATTTTCCTTCTTTTTTTTCCCCTCTTTTTTCTTGGATTTAATTTTGATTTTTTTCCCTAAAGTTGCAAGTGTTTTCCTAGTCTAAAATATGGTAATTCTCATTTTTAGTAGTAATTATTTTAGGCATGAGTAAAATAAAAATAAGGAAAGAAACAAACATTAATGTCTATATTTAAGAAGTTTTTAAAGAAAAGTTTGGATGCTAAAGCAAGTAAGAATTAAAAAAAAAAAACATAAAAATTTAGTAGTATTATAGACTCATGTTGTAAAGTCTCAAATGATATACTAATAATAAAGATCACACTTAATATAATAAAATATTTTTTCAACTTGATTTTGATAATCAATTCTGAAGTGTTGTATAGTTTTGCGAGTGAGGAGGAGTGAGAGATTGATTTGTAGCAGAACTTAGGTGATGACATGACGCGACTTCAATTTACCGAGTATACATAAATTTTTTGAAGGAAGATGTTCTTTTCGTGGAGCTTTGAACTCTTCAACTAATTCGGAGTTGCTTGAGTTTTACGACGATGTTTAGTGGGACAAGTCAAGAGACATATTGTTGAATTGACGTAGATTAAGTCGCAGTTAACTTGAATCTTCTTAAATAAAGCGAGATATTCACGCCTCAGTTTCAATGATAATTTATTTTTTTTTGTTCATTTTATTTTAAGTGTAATTTAATCATGACTTGGGGGTATATTACATTAATTCACAATTGTTATGAATATATAAGATTATGCTATCTTGTTTTCGAATAGTTACGTATCTAAACAGAAGTGTTCTAAAAACTATTAATAAATAATTGATATGTTCAATTAAAAGTGTTTATAAGCGGATATATGATTAAAACAAATTGATTGACATACACAAAAAAATTGAAAAAATCATATATTTTTGTTGAGTGACTCCTAAATATTAAAAAAATTATGTGAAATATAGTGAGGCTATAAGTATTTTTTCCAGGTCATCACTAGGATCCAGTAAAAAAATTGATCTTCTTTTCCAAAATTCATATCACAATAGAATCATTAACTAACATACGAAAAATGGAAAATACGCTTAATTCATGTTGAGTGAAACATAAATACTAAAAAAATAATGTAGATCATATTGAAGCTATACATATTGTTTCCCTGGTCATTACTTGAAGTTCTATTTGTTTTTGCTAATTTAAATTTATGAGAAGTTTGGTTTATAATATTTACCACAATGTAAATAAGGTAAGTGTGTTTGAAATTCAGTTTGACTAGCATATAAAATTTAGACTAACACAATTTTAACTTATTAGATTGGGTTATCAAATTAAACTAGGGAAAAGGGTTAAATATGCCCTTAAACTATTCAAAAAGGTCTGGATATACCCTTCGTTTAAAGTTTGGTTCACTGATGCCCTCGCCAGCCAACTTTTGGTCCAAATATGCCCTTATGGACGTTAGTTGCCATGTTGGACATATCCAACTCATTTTTCATTTCTTTAAATGCCACATGGAATTGACATGTCATTTTGGTCTTACCACATAACATTTATATGAAAATGGAAAGATATTCGGACTCATAAACACCTAATCCGACCCATAAATCAATCCCCTTTTAAATAAATTATCCGACCAATTTTCAACAATTTTGTTTAATTTTTATTTTTTTTGATAAATTCCAAAAATGAGTAATTGATTAATAAAAAAATAGAAAAATATGAAAAAAGTATAAAATTAACGCCAAAAATTCATAAATAATTATAGTAACCTTAAATTCAATTTAAAAACTTTATTTAATTTTTTTTTATTTTTTTCGATAAATCTCGAAATGAGTAATTGATTAATAAAAAAGGGAAAAGGGTCTGATATACCCGTCAACTTTGTCATCTGGAGCTGATGTACCCCTCGTTATAAAAGTGGCTCATATATGCCCTTACCGTTATACAAATGGCTCACATATACCCCTGCCGTTACAAAATGACTCATATATACCTTTCATTTAACGGAAGTTAAAAAATTAGTTTTAAATTTATATTTATTACTTGTAATTTTTTAAAAAATATTATTTAGGGGTATGTATGATTTTCTATCAAAGTTCAAGGTATATTTTAATTTTTTTCATACATAAATTATTTTTTGACTTTGTTATATAATTATTTGAGTTTCTTATTCTTATTTTGTTTTTTTTCTTTCATTCCTTAGTTTAAAGGGAAAAAATTAAACTATTTTTTTGTGTGTATTGTAATTTAAATTCGTATTCGAAGAAAAAATTTGGTCATCTATAATAAGTTTTACAAGAATATTAGTGAAACATAAATAAATTTGATTATCAAAATAATAATTATAAATTAGTCATTGAAACAAAAAAAGGTAAAAAAAAATATGTTTGACGAGGATTAAATTTACTTATATGGAATTATATTTTTTAGAAAAAATAATAAAAATTTAGATCAAAATTATATATTTTTTTCATTTCCGTTAGAGAAAAAGGGTATATGTGAGCCATTTGTTTACAAGTAGGGGTATATATGAGCCACTTTCATAACAAGGGGTATATCAGCTCTAAATGACAAAGTTGAGGGATATATCAGACCCTTTTCCCTTGTTTTAATCATATATCCGCTTATAAAGACTTTTAATTGAATATATCAATTATTTATTAATAGTTTAGAACACTTCTATTTTGATACGTAACTGTTAGGAAACAAGATAGCATAACCTTATATATTCATAACAATCGTGAATTAATGTAATATACCACAAATACATGATTAAATTACACTTAAAATAAAATGAACAAAAAAATAAATAAATTATCATTGAAACTGAGGCGTGAATGTCTCGATTTTTTTAGGAGATTCAAGTTAACTGCGACTTAATCTACATCAATTCAACAATATGTCTCTTGACTTGTCCCACTAAACAACGTCGTAAAACTCAAGCAACTCCGGATTAGTTGAAGAGTTCAAAGCTACACGAAAAGAACATCTTCCTTCAACATTTAGGATATTTTATTGTCTCAACTCTTTCGTTTACTATTACACACTATAATATTATTTTACACTTCTCATTTTTTTTTTAAATGCCTTCACAAAGGGAGAAACGTCACTATTAATGAGATAGAAATTCTTCGTTGTATTAAATAAGAATAATATGGATAATAATGTAGATAAATGAACGAAAGGAATTATGCCTCAAAGGTTACATGATCTGTTACAAGGCTTTATGGATGAAATAATAGACCCTATTAGATATTTAACATCTTTGTTATTATTAAAAACTCTCTAAATTTATATTAGAGAAAATGGTCTGATATACCCCTTAACTTTGTCATTTAGAGCTGATATACCCCTCGTTATAAAAGTGGCTCATATGTACCTCTACTTGTAAACAAATGGCTCACATATACCCTTTTCCACTAACGGAAATGAAAAAAATAATAATTTTAATCTAAATTTTTATTATTTTTTTCTAAAAATATAATCCCATATGAGTAAATTTAATCTTCGTCAAACATATATTTTTTGACTTTTTTTTTTTCAATGACTAATTTATAATTATTATTTTGATAATCAAATTCATTTATGTTTCACTAATATTCTTGTAAAACTTATTGTGGATGACCAATTTTTTTCTTCGAATACGAAATTAAATTACAATACACACAAAAAAATAGTTTAATTTTTTTTCTTTAATGAAAGAAAAAACAAAATAAGAATAAGAAACTCAAATAATTATAATAATAGAAGTCAAAAAATATTTTATATATGAAAAAAATTAAAATATACCTTGAACTTTGATAGAAGAATTATATATACCCCTAAATAATTTTTTTGAAAAAATTAGAAGTAACAAATATAAATTTAAAACTAATTTTTTAACTTCCGTTAATTGAAGGGTATATGTGAGCCATTTTGTAACGGCAGAGGTATATGTGAGCCGTTTGTATAACGGTAAGGGCATATATGAGCCACTTTTACAACGAGGGGTATATCAGCTCCAAATGACAAAGTTGAGGGGTATATCAAACCCTTTCCCTTTATATTATGTAAAAGTTGAAACTCTTAATAGTCTGTGAATATGATCTTACTAATATTATAAACAATTTATATACATATTATCAGTTTTTAATCAAAAGTCTGAATTAAATTTTTTATCTAAATTTGATACAAAATTTATCAAAAAATGTTCTCTTTCTTTAATAGACTAAAGTACTAAAAGAAAACAGTTTTCAATCTTGAAAGTCATTTATTGAGTGATTATTTGCTTTGTGTAGTCTGTCATTTTGACTAATTGGGGTTTGATTACTTGAGTAAAAGTTATTCATTCTTAATTAAGGTGGAACACTAGTCATTTTTCCCTATTAGATTGATAATAATTAACTACTAGCTGCTATAACAATATATTCAACGTAATCGTACATATTAGATATCGAGAGGATATAATATCTTTGTGGAAGGTTGAAAGTTAGTCATTTTTCCCTTTTAGATTAAAGTAGAATTGCAAGAAAATACGATAATAAATTAATAAGATACAAAATAAATAAAATAACACATAGTAACACTTATTGGAGAGAAAAAAACAACACAATCACTAAATACTACTTTTAGTGAGAAACCACCTACCTCTCCCAGATATATAACGTGCGGCAATTACATTTGATTACCTACTAACTTTATGCCCTAATTATCGATTTTCATTATTCAGTTACCTACTATGTACCTTTCGACTATAATTTTTATCATTCGACTACTCTAATTTCAATCTTCACGTCTACCTATCAAAAGTGATGTCCTAAGTCTTAATAAGTTGATTTCATACAATATCATATCTAATCATTTTTCATTTGTTTTTCTTCAACCTACCTCTACTTCCTTTGTATCCTGCTACAATCAACATTTCACATCTATGCCCTAATTATCGATTTTCATCATTCAGTTACCTACTATGTACCTTTCGACTATAATTTTTATCATTTGACTACTCTAATTTAAACCTCCACGTCTACCTATCAAAAGTGATGTTCTAAGCCTGAATAAGTTGAATTTATACAATATCATATCTAATCATTTTCATCTGTTTTTCTTCAACCTACCTCTACTTTCTCCGTCTCCTGCTACAATCAACATTTCACATCTATGCCCTAATTATCAATTTTCATCGTTCAGTTACCTACTATGTACCTTTTGACTATAATTTTATCATTCGACTACTCTAATTTCAATCTCCATGTCTACCTATCAAAAGTGATATCCTAAGCCTTAATAAGTTGAATTCATACAATATCACATTCAATCATTTTTCATCTGTTTTTCTTCAACCTACCTCTACTTCCTCCATCTCCTGCTACAATGATCAACATTTCACATCTCCTTATCAATGCGTCACTCTACTCTCTCTTCACATATTCGAATGATCTCAATTTCATTTTGTTTGTCTTATCCGTTACATCTGCCATTCCGATTTATCCCGTATAATCTCATTCCCTATCTCTCCTAATATAAGTAATAAAAGATAAATAATATAACTAATTTATTATTATTTTTTTAAAAAACTTTTCCAATTTTGTCCACTTCCCATCTTTACAAAAACTCCTCTCTTTTTTTCAAGCTTTTTCCATCTTCGTCTCCTTCTCTTCTGCAACTACTTTTTCTGTTCCCAAAAAAATGGAGAATCAGCGATTCAAAGCAAAGGACACCCACAATACGAAATTCAAAACTTATCTCACTGCCTCTGAATACTTTCTTCAGCGACGAAACTTCGAAGATTGTCGTAATTACGCCTTAAAAGCCATTGAAATCGATTCAAATCAAACTTCCCCTTCACAAATTCTCGCTATAGCGAATGTATTACTTCTCTCTACCACCATTAACGAACACCCAAATCACTATTCTATCCTTAACCTTCCTCTCTACACTCAAAACCCACAACTCATCAAAACCCATTTCACCAACGTTACCAATCTGTTAAACCCTAACAAAAATCGGTACCCATTTGCTTCGGAAGCTTTTGGGTGTGTACTCAGAGCTTGGTCTGTGCTTTCGAACCCGGCCCAGAAAACCCGTTTTGATAACGATTTGAAAAACAGGGGAGAACAGAGGGGTAGTTTTTGGACTGTGTGTCCTTACTGTTACTATGTGTATGAGTTTTTGAAGGATTATGAAGATTGTTGTTTGAGATGTCAGAATGAGAGATGTAGAAGAGTGTTTCATGGGGTGCCTATTGTGGGCCCATCTCCGCCACCTCAGGTGGCGGAGAAGGGTGAGTATCACTGCCTCGGGTTCTCTGCTTTGGGCAGTGGTACTCACCCTTTGTGGTCACCTTTTGTCGCTACAAAGACTAACGAGAATAATGTTGAATCTGAAATCACTGAGAAGAATAATGTGGATGAGTTCATTGAAATTTCCGATGATGATGAGGATGATAATGGAGGAAAAGAGAAATCTTCAGGGGTCGAAGAGTTATTTGTGGAAACTAATGGGGTGAAAGTGGATACGGGAGGTGATTTCAAGGAGAAAAGGAGAAAAATGGAGGGGAAGAGTTTAAATAAGGTGTTAGGAAAAGGGAACAAAGTTAAGATAAATGAGATTGTTTATAATGATGATTTCGAGACTAATAAGAATGATGTTGAGTTTGGTAACACCGGAGAAAAGACTAATGAGAATGATGTTGAATCCGGTAATGCGGGAGAAAAAACTACTGAGAATACTGTTGTGTTTTTTACACGAGATGATATATATGTGATGATGCAAGAAGAATTTGATATTGGGACATTGTTCTTATATGAGTAATTGAGGAAGAGAGTTATCTACTTTGTTAGTATTACTAGTAATGGATGGTATGCTTTAGTGTTACTTAAATATTGAAAAGTCTAAACTTTTGAAATATTTTAGTATTTCTAGTAGTGAAACAATGATGGGGCTCAATTGTCAAATATGTATATAGCATTTTGTATTAGATATTGAAGTTTTTGTTTGAAATATGAAAATATTGGTTGATTTCTGTCACTCATTTAAATATTGATGGATAGAGTTATGTGTTTATGTGACGTTGTAATTATCTTGTGAAATTAGTTAAAATGTGTATAAACTGATACAACCATTATGAAAAGGAATCTTGTTTGAATGTGCTTATGGATTGGTTCTCTTTTTTTCGCTTGGATCACTTGCTATGTCTTTTACTTGAGCTGAGTGTATTGGAAATAATGTATGTATCTTTTCAAGATAGGAGTTAAAGATTGTGTACGTATTATTCTCTTAGACCCCACTTACAAAATTACACGGCGTGTATTGGTGTTCAACTATTCACTTAGCAGAACTTGCTTGACTTCACGATACACTTGTTATTCAATTTTTGTGCTAGGGAAAGGTAATATGTATTCTTGTAAAATAAGGTGAGATGCACTTCGATATACGCACATTTCATCCACCAAAGAGACTTTTTGTATGGGTTCAAAAAGAAAAATGATTGTAACTTGATAAAGGTAAAAACTAACTCGCGCTATATATTTTTATCAAATCAATGCAACCTGCTATAATCAAGCGATTCAGGGTCATGCATATTTAAAGTCTCAAGACATGAAACTATACATTTGTTAATTATGATTAATTAAGTTTCATTATCATAAATTACTATAATGAAGTGAAAACATACTATCATTAGTTATGGTTAAGTGATAGATATGAATATTTCGTGTCATACACATTCATTGACTTTGATATAAATGTTTACATATGTGGATAAGTTTTTTTCGTTTACATTTACTATAGTTATTCATATGTCGTATTATACTTCAAAGTATCGAGAAATTCAATAAGTTTTCGAAACAAAAATAGTTAGAAAATATGATAACTCAATAGTAAGATACAAAGAAAATGAAACAACATATATTAATACACAAAAAAATAATAATAAACGAATACTACTAGGAAGAATAAGAATAGAGGAGGCTAGCCCTTGCCTCTCTGTCATAAAATGCAGCAATACTCGATTATATATCAATTTTCTATTCTAATCTTCGATCTATATAAAACTTTTTTTATGTATGCTTGGTAAATTAAAGTTGCGTCATGTCATCACCTAAGTTCTGCTACAAATCAATCTCTCACTCCTCCTCACTCGCAAAACTATACAACACTTCATAATTGATTATCAAAATCAAGTTGAAAAAATATGTTATTATATTAAGTTTGATCTTGATTGTTAGTATATCATTTGAGACTTTACAACATGAGTCTATAATACTACTAATTTTTATGTTTTTTTTTTAAATTCTTACTTGCTTTAGAATTTAAACTTTTCTTAAATATAGACATTAATGTTTGATTCTTTCCTTATTTTTATTTTACTCATGCCTAAAATAATTACTACTAAAAATGAGAATTACCATATTTTAGACTAGGAAAACACTTGCAACTTTAGAAAAAAAAATCAAAATCCAAGAAAAAAGAGGGGGAAAAAAAGAAGGAAAATTTAAAATAAAATAGGTAAATAGAATACACATATTGTTTCATTTTAACGCCTTATTATTATACAAGTATTTACTTGTGTCTCCTTTTTTGTAATCAAATTTTCTTTTTTTTTCCTTTGAGTTTGACGTAGTTTTCTTCAAAATATGGTACTCTAATTCTTATTTTTAGTATAATATTTATATTAATTGGCAAGAGTATAATTAAAAAGAAGAAAAATAAGGAAATAAGTTAGAAATTAGTGTCTATAAAAACAAACAATATAGTATATGCACATAACAAATTGAGTTTAGGCTTTTTTACGATATTAACGTAAGTTTCTTTTCACTTTGAGTTATTATTTTTCCTTACGAATTACAATAATGATATATTAACGTAGTAGAAAAAGAAGCTATTTTTACTATATAGATAATTTTGATTTCATTAATTTTTTATCAACTTTGTTATTTTTGCATTCAACAGTTGCTCGAGCTTGTTCTGATATAGAAAAAGCAAGAATGTCATCCTCAAAAAGCAAAACCATCGACAATTACTGGGAGAGGTTAGCAGATACGAGAGAACAGATAGAGAAGCAAACAAATGATCTTAAAAATACTAACGTGCAACAAGAAAATGTTAAAGACAGATACGAGACCACAACTAATATTTGGAAGTTAAACGACAAGGAAGACAAGCTCGAAGACAAACTCGAGAAAAGAGGGATTCCTAAAAGAATGATATAATCTATTTATATATTATTTTCTAGTCATTAATAAAATGTTTAGATTAAACTAATTAAGTTTTAGGATTTTTTTTATTTGTTTCTAGTACTAAGTTTTATATTCCCCTCATTCCTTTTTTTCCCCCAAATATCTAATAAAGAAAGATTTAGTTTAATTTACTATTGCACATCTCATTCATTGATAATTGATCTACCTAACTATACTTCAAAAATTTCAATTTCAGTAAAAATATATAAATTTTCATTTAAGTAAACAATGGAACAATAATATCATTACTTGTAACAAATCCACACAACATAAAACAATAATTCATGTTGAATACTTTAATTTTGAATCGAGCGTCAATTAGAAATCGTCTCTCTACTCCATAAAGATAGCAGTAAGATTTGCGTTCAAAAACCGAGTATGTTGATGTTATTCATATCATCAATTTCTGTAGACCCAAGATACATTATGTATCCAAGTTAATAAAAGGGCCAAAAATAAGAACACAACAATTTACAAAAAGCCTCTCAAGACTAGAAAGGTATGTTCTAACAGATCAAACTAACAGAGACATTACATGGAATTTGGCATAACTCATTCTATAACCTAAGCGAAAATCGCGAGAAAATAGATTTGAACAAATAAAAAGAATCTACAGCTCAACGATTTTCCCAGTTAACCATTTGGCTACTGAACAGAAAAAATGAATCGTTCACCTTCTATGATGTAAGCTTTCCTGTCAAAAATGTTCTGGTTTAAGTGTGGAAGGTGTTAGGATCAATCCACACACACTTGATGAAAATATAAGTTGAAAAAGAACTGAAAAGGATAATTACACAAGAAATTAGTCAACTTCATCTTACTACGAACATATAAATAAAAAAATATGGAGTTCGCTTGTAAATTTATATATTTTTATTAATAATAAAATTATATTGACCTACAAATTAGAAAAACAAATGTTGAATAACATGCAAGGAACAATGTTAGTTTACAAGCACATGCAACACAATTCAAACTCATTACTTTGATAATATATATATTAATAATCATAGTTCAGTACATCTTCATATCAAAATCAATAATACATGAATTAAACAAAAGAGAGTGAACTTCCTAAATTACTCAAAAGTAATCGATATTATAAAATTTCTTCATTTCATCATAGATATCCTCTCTCAGATATTCATCAAAATCATCATCTTCCATGGATTTATTTTCGATATTATTATTAGTCGTTTTATCCACATTACGAGAATTTTTTCTTCTACAATTTCAGACTCAAATGTGTATAGACTGGTATGGATACAACCATTATGAAAAGGAATCTTGTTTGAATGTGCTTATGGATTGGTGGTAACAAGCTTTGCCAAGACTCTCAGGCTATGGTTATTGACTCTTTTGTATTTGGGCAGTTTGGTTCACCATTTGTTGGCCTTTTTGTTATCTTTTGCCTCAATAGAACAAATGTTGAATTCTTCTTCTTGTTAATTTTTTCTCTTTTTTTCGCTTGGATCACTTGCTATGTCTTTTACTTGAGCTGCGTGTATTGGAAATAATGTATGTATCTTTTCAAGATAGGAGTTAAAGATTGTGTACGTATTATTCTCTTAGACCCCACTTATAAAATTACACGGCGTGTATTGGTGTTCAACTGTTCACTTAGCAGAACTTGCTTGACTTCACGATACACTTGTTATTCAATTTTTGTGCTAGGGAAAGGTAATATGTATTCTTTAAAATAAGGTGAGATGCACTTCGATATACGCAAACTTCATGTAAAATAAGGTGAGATGCACTTCGATATACGCAAACTTCATCCACCAAAGAGACTTTTCGTATGGGTTCAAAAAGAGAAATGAAGGTAAAAACTAACGAGCACTATTCAGGGTCATGCATATTTAAAGTCTCAAGACGTGAAACTATACATTTGTTAATTATGATTAATTAAGTTTCATTATCATAAATTACTATAATGAAGTGAAAACATACTATCATTAGTTATGGTTAAGTGATAGATATGAATATTTCAATATGTGTCATACACATTCATTGACTTTGATATAAATGTTTACATATGTGGGTAAGTTTTTTTCGTTTACATTTTCTATAGTTATTCATATGTCGTATTATACTTCAAAGTATCGAGAAATTCAATAAGTTTTCGAAACAAAAATAGTTAGAAAATATGATAACTCAATAGTAAGATACAAAGAAAATGAAACAACATATATTAATACACACACACAAAAAAAAAAACGAATACTACTAGGAAGAATAAGAATAGAGGAGGCTAGCCCTTGCCTCTCTGTCATAAAATGCAGCAATACTCGATTATATATCAATTTTCTATTTTAATCTTCGATCTATTTAAATTTTTTTATGTATGCTTGGTAAATTAAAGTTGCGTCATGTCATTACCTAAGTTTTGCTACAAATCAATCTCTCACTCCTCCTCACTCGCAAAACTATACAACACTTCATAATTGATTATCAAAATCAAGTTGAAAAAATATTTTATTATATTAAGTTTGATCTTTATTGTTAGTATATCATTTGAGACTTTACAACATGAGTCTATAATACTACTAAATTTTTATGTTTTTTTTTTTTAATTCTTACTTGCTTTAGAATTTAAACTTTTCTTTAATAACTTCTTAAATATAGACATTAATGTTTGATTCTTTCCTTATTTTTATTTTACTCATGCCTAAAATAATTACTACTAAAAATGAGAATTACCATATTTTAGACTAGGAAAACACTTGCAACTTTAGAGAAAAAAATCAAAATCCAAGAAAAAAGAGGGGGGAAAAAAGAAGGAAAATTTAAAATAAAATAGGTAAATAGAATACACATATTGTTTCATTTTAACGCCTTATTATTATTATTAGGCCGAAGTCATGTGTGGCCCCTTAAAGTTGTCCGCATAATTCATTTAGACACCTTAACAGACCCCATTTCCTATTAGACACTTCAATCTTAAAAAATAAATACCTATTGAACATTTTTCTGACACTGAGTAAAAAAAGGAAGTGCGTGTGATACACATGCATATGATGTGTCAATATAGCAAATCAAATAAAAACACGTGGCATTTTAATTTAAAAGAAATATAATTATAATTTCTTAATATAAATAAGTCAAAAATTAAAAAGAAAAGTTTCCTAACTTATTTTTTTATTTAAAAAAAATTATACACCCTCACCCACCTCCCATTGCATCCCAACCCTGATGTCCCTTTCTTCCTTTTCCTAATACTTACCCTTCTTCACCATTGTTGGTCTCCATTTTTTTAGCGAAGAAGATGTAGATTTTATATCTTCATTTTTTCGGTAAAGAACCGTCGATATTGATCTTTATTTTTTCGGAAAAAAAGGGAAGTTCTTTTTACATCTACAAAATTGATAATATAATGATAAAAAAATAAATTAAACAAAATTAAGAACAAAAAGATGGAAATTCATATAAGAAAAAGTGACATCGAATTGTTTTAAAAAATGGCTGCAGAAATGACGAGAGTTATCTGCAAGATACAAGATTGTTATTTTTATAAAAAAAAGGAGAAAAAAAAGAAAATATAGAAAAATAAAAAGGAAAAACAAAGAAAAAATTTAAAAAGAAAAAGGAAATGTTAAAATTACGATTTCACGCGCTTACCAAGCGTGCATCACACTTCTTATGCCACATCTGCACAAAGTGTTTAAATGGTTCAAATTCTAGAGGGTAGAGGTGTTCAATAGGTATAGGTCCTAGTTAAGGTGTCTAAGTGAATTATGCAGACAACTTTAAGGGGCTATAGATGACTTAGGCCTTATTATTAATATAATAATAATACAAGTATTTACTTATGTCTCCTTTTTTGTAATCAAAATTTCCTTTTTTTCCCTTTGAGTTTGACGTAGTTTTCTTCAAAATATGGTACTCTAATTCTTATTTTTAGTATAATATTTATATTAATTGGTAAGAGTATAATTAAAAAGAAGAAAAATAAGGAAATAATTAAGAAATTGGTGTCTATAAAAACAAACAATATAGTATATGCACATAACAAATTGAGTTAAGGCTTTTTTACAATATTAACGTAAGTTTCTTTTCACTTTGAGTTATTATTTTTCCTTACGAATTACAATAATGTTATATTAACGTAGTAGAAAAAGAAGCTACTTTTACTATATCGATAATTTTGATTTCATTTAATTTTTTATTAACTTTGTTATTTTTGCATTCAACAGTTGCTCGAGCTAGTTCTGATATAGAAAAAGCAAGAATGTCATCCTCAAAAAGCAAAACCATCGACAATTACTGGGAGAGGTTAGCAGATACGAGAGAACAGATAGAGAAGCAAACAAATGATCTTAAAAATACTAACGTGCAACAAGAAAATGTTAAAGACAGATACGAGACCACAACTAATATTTGGAAGTTAAACGACAAGGAAAACAAGCTCGAAGACAAACTCGAGAAAAGAGGGATTCCTAAAAGAATGATATAATCTATTTATTTATTATTTTCTAGTCATTAATAAAATGTTTAGATTAAACTAATTAAGTTTTAGGATTTTTTTTATTTATTTCTAGTACTAAGTTTTATATTCCCCTCATTCCTTTTCTTTTTTCCAAATATCTAATAAAGAAAGATTTAGTTTAATTTACTACTGCACATCTTCATTGATAATTGATCTACCTAACTATACTTCAAAAATTTCAATTTCAGTAAAAATATATAAATTTTCATTTAAGTAAACAATGGAACAATAATATCATTACTAGTAACAAATCCACACAACATAAAACAATAATTCATGTTGAATACTTTAATTTTGAATCGAGGGTCAATTAGAAATTGTATTTCTATTCCATAAAGATAGCAGTAAGGTTTGCGTTCAAAAACCGAGTATGTTGATGTTATTCATATCATCACTTTCTGTAGACCCAAGATACATTATGTATCCAAGTTAATAAAAGGGCCAAAAATAAGAACACAACAATTTACAAAAAGCCTCTCAAGACTAGAAAGGTATGTTTTAACAGATCAAACTAACTGAAACATTACATGGAATTTGGCATAACTCATTCTATAACCTAAAGCGAAAATCGCGAGAAAATAGATTTGAACAAATAAAAAAAATCTACAGCTCAACGATCTTCCCAGTTAACCATTTGGCTACTGAACAGAAAAAATGAATCGTTCACCTTCTATGATGTAAGCTTTCTTGTCAAAAATGTTCTGGTTTAAGTGTGGAAGGTGTTAGGATCGAATCCACACACACTTGATGAAAATATAAGTTGAAAAAGAACTGAAAAGGATAATTACACAAGAAATTACTCAACTTCATCTTACTACGAACATATAAATAAAAAAATATGGAGTTTGCTTGTAAATTTATTTATTTTTATTAATAATAAAATTATATTGACCTACAAATTAGAAAAACAAATGTTGAATAACATGCAAGGAACAATGTTAGTTTACAAGCACATGCAACACAATTCAAACTCATTACTTTGATAATATATATATTAATAATCATATTCAGTAAATCTTCATATCAAAATCAATAATACATGAATTAAACAAACTAAATTACTCAAAAGTAATCGATATTATAAAATTTCTTCATTTCATCATAGATATCCTCTCTCAGATATTCATCAAAATCATCATCTTCCACGGATTTATTTTCGATATTATTATTAGTCGTTTTATCCACATTACTATTCTCGTGAATTTTTTCTTCTACAATTTCAGACTCAACACTGTTATCGTTAGTTTTTATTCCAACAATTCCAGACTTCACATTATTATCTTCTACAACTCCAACCTCAATGTTAGTCATTTCATCCACATTACCATTCTCGTGATTCTTTCCTTTCGCAATTTCAGACTCAACACTATTATCGATAATTTGTGTTCCAACAATTTCAGACGCGACATTATTATCTTCCGTAATTACAAACTCAATTTCATTCATGTCGACTTTGTTCCCTTTTCCTAGAACCTTATTTAAACTCTTTGCCATCATTTTTATCCTCTTCTTCTTGACATGACCTTCTTCTTTATCCACTTCCTCACCATTACTTTCAACTAATTTCTCTTCCTCCATTAAAGACTTTTTCCTTTTTCCATTATCAACCTCTTCTTCATCGTCAGAAATTTCAATAACCTTATTTACATCATTCTTCTCGTTAGTCTTTTCTCCCACGATACCAAACTCAGCATCATTCTTATTAATACGTGTCCCTACAAATGAGGGCCACCAATATTCTGGATTGGGCTCAAAAGTATTTTTCTCTTTTTCCTTACTTCTCAACTCCTCATCAAAGTTGGCTTTCTGGGTCGAGCTTGACAGAACAGTCCAAGATGTGAGTGCATACCCTAAAGCCTCAGATGCAAATGGGTATGGATTGTAATTTGGGTTTAACATATTCGACACGTACATGAAATTGTTCTTGATGAGTTCTTGATCGTGAGTGTAGAGAGGAAGATTGAGGATAAAATAGTGATTTGGGAAGTTGTTAGTGGTGATAACGATAAGCAAAATATTAGCTATAAAAAGGATTTGTGAAGGGGCAATTTGATTTGGGTCAATCTCAATAGCTTTAAGAGCGTATATACGACAATCTTCATAGTTCCCTTGTTGAAGAAACAATTCAGAGGCACTGAGATAATTTTGAAATTTCAAATTAGGGTTTTTATTTGCTATGTATCGCTGGAGCGCCGCCATTGAAGAAGATGAAGATGAAGATGGAAAGGAACTACAATGGAAATTCATGTCAAAAATATATGTTCTATATATACACAAAATAAAATGTCAAATGTAGTAAATTATTTATTACAGAATCTGATTAGTTGATATATTATTAAATTTTAAACATTTTGGAATGTACAAAATAGGACATTATGTAATGGAGAGGAAATTATTTAGGATAAAGACATAATTTTTTCAAAATTCAAAAGTTTTAATGGAGTATTAACTTATTTGACTTTTTAAGATGTTTAAATTTGGACATTAGGTAAATGAGTGGGGATTATTTAGGATATAGAGTATGTATTTTGTAACCTTTTTTAGGAAAATAATTATTTAAATAATAATTTACAAAAAAAATATTATTATACTTTTAAAAATGAAAATTTAGATATTTCATTTCAATAAATGTGGAAAAGACTATTGAATGATACATTATTTTTAAAAAGAATGAGGTATAATTAAAAAGTACTTGTTTGATATAAGAATAAAAAGTTACTATTTTTGTCTTGAATTTTTAGATCGATACGTATTCAGGAGGGACGAAGTGATATATTAAAGAAAAGAATATTCTTTGATAAATTCTATTATTTTTATAAGGAAGTTCACACAATCATTCAAATATTAGTCATATTTTAAATTATTTATACTCTACTTTAAAAATAGATATTTTATTTTACGTGTCCATTTAAATATATTTAGAGAATTTTATTTTTATTTTTTTTACACTACTTTTAATATTAAATAATTATATAGAATAATACTTAAATTTAAAGTAGAGCTATAACATGTTTTTTTTTAATGGAGATAGAGTGTAAAAAGAAAATCTAAACAGTGAAGCAATTACATATTATCATTTATATCACCATAATTAATATTAGTTTAATGGGAGAAGGGTCAATTATGCCCCTAAACTATTCGAAAAGGTCTAGATATACCCTCCGTTTAAAGTTTGGTTCACTCATGCCCTCGCCGTCCAACTTTTGGTCCAAATATGCCCTTATGGGCGTTAGTTGCCATGTTGGACATATCCAACTCATTTTTCATTTCTTTAAATGCCACATGGAATTGTCATGTCATTTTGATCTTACCACATAACATTTATATGAAAATGGAAAGATATTAGGACTCATAAACACCTAATCCGATTGTAGTTCCTTTCCATCTTCATCTTCATCTTTTTCAATGGCGGCGCTCCAGCGATACATAGCAAATAAAATTCAGTGATACTTTGTTTTGGCAAAGGCAAAGTGACTCTACAGGCTTTTCTAGAAGCTGATCTTGGTGGGGATGTGGACTCGAGCAAAGAGTATATCCGGGTACATTTACACCATAGGTAGAACAGCAGTGAGTTGGATTTCCAGGCTTCAGAAGTGTGTTTCTCTTTCATCTACTGAAGCTGAGTATGTGGCAATAGCTGAAGCTGGGAAAGAGATGATATGGCTGACAGATTATCTGGAAGAATTGGGCAAGAAGCACAGCGAGAAGATTCTTTACTCAGATAGCCAGAGTGCCATACAGTTGGCGAAAAATTCAGTCTGTCATTCGAAGACAAAACACATCAGAAGGCGGTATCATTTCTTTCGTAGGGCAGTGGAGGATGGTGATATGTGCTTGGAGAAGATAGAGGGTTCAAATAACCCGACAGAGATGTTGACAAAATGTGTTGATGTTGGGAAACTGGGGTTATGCAAAACCTCGGTTAGTATTCTGTAGTTGTTGCTACAGATGTTGCGGTGCGTTAAAGATGTTGATAATGGATAGATTTTTTTTTTGAGAATTTATTTTTTGGATGACAGAATCAGTCTCCAAGTGGGAGAATTGTTAGGTTGTGAAACCTGATTATTATTTGGTGTACTGTCATAAATTTTAGGTTGTACTGTTCATTCTCTATTTATTCTCTGTAACTGTTCATACTCTGAATTATAAATATATACCCCACCGCCATGGAAGTTGACCTACGGGGTGTTACCACGAACTATTGATTTCTCTCTTTTTCTCTCTAGATCTCTCATCTCTTTCTCGAAAGTTCTTGTGTTCTTCATTCATCAAGTGTGTGTGTGGATTCGACCCTAACACCTTCCACACTTAAACCAGAACATTTTTGACAGGAAAGCTTACATCATAGAAGGTAAACAGTTCATTTTTTCTGTTCAGTAGCCAAATGGCTAACTGGGAAGATCGTTGAGCTGTAATTTTTGTTATTTGTTCAAATCTATTTTCTCGCGATTTTCGCTTAGGTTATAGAATGAGTTATGCCAAATTCCATGTAATGTCTGTGCTAGCTTGATCTTTTAAAACATACCTTTCTAGTCTTTGAGAGGCTTTTTGTAAATTGTTCTATTCTTATTTTTGGCCCTTTTATTAACTTGGATACATAATGTATCTTGGGTCACAGAAAGTGATGATATGAATAACATCAACATAATGAACGCAGACTTTATCGCTATCTTTATGGGGTAGAGAGACGGTTTCTAATTGACCCTCGATTCAAAATTAAAGTATTCAACATGAGTTATTGTTTTATGTTTGTGGATTTGTTACTAGTAATGATATTATCGTTCCATTGCTTACTCGAATGAAAATTTATATATTTTTACTGAAATTGAAATATTCAAAGTATAGTTAGGTAGATCAATTATCAATAAATGAGATGTGCAATGGTAAATTAAACTAAATCTTTCTTTATTTGATATTTGAAAGAAAAAAAAAAGGAATGAGGGGAATATAAAACTTAGTACTAGAAACAAATAAAAAAAAATCCTAAAACTTAATTAGTTTAAACTAAACATTTTATTAATGACTAGAAAATAATAAATAAATAGATTATATCATTCTTTTAGGAATCCCTCTTTTCTCGAGTTTGTCTTCGAGCTGGTCTTCCTTATCGTTTAACTTCCAAATATTAGTTGTGGCCTCGTATCTGTCTTTAACATTTTCTTGTTCCACGTTAGTATTTTTAAGATCATTTGTTTGCTTCTCTATCTGTTCTCTCGTATCTGCTAACCTCTCCCAGTAATTGTCGATTGTTTTGCTTTTTGAGGATGACATTCTTGCTTTTTCTATATCAGAACTAGCTCGAGCAACTGTTGATTGCAAAAATAACAAAGTTAATAAAAAATTAAATGAAATCAAAATTATCGATATAGTAAATGTAGCTTCTTTTTCTACTAGGTTAATACAACATTATTGTAATTCTTAAAGGAAAAATAATAACTCAAAGTGAAGAGAAACTTACGTTAATATTGTAAAAGCCTAAACTCAATTTGTTATGTGCATACACAATATTGTTTGTTTTTATAGACTCTAATTTCTTAATTATTTCCTTATTTTTCTTCTTTTAATTATACTCTTGCCAATTAATATAAACATTATACTAAAAATAACATATTTTGAAGAAAACTACGTCAAACTCAAAGGGGAAAAAAAGGAAAATTTGATTACAAAAAAGGAGACATAAGTAAATACTAGTAAAATTATTATTATTATTAATAATAAGGCGTTAAAATGAAACAATATGTGTATTCTATTTACCTATTTTATTTTAAATTTTCCTTCTTTTTTTCCCCCTCTTTTTTCTTGGATTTTGATTTTTTTTTCTAAAGTTGCAAGTGTTTTCCTAGTCTAAAATATGGTAATTCTCATTTTTAGTAGTAATTATTTTAGGCATGAGTAAAATAAAAATAAGGAAAGAATCAAACATTAATGTCTATATTTAAGAAATTTTTAAAGCAAGCAAGAATTAAAAAAAAAAAAAAACATAAAAATTTAGTAGTATCATAGACTCATGTTGTGAAGTCTCAAATGATATACTTAATATAATAAAATATTTTTTCAACTTGATTTTGATAATCAATTATGAAGTGTTGTATAGTTTTGCGAGTGAGGAGGTCATGACATGACGCGACTTCAATTTATCGAGCATACACAATTTTTTTACATAAATGGAAGATTAGAATAGAAAGTTGATATATAATCGACTATTGCTGCATTTTATGACAGAGAGACAAGTTATATGTTGAAGGAAGATGTTCTTTTCGTGGAGTTTTGAACTCTTCAACTAATTCGGAGTTGCTTGAGTTTTACGACGTTGTTTAGTGGGACAAGTCAAGAGACATATTGTTGAATTGACGTAGATTAAGTCGCAGTTAACTTGAATCTCTTTAAATAAAGCGAGACATTCACGCCTCAGTTTCAATGATAATTTATTTATTTTTTGTTATTTTATTTGAAGTGTAATTTAATCATGTATTTGTGGTATATTACATTAATTCACGATTGTTATGAATATATAAGGTTATGCTATTTTGTTTTCGAATAGTTACGTATCTAAACAGAAGTGTTCTAAACTATTAATAAATAATTTATATGTTCAATTAAAGTGTTTATAAGCGGGTATATGATTAAAACAAATTGATTGACATACACAAAAAAATTGAAAAAATCATATATTTTTGTTGAGTGACTCCTAAATATTAAAAAAATTATGTGAAATATAGTGAGGCTATAGTATTTTTTCCAGGTCATTACTAGGATCCGGTAAAAAAAATGATTTTCTTTTCCAAAATTCATATCACAATAGAATCATTAACTAACACACGAAAAATGGAAAATACGCTTAATTCATGTTGAGTGACTCATAAATACTAAAAAAATAATGTAGATCATATTGAAGCTATACATATTGTTTCCCTAGTCATTACTTGAAGTTCTATTTGTTTTTGCTAATTTAAATTTATAAGAAGTTTGGTTTATAATATTTACCACAATGTAAATAAGGTAAGTGTGTTTGAAATTCAGTTTGACTAGCATATAAATTTAGACTAACACAATTTTAACTTATTACATTGGGTTATCAAATTAAACTAATATTATTTATGGTGATACAAATGATAATATGTAAATGCTTCACTGTTTAGATTTTCTTTTTACACTCTATCTCCATTTTTAAAAAAAAAAACATGTTATAGCTCTACTTTAATTTTACTGTATTATTCTATATAATTATTTAATATTAAAGTAGTGTAAAAAAATAAAAATAAAATTCTCTAAATATATTTAAATGGACACGTAAAATAAAATACCTATTTTTACAGTAGAGTATAAATAATTTAAAATATGACTAATATTTGAATGATTGTGTGAATTTCCCTAAAAATAATAAAATTTATCAAAGAATATTCTTTTTTTAATATATCACTTAGTCCCTTCTGAATACGTATCGATCTAAAAATTTAAGACAAAAATAGTAACTTTTTATTCTTATATCAAACAAGTACTTTTTAATTATACCCCATTATTTTTAAAAATATTGTATCATTCAATAGTCTTTTCCACATTTATTGAAATGAAACATCTAAATTTTTATTTTAAAAAGTATAATAATATTTTTTTTGTAAATTATTATTTAAATAATTATTTTCCTAAAAAAGGTTACAAAATACATACTCTATATCCTAAATAATCCCCACTCATTTACCTAATGTCCAAATTTAAACATCTTAAAAAGTCAAATAAGTTAATACTCCATTAAAACTTTTGAATTTTGAAAAAATTATGTCTTTATCCTAAATAATTTCCTCCCAATTACATAATGTCCTATTTTGTGTACATTCCAAAATGTTTAAAATTTGAATTTATCAACTAATCAGATTCTGTAATAAATAATTTATTACATTTGACATTTCATTTTGTGTATATATAAAACATATATTCTTTACTTAGATTTTAATTGTAGTTCCTTTCCATCTTCATCTTCATCTTCTTCGATGGCGGCGCTCCAGCGATACATAGCAAATAAAAACCCTAATTTGAAATTTCAAAATTATCTCAGTGCCTCTGAATTGTTTCTTCAACAAGGGAACTATGAAGATTGTCGTATTTACGCTCTTAAAGCTATTGAAATTGACCCAAATCAAATTGCCCCTTCACAAATCCTTTTTATAGCTAATATTTTGCTTATCGTTATCACCACTAACAACTTCCCAAATCACTATTTTATCCTCAATCTTCCTCTCTACACTCACGATCAAGAACTCATCAAGAACAATTTCATGTACGTGTCGAATATGTTAAACCCAAATTACAATCCATACCCATTTGCATCTGAGGCTTTAGGGTATGCGCTCACATCTTGGACTGTTCTGTCGAGCTCAACCCAGAAGACCAACTTTGATGAGGAGTTGAGAAGTAAGGAAAAAGAGAAAAATACTTTTGAGCCCAATCCAGAATATTGGTGGCCCTCATTTGTAGGGACACGTATTAATAAGAATGATGCTGAGTTTGATATCGTGGGAGAAAAGACTAACGAGAAGAATGATGTCACATCTTGGTTTCTTTCGAGCCCAACCCAGAAGACCAGTTTTGATGAGGAATTGAAAAATAAGGGAAAAGAAACAAATACTTTCGAGCCTGACCTAGAATCTTTGCGGCCCCCACTTGTGGGGACAAGTATTAATAAGAATAATGCCGAGTCTGGTATCGTGGGAGAAAAGACTAACGAGAAGAATAATGTGAATAATGTTATTGAAATTTCTGACGATGAAGAAGAGGTTGATAATGGAAAAAGGAAAAAGTCTTTAATGGAGGAAGAGAAATTAGTTGAAAGTAATGATGAGGAAGTGGATAAAGAAGAAGGTCATTTCAAGAAGAAGAGGATAAAAATGATGGCAAAGAGTTCAAATAAGGTTCTAGGAAAAGGGAACAAAGTCGACATGAATGAAATTGAGTTTGTAATTACGGAAGATAATAATGTCGCGTCTGAAAATGTTGGAACACAAATTAACGATAACAGTGTTGAGCCTGAAACCGCGGAAGGAAAGACTCACGAGAATGGTAATGTGGGTGAAATGACTGACCTTGAGTTTGGAGTTGTAGAAGATAATAATGTGGAGTCTGGAATTGTTGGAATAAAAACTAACGGCAACAATGTTGAGTCTGAAAATGTGGAAGGAAAAACTCACGAGAATAATAGTAATGTGGGTGAAATGACTAATAATAATATTGAAGATAAATCCATGGAAGATGATGATTTTGATGAATATCTAAGAGAGGATATCTATGATGAAATGAAGAAATTTTATAATATCGATTACTTTTGAGTAATTTAGGAAGTTCACTCTCTTTTGTTAATTCATGTATTATTGATTTTGATATGAAGATGTACTGAACTATGATTATTAATATATGAATTATCAAAGTAATGAGTTTGAATTGCGTTGCATGTGCTTGTAAACTAACATTGTTCCTTGCATGTTATTCAACATTTATTTTTCTAATTTGTAGGTCAATATTATTATTATTATAAAATTTACTTTTTTTATAATATCTAATTTGGTCTACAATTTATAAATGAACATTTTCCTTTCTTTTCTTTGAGAATGAAACCAATACAGTATTTGGTATTAATGTTGAAACTTGATTAAATTTGAATTCGTAAGGAAAAGTCTCTTGAGAGAACTCTCCCTTATAACAAAGGTGAATCCGTACCTAAGGAAACTCGATAGTTGATAATATGTTTGATAAAAAATGTTACTAACCTTATATTTAATTAAAATAAATTGATTGTATACACGAAAAAATTATCTAATTTTTATTGAGTAAACTTCAAATGTTTAAATAAATTGTATTGATCATGGTGAGGCTATATGTATTGTTCCTCTGGATCATTATGGAGGATCCTGTAAATGTTTCAAAAATTACTTTTTGAAAATCATATCGCTAAAAAAAATTTATTGACTAACACACACTCAAAACTGATATTTGAACTTATAAGAGTTTGGTTCATAAAGTGATGTTTACCAAAAAAGTAAATAGGGTAAGAGTGTTTAAAATTAAGTTTAATTAGCATATAAGCTTAGATTAATACATTTTAAACTTATCACATCGGGTTGAAAATACTATTTTTATCCAATTAATATTAATTATGTTTACAAATGATAACATGTAGATATATTGTTTTAAAAAAAGATTATCTAAATATAAAATTTATTTTATGATATTCTTTAAGATCTTCGTTCATTTGAAAATATTACAGAAATATCTACTTTATGTGATGTATAAGTTGAATACATTACTTTACATAATGTATTGATCGGATACATCACTTTACGTATGTATTGGAACGTATGCAATGTATCAAAATATTACTTTACACGATGAATTGATTGAATAACGTGATGTATTAGAATAAGGAGAAATATATCTAAAATTTAAATATGATATATCAAAACATTTTGAAATGTATCCAGATTCCACTAAATTTAAAAATTTAATTTGAAGAAGAGCAGGAGGAACACCTTTTGGACTATGTATCCCAACTGATACTATAATTTATGTATTACATTATCAAATAATTTAATTACGATTATAAAATTTGTAACTATATTTATGCATGATGTAAAGATCTTAACACAATTAGCTAGTACGTTCGATTTAAATATCATATTGAGCATAAAAGTTCAATCTCTAATAAAGGCAATTTTATATCTAGAGAAATTCCAATTTGAGACTTCGATGAAGGACGAAGAAATACTTATTCTTTTACCGAGACCACTGCAATTCTTGTTGTTCATTGATCTTGTTTCATATATATATATATATATATATATATATATATATATATATATATATATATATATATGATAAATAGTTATCGACAAACTTTAAATCGAAAAAGGAAAATATTGGTATTTATTTCATTTTACTATATCATTTTCATTACACATAACACATGCCACTTCATTATGCTATGCTAGAACTTCAAATTAAAAACGTACGTACATAGTTTTTATTATCGACTAAATTACAAAAAGTAAATAGAGTACGTAGTTTAATTCGAAACTCTTTAATTTACGACCATGTTCTTCATTTAAGGGTGGCTGACTCCATGACCACCGCGTCCATGACCTCCACCACCATGACCTCCACCTCCGTGGCCTCCACCGCCATGATGACCACCACCACCGTGGCCACCACCACCATGATGACTACCGCCACCATGACCGTGGCCTCCACCGCCCCCGTGGCCTTGTGTTTCAGCATTTAGTTGGCCTTCATTTGCTGCTACATATGTTATATACATAAAACATAGAGTAATTAAACTGAACATGACGTTTAAGAAAATAATTTATTTTTTTTAACACGCATCAAAATTGTACGTAGAGGCGAATTCAAATTTTTAGTTTTACTAATTATTTCTCAATTCAAGAAATGAAAAGATAAGCATATTTCAACACTAACGAATTATGAAAAAAGATATGCTTAATTAATTAGTTGCGATCAGATATGTCACGACATTTTTATGATTATAACAAATATTATCAAGAGTAAAAAGAAAATTTTAACATTAAAAACCTTCAAATATAGAAAAATAACAATATTCCTTTTTAAGACAGAATAAAAATAAGCACGTGTTGTTATCAAGTGAAATCATTATACCAAAAATGATATTTAGCAATATTAAATTAATAACAATAGCTTAATTGTTGCTAAATATATGTACATTTAGCAATAATTAGCACTAATTATAAATATCTTTAAAGCTTATAACGACATTAGATTCAATTATAATAAATTAATACTGAAAAAAACTTTAATACTCTATATTAACATATATGTTTGTTGTAGCGAAAAGTTATTTTTGCTATGATATATCCTATTTCTTGTCATTGCATGCATGAACTATATATTTAATTATGTAAGACAATAAATCCATATGTTTAAGAAAATTAAAATAGCAATTAATTAAAAAGTTTATATTACCTTTAGTATCATCAACTGCTAGAGCTGAAACAAGAAAAAGTGAAGCACATAGAAGTGCAAGCAGAATAATTATGCTATTATTCATCTTCATATTTTCTTTCACTATCCAACAAAAAAAAAAGATTTTTGAGACTACAATAGAATGAATTTCAACTAAGCTTTAACTTTAATTTATACCCAAAAGAATGCCACTACTAGACATAAAATCTTACGTAGTCTTGGTGACGATGGTTTAATTTTGATTCAGATCATTTTATTTTACGTGTCTTAATATATGAAATTGAAAAAAGTGATGTTATATTTATTAAATTTCATAAATTTAAATTAAAAATATGCATAATATGTTAAAATGTCCTTGAATTTTATTGTCTTTAATATACAAAATGTGATATAGAAATTAAATATTGAGTTTTTGAATATAAAAGAGTTATAAAAGGAAATATACATATTAATTATCTAACTAAAAGAGAAAACAAGACACATATTTAAAAAAAATAATTATTTTTGATGGACATTCGATCAAAATTTGATTAGTTTATGGAGACTTTCGGGTGAATTAATACAAGTATACAAAATCAATGATTCCCATTAGGAGTTTTCAATAAATATCGTATCAAATCTAGTTTATCGATAACATTTTTTATGGATAATTCATTCAATATATTTTTATTCATGAGTCAAATTTTATTAAAATAACTTTTTAATAATAACACATAAATTAAAACGGAAAAAATATATATTTGAAAATACTTTTTTTTAATAGATGGTGAACAAGATTATGGTAAACAAGTAAGCTACGTGGTGCATTCGATGTTTTACACATGGAATTTGAGATAATATTGCTTACAAAGATATATCTTGTCACTATATTCGTATAGTCAATTTTGGTGTCGATGTTGAAATTTTTCTAAAATCATTTTCAACATATTGAAGTAAGCATAGAAGTGACGAAATTAAAATTTTAATAAAATTTACATATATTTGAAATAATATAATACTTGAAATTGTTAGAATATAAATAATTAATTTATTTTTTATTTTTGAACTATTAATTAGGATTATTTTTGAACTATTAATTAGGATTATTTTTGTACCATCTTATTTTTGAATTCTTATTACTATTTGTTATTGAACTTTTTTAAATTAGCTTCGATCGATCATCTTATTATCTTGTTATTGTCTTTATTGTTATTGCTTCTTTTTCTTCTTTTCTTTGAGTTCAGAATTATGAAATTACACATCAATTATTATTGTGACTTGTGCATTTTTTAATTTGACTACAAACAAAAAAATCGTCTTTAGTAAACTGAATTGAGAAAATATTAGACATATATAGTATTTTAAAAAATTATAAATTAATGCAGATGTCAAATATAGTTTAATAATTTGTTTGTAAAGTTATATAAATATTAACTCTGAATCTAATATTATCTAGATTATATTTATGCAACTTATACAAAATCTAAATTATAACATTAAGAGACATTTGCATATAATATTTAAAATTATTTTTAAATCTTATAATCTTCGATATGATATGTTATATATAATATTAGAATTAATGAATTTCTTACTATTTGCATTCTTTTCTATATACATTTAAGATGAAAGAAAAGTAAGATGCACACTATCAAAAAATGTTTATTAATTATTCATCTAATCGATGAATTAAATTTTGATGGAACGTTTATTTCGAAAAATATTTATGATAACACATAAATTAAAACAGAAAATTATTGAAAACATAAAGCTTTAAGGTTAAGCAACGTGGTGCAATTGAAGGTTTTACACGTAAAATATGAAATGATAATGCTAACAAGGAAACATTTTGTCAATATCTTCGTATAGTCAATCCTGACGTAAATTGTATTATATCTCATTTTCAACTTATTGAAGTAAGCAAACGAAGTAACAAAATCAAAATTTATTTAATCGACTTCAAAATAACATATATTGAAATGAAATTACACTTATATATATATATATATATATATATATATATATATATATATATATATATATATATATATATATATATATATATAAGTGTAATTTCATTTCAATATATGTTATTTTGAAGTCGATTAAATAAATTTTTGATTTTGTTATATATATATATGGGTTTTTGAAAAGGGAGAGGATTATATATAGGAAAAATGCACGGTACTTCTTAGATAATGATCGAAATTTTAGATATACACCTTAAACTTGTGAAATTAGGTCTTAGGCCTAACTCACACTCCAAAAGCTAGCTCAAAGGGAGGAGGATTGCTCAAGCCTTATAAGGAGTCCACCCATCTCATTAATCACCGATGTGGGACTTTTGTCATTCTTTAACAAAACTAATGTTCTATTACTCTCTTAACTTAGCTAGACTATGACCGAATTCCAAAGAGACACCTTAACGAAACTAAGGTCCTATATATTACACCCACCCACCCACCATCCGAATTCATTTTTCTTGTAAGTTTCTGCACCTCTTGTCTTACGTGGCATATTCCGTGATTCCATGCAATTGAGGCGCGTGGAGATATTTAGATGTCATGTAAGCAAAAAAAGTGCATAAAGTTACAAGAAAAATGGTTCGGGAGGGGGTAATAGGACCTTAGTTTAGTTAAGGTGTCTCTAGGATTTCGGTCATAGTCCAGGGAGTACTTATATTTTCCTTTAAATATACTTCTATACTATCAAAAATAGTTTAAATATGTTTATCATTGTTATATTTTTCGTTCAAATATATATTTCGTTATACTTTTAATTGAAATATATGTCCCTTCTTATTATACTTTATTGGAATTCTACCCTCCTGAATTCATCACACGAACACGTATAGACAACGTGTTTCTATTTGTTTGAAACTTAACGATAATCAATTTGAACAACACAGTAAAATAATTCCTTTGCAGATTACAACAGTTACGTTTTGTGAAGGAAATAAAATAATAACACAATATTTTATCACAAAACTCATATTGTAACCAAAACTCTTAATTACAATCTTACAATTTTCCCTCACAAATTGCAACAGTCCCAATAAATCTCAAAACTTTCTCAAACCTGTTGATCGTATTTTGATCTATGTAAGTGCGCAATTCATTCTGATGAAAATAGCTCCCTATTTATAGATCACAAATTCAACAAGTCCTTGTTTGATTCAACTTTGTCCTTGCCTCTACAAGTCCTTGTTGAACTCAACTTGAACTTCTTCTTTTCCTCTTTACAGCACGTCAACTTCAACCTGGTTTAAACAAAACTTTTTCCTTAAATAGATAAGAAAACATGTTCCTTGTTTGATAAAAAAACATAACTTCCTTAAATAAATTCCTGCGTTGTTGAACTTGTACTAAGCCGTCAATTCAAATGCATTTGTAAACCAAACTCTACTTGAACTTCTTCATCACTGCTGCCTCTAAATTTGAAGTCCCTATTCACGTAGAACTCCTAATTAAACAGGAAAACACGTTTTGAACTTTAGGTTACCATGTTAACACTTTTCTGCACGCTTTGCCATACAACTTTTCTACATGCTTTGCCATTGTAGATTCCCAATTGAACTTGGTTTTACAACCTTGAATTCGCTGGAACACGTTGACGTTGCCTGTTCGATGCAACTTTGCCATCTTTCAAAATACGTCTTTTCACATACTTTGACACGAAATTTGAATTTTTTACCAAACTAAGTCATTATATAAAACAATTTATCAAAATAATACATTTTTTTCAAAATTTTACAATATAAACGTATTTCACAATAACGTTTTAAGGTAGATTTCAATTTTTAAAAACTAACAGCATTAGGTTGATATACGTTACTGTGAGTAACGTTTTACTCCTAAAATGTTTTTTTGAGTAACGTTTTACTCCTAAAATCTTACTGTGAGTAAGGTTTTAAGAGTAAGACGTTACTCACAGTAACGTTTTTGTTAAATGCTATTTAAGTTCTAGTTAGTTATGTTAATTGTTTGTATAGTTTGTTATAGTTTGTTAGTTAGTTACATAACCAATTCACATAGTTAGTTAGTTTTCTGATTTTCAGTTTGTGTATAAAAGAACTCTCATCTTCAATAATGAGGTTAAGCTTTCACATTCAATACAAGAGTTCACATTATACTCCAATGGAGTTTACAGCTATGGCAGAATTATGTTTTAACATGGTATCAGAGCTTGGTTAAGAATCGATAGTAGAGCTTCATCTTCTTCTTCGTCTCTGTTTTTTTTCTTCTCCTTCTCACTCTGTTTCTTTCTTCTTCTTACTCTGATTTGAGTGTTTGAGACTTTCTGGATTCGTCTCTATTTTCCTCTTTTTCCTCTTACTCTGTTTTGAGTGATTGAGGTTTTCTAGATTAGAGTTGATTTCGTTAATCATGGCGATCGATGAATCAGGTTCAACTACTACAAGTGCACCCAGTTTGATTGATTCAAGCAATCCATTGTACCTGCATCCCTCAGATAATCCTGGCGCGGCATTAGTTCCAATTCCTTTTAATGGAGAAGGATATGGATCATGGAGACGAAGTATACTCCGTGCCTTATCAGCGAAAAACAAGCTAAGCTTCATTAATGGAGATTGCAAGAAACCTGGAACCAATTCAGATCATATCCGGCATTGGGAACGTTGCGATGATATGGTTACATCGTGGATTCTCAATTCTCTGTCCAAGGAGATCTCTGATAGTGTAGAATATGTCAGTAACTCGATGGAACTTTGGAAGGAACTTGAAGATCGATATGATCAGACGAACGGGGCAAAACTGTATCAAATTCAGAAGGATATCAATGATCTAACTCAAGGTAATCTTGATATTACTGCATATTATACAAAAAATGAAAAGGTTATGGGAAGAACTTAACAATCTTTGCAACAAAAATCAATGTGTCTGTGTTTGTTCGTGTGGGGCAAAAGAAAATGTGTATAAGGCTGAGCAGGATCGTCGCTTAATACAGTTTCTCATGGGTTTAAATGAAGTGTATACTGCTGTAAGAGGAAGTATTCTGATGTTGAATCCATTGCCTTCAATGGCCCAAGCTTTTTCAATTTTGATTCAAGAAGAGAAACAACGAGAATTTAAACCACATAATGTGATGAATATGGACTCTGTGTCTCTTAATGCTGGAGCTAAGAATTTCAATCGTGGAGGTGGATCCACCAGTAGCACAGGAAGACAACAGTTAGGGAATTATGTGGATAAATCCCAGTTGTTCTGTGATTTCTACAAAAGAACAAGACACACAATGAAAACTTGTTATAAGCTCCATGGATACCCCCAAAATAATCAAAATGAGCACAACAAGAATCCAACATCTCAGCCTACCAAGAATCCCACCAATTTTAATAGAAACACACAGGGGTACAATTTTAATCATAATTTCAACTATAAGCGAGTTGCAGCAAATGTTGCAGCAAATGGCATATCTGGTGATTCAATGAGTAATGAAAGGAGTGATCAAATGAAGAAGGATGCAGATGACAATGTGACTTTGTCAAAAGAACAGTATCACAATGTTGTGAGAATGCTACATCACTTCCAGACAAACAATGCTGGAGCAATTGAGGATAATCCTGATATGGGGAATGGTTCTGTAAACTTTACAGGTAATACAATTTGTACTTCTTCTATTGATTATGGTAAATCTTCATGCAAACATTTTGAATCAAAGTCTGACTTATGGATCTTAGATTCAGGGGCATCTAACCATATGACTTTCCATAAATCTTACCTAACAAATATTAGATCCTTGCCATATCCCATCTTGATAAGCCTACCAAATGGGTACAAAGTAAAAGTGACTGAGCTAGGAGATGTAACACTTACACCTAGAATCATTCTATACAAAGTGTTGTATGTGCCTTCCTTCAAATTCAATTTAATTTCTATACACTCACTTACTGTTCCTTTGAAAGGCACTATAATATTCAATGATACTACTTGTCTATTGCAGGCCCCTTCAATGAAGAGGCCTCAGGAAATTGGTAGGTGCAAGGATGGCTTGTATTTCTTGTGCTCGAAGTGTTTGATGCATAGCAGGGCTGAAAGTGCTAATACCTCATGTTTTTCATCTTCCAATTCTGTGACAAAAGCTTCTACATTTGCTTCTCATTCATGTATCTTACATTCTTCTGTAATTGACTCTTCTTCAAGCAATAATAACAAACAGATTGTATCAAATTCAGTCTTGTTTCCCAAAGATAAAGATTTACTGTGGCATAACAGGCTTGGTCATGTACCTTTTTCAAAGATGAGATCTATAAGTTCAATACCTACAAATTTTAAATCAAAACAACCATTTTTTTGTCCAGTTTGTCCTATGGCTAGGCAAACCAGGTTACCTTTTCCTAAAACCACAGCACAATCCACCAAACTGTTTGAGATTCTTCATGTAGATCTTTGGGGACCCTACCATACTACCACACATGATAATCACAAGTATTTTCTTACCATGGTTGATGATTGTAGCAGATCCACATGGACACATCTTTTGAGCAGTAAGAGCAATGTCTTTCAAGTAATTCAAGCCTTCATTTCTATGATTGAGAATCAATTTAACACAAAATTAAAAACCATTAGATCAGACAATGGTTCAGAGTTTATAAATAAAGAGACTACTCTATATTTTCAATCCAAAGGCATCCTCCATCAAAGATCCTGTCCATACACACCACAACAAAATGGTATAGTCGAAAGGAAACACAAATATCTCTTAGAAACAGCTAGAGCTTTGATGTTTCAATCTCATTTGCCTCATAGATACTGGGGAGAATGTATCTTGACAGCCACTCATATAATAAACAGATTACCTTCTAGTCAATTGCATGGGAAATGCCCATTTGAAATCCTTTACAAAAGAAAACCTCAATATTCATCATTGAGAAGTTTTGGATGCCTCTGCTACCCCACAAAATCAGTAGTTCATAGGGATAAGTTTGAACCTAGAACAACACCTCACATTTTTGTAGGATATCCATATGGAACAAAAGGTTACAAGGTACTGAGCCTCGCCACTAAAAAAATCTGTATCTCTAGAGATGTGGTATTTTATGAAACTATCTTTCCATTTGTATCTTTACCAAAAGGAGTGGGTTTTGATTCCATTTTTGAATCATCACATGATGTACTTCCTAATCCCATTAGTCATGATTTTGGCTATGATGACACAAGTGTATATATACCTTATTCTAATGATAATGAAGGTGTAAGGGTTACAGAAACTAGATCATCACCTCATACTACTACTATACAAACTGATATTGACAACCCCAGAACTCAATCCAATATACCTACTAGAAAATCTAACAGAACTCATAAAGCACCTACATATCTAAATGATTATCACTGCCTAACCAATACATCTAAACAACACATTCCTTCACTGTCTATACATGCCTTGTTTACCAATAAACACCATATCACTTCTGATGTTCTTTGTCCTGACAGTCAAGTTTTGTTACAAAATGTATGCCTTGATAATGAGCCATTGACCTATGAAGAAGCAGTTGTTAACCCTGCTTGGCAAGCAGCCATGACTCAAGAATTTGAGGCATTACATGCAAACCACACTTGGGATTTGTTACCACTGCCTGTGGGTAAGAAACCTATAGGCTGCACGTGGGTGTACAAAGTAAAACATAAGGCAGATGGAAGCATTGAGAGATTCAAGGCAAGGCTGGTTGTCAAGGGTTATACTCAGAAAGCAGGAATTGATTATGTGGAAACTTTCTCACCAGTAGTAAAGATGACAACTGTTAGGTCCTTGATTGCCATTGCAGTAAAAAGAGGTTGGGATATCTCTCAACTAGATGTCAACAATGCTTTCCTTCATGGAGATTTACATGAGGAGGTCTACATGGAAGTGCCTCCTGGTTTGAAGATTGATGCACCAGGCCTAGTTTGCAAGCTGAATAAATCTCTTTATGGGCTGAAACAAGCAAGCAGACAGTGGTATGAAAAATTAGCTGCTGCTTTGTATTCTAAGGGTTATAGGCATTCAGTTAATGATTACTCCTTATTCTACAAGAAGTCTATCAATTCAATTGTATTTGTAGCAGTGTATGTGGATGATGTTATCCTTACAGGCACAGATTCTGCAGAAATAGATTCACTCAAGGGATTCCTGCATGATCAATTCAAAATCAAAGATTTGGGAAGGTTGAATTATTTTTTAGGCCTTGAAGTTTTATACAAACATGATGGAGCTATAATTTCACAGAGGAAGTTTGCATTGGATCTCTTGAAAGATTTTGATTGTTTACATTGCCCAAGTTCCTCTTCTCCTCTAGATCCTACAGTGAAGTTGAAGGCCAAGGAAGGACCTGTTCTATCAGATCCTACATTCTACAGAAAATTGGTGGGGAAATTAAATTTTCTTACTAACACAAGATTGGATATATCTTATGCAGTACAACACTTAAGTCAGTTCCTACAAGATCCTAGAGAGCCTCACTTACATGCAGCATTTCACTTACTCAGATACATAAAGAAAGATCCAACACTTGGAATCTTTATGTCCAACAATCATGACTGCAAAGTAAGAGCTTTTTGTGACTCCACTGGGCAGCATGTCCAGACTCTAGAAGATCAGTTTCAGGGTACATTGTACTGCTAGGGAACACTCCAATAAGCTGGAAATCCAAGAAACAGGAAGTTGTGTCATTATCTTCAGCTGAGGCAGAATACAGGGCTTTGAGAAAGGTTGTTGGTGAATTGGTGTGGTTGAATAGACTTTTTGAAGAACTTGCAGTGCCAACTTCCACACCTTATGAAGTGTTTTGTGACAGCCAGTCAGCTCTTCACATTGCCAGGAATCCAGTGTTCCATGAACGAACTAAACACATTGAGGTGGATTGTCACTTGATCATAAGGAACAAGCTACATGATGGGCTCATGACTCTACATCATGTTACCACTACAGATCAGATTGCAGATGTATTAACCAAAGCTTTAACAGGGATTAAACATTCAGCTATTCTCAACAAGTTGGACGTAAGAAGTATACTTCCAACTTGAGGGGGGATGTTAAATGCTATTTAAGTTCTAGTTAGTTATGTTAATTGTTTGTATAGTTTGTTATAGTTTGTTAGTTAGTTACATAACCAATTCACATAGTTAGTTAGTTTTCTGATTTTCAGTTTGTGTATAAAAGAACTCTCATCTTCAATAATGAGGTTAAGCTTTCACATTCAATACAAGAGTTCACATTATACTCCAATGGAGTTTACAGCTATGGCAGAATTATGTTTTAACAGTTTTAGGAGTAAAACGTCACTCTGAGTAACGTATATCAATCTGACGCCGTCAGCTTTTAAAAAATAAAATATACCCTAAAACGTTACATGAAATACGTTTATACTAGTTTTGTAATAATTTTAAAAAATATATTATTTTGGTGAAATACTTTATATAATGGCTTAGTTTGGTTAATACTTCCACGAAATTTCCCTCAATAATTTACTCCTAAGTCTACGGCTACATTGCTGATTTTCTTAATCTGAGCCTAATTACTATTATTTTATATATTTATTGTAAAGCTACATTCTTGACTAAAAATCTATATTATGAGTTAAATAGGTGTGTTTTAGGAAATAGGTTATTTAGAATTGGCACGTCATTTGATTTTGCCACATGTTTTTTTTATCAAACTTAAGCATAACTTTATATCAAACTATAATAAAAGGCGTATATTAAGATTGAAAATAAACGAGATAAGATTTTTCGTAACTCTCATAATACAAGAGTGGTAGTAAGACAATCACTAAATATATTCTCACTTTGATTATTTGTAAAATTAGATTATTTGTCAAGAACTTTTAAAATAACTATATGATTGAAAAAAGATGTGATTAGTCTAGAGAAATTATCGAAGTAAAAATATTTCGTTCTAGAACGTCTAGAAATCTCTCTTGCAGAATTATTACTCTAATAAAAGTTCTAAAATAAATTGTTGATGAAACTATTTTATAGATTGACATAATTTTTCTTTCATATATAACACATAGATATATGTTTTATTGCATATTTACTACATTATGATTTTTATTTAACTCATAGAACAACATTAGGCTAGCGCTAGCTAGCTAGCTAGAACGTTACATGACCTAATTAAACATTAAAATAAAGACAGTCTGGTACACTAAGCTTTCATTATTTATTATGAACGTTGAATTAAGTCGTTATACGTTGTGCATTTAAGGACGATTAACATCATTTTGCATATTGTAAGCTGAATATTCTTGAGCAGTTCTACAACATTGCTTACACCCTCCTCCTCGATAATATCCACCGCAACATCCGTGGTGGCAATAATTGCCACCGCCTCCGTGACCACCACCACCGTGACAACCACGGCCGTGGCAGCCGCCTCCGCCGCCCCAACCATGGCCTTGTGTTTCATCATTTACTTGTCCTTCATTTGTTGCTACATACAACATATAGTATTTCTCATTAGTGCATGGAACAACTATTCATGCAAATTTAATCTTTTACTTTGTAGTATATGACGATATTTGACTGAATATTAAATTTTTGTTAAAATATGTTATATACATCAAAAAAGTACATTTTTAATTGTGATCTCAAATACGTCATGATATTTCTATATTTAGAGGAGTGCATGCATAGGTGAAGGTAGAGTAGAAGATTAAAATTCAATTAAGTCCAATAACTTAATTGGTCAAATTTTCCATGACTTTATATATATATATATATATACAATTACCAAATATATTTAAAATATTAATTCAAAATCTAGTCACTCAGATAAAATGAAATCTAAAAATCTTAAATTTGTCTCTATCTTTACGAACATGTCATTGAAGGCGAAACAAAAAGTAACTAGCTATATTTATGAAAGTCGATAGATCCATATATTTAAGAACAATTTTAATATATTCTAGTAATGTTTAGTTTTTTTAAGGTAAGAACTAAGAAACAACTAAGTAAATACTAAATTCAAGTCCTAACATAATTCGATCAGAATTGTATAATTTTCTGAAAATTTTATATATAAAACCTTTAAAAAGAACATATAAAATTTAAATAATAATCGAAAAAAGAGATATTTGCGTAAATCGATCTTTACCTTTAGTCTCATCAACTGCTAGAGCTGAAGCAACAAAAATAAACGCACATAAAAGTGCTAGGAGAACAATTAGGCTATTATTGACCTTCATATTTGTTCTAACAAAGAAAAGATTTTTGAGAAGTGGAATGGAATTGGCTTTCAACTTAGCCTAAATTTATACTCAAAAAATCTCACTACAAGACATAAAATCTTATGTATTTCTTCGTGATGATCTGGATCTAAAACTCTATTCTCGACGTTTCATTACAATCTTATGAAAGTAAAAAAAAAATTATAATCTTTGAATAAAGGTATATAATGTATTAAAATGTCTTTAAATTTTATGTTATGTATGATATAGAAATAATTACTCCCTCCGTCCATAATTGTTTATTATGTTGTGCTTATCGAAAGTTAATTTAATTAATTTTCAAAGGTAAATTAACTTATATTAATTCGATATTTTAAACCAAAAAAATAGATATTCTAAAAATATATGAAAAGTACGATAAATTATAATTTTTTGCATATTAATATAATGAAAAATTACATCTTAAAATGTCAGTCAAAAGTTTTATATTTTGACTCTAAAAATAAAACTATGATAAACATTACCGGAAAGTTTCTGATTATAGAAAGTTTCTGATTATAGAAAGTTTCATCTATTAATAGTGTTTAAGATCAATAAATAAAAAGTAAGACTCATTATCAGAAAATCGTTATTATTTCCTAACAAATGGACTAGCCAATAAGGAATTTTCAACTGATTAAGACACACTTAGACAAGATCGATACTTTTTTTTACTTTTGTCATAAATTCAACTAGAATTTGTCTTGCTAATAACATTTTTGATAGATTATTGTTAATTATTCAAATCGATAAGTCAAATTTAATAAAACATATTTAAAATTAACAATTTTTTAATAATGCAATAGTAAAATTGTTTCACCCTTAATCAACGATCTTAAATTCAAATCATGTTAAGAATTCAACTTTCGAATAAACCTCATAAAGTGTGATACAAATTTAATGAGAGCTTTATCGTGGACTTTTACACCTACCGAATAAAAAAATATATATAAATTGAAATGAAAAAGTATAAATTTAGAAACTTTTATCTATTGGATGACGAACTGATTATGGAACTTGAAAGAAGAAAAGGAAAACAAGTAAGCTTAACTTAAGCTACGTGGTGCATTTTGAGGCCTTACACGTAGAATATTGGTGCCTATATTTTTGGATTCTATAGTAATCTCAAGTGACAAAGTCAAAATTTCTGACAAAATCAACTCCAAAGAAATATAAAATGATGTAATATTTGAAGTTTTAATTAATAACCTAATATATAACGTAAGAAATAATTAAAGTCGTCTTTTTTTATATATATATATATATTTTTGGATGATAGTCATCTTTTTTTATTAGGTGGAAAGAGCACCGATAGTCATTATTAGGACCTCCAATATAAATAATAATTGAAATTTTCAAAATAAATAAATCAATCAATTTGCTAAAGGTAAGCTAAACTTTACATAATTATAAAAATTAGTAATAATATATTTTAAATATAAGAGTACTCAAATAATTAGTTTTAATTTTTTGCTATACTTTAGAGGATGTGATGGAGAGAACATATGAATTTGAAGACCATGATATTCAGATGTGTTTCGGATTTTAATTATCTTTCACCAGTGCAGAATATTTTTAATCAAAATTTAGGTAAATTTAAAAACAACCCCTAATATTTTTTATTTCAATATAAAATTTTAATTTTAATTCTTTATACATTAGATGAATAAATATATAAATTTAGGACTAAGTTCTATAATGGATTTTTAGTTCTAAATCTTATCCATGTTCTTTCTATTCAATAAAGAAAAGCAAAGAGTATTATATTTAAGTAGATCAATTTGTACCCTTGCAACCCTCTCTATCCTCTCATAAACTTATTCAACCTCAACTATCTCATTATATGCCTTCGATCAACACAATACTAGGCCCATAATATATGTATCAACAAATGTAGCTATTTCTTTATGTAAAAATTATATATAATAGCAAATTAATAATTTAAAATAAATGGAGTAGCTAGAGTTTGATTAAATTGTGCTCCATAGTAAACGTTTGTAAAAATTTGACAGAAACCTCTCTCCTAAATATCTCGCTCGCCACTATCCTCCAATCTCTCACTCGCTTCCTCATTTTTTATACAAACACAAGTGTATAAAAATTATTTCTAATTGAATAATGCATAGAAAATTGTATAAATAGATTTATTTTTGTTCCCTCCCTCCCCTCTTCCAGATCTCGCTCGCCACTCTCCCAAACCTAGCTCTTCGCCCTTGCCTTTCTCACTTATACAAACAGAAGTGAAATGTATAAATTGTGTTTCTGTTTGTATAAAGAATGAGAAAATTGTATATACACATGCAAATACATATATTTTCGTCCTATACACTTATAACTATACAATAAAAATACTCTCCTCCCAGTTTCTTTTGCCTTTCTCTCTTTCTTGTTTTATACAATTTTCAAATTGTATCTAATTTCTCTCTTTCTCGTTTTATACAATTCGATTCAATTGTATATTCCTTGTCAAGTCTTTTTTGTTTTTCTCTCTTTCTCATTTTATACAAATTCAAATTTTATATAATCGTTCTATACACTTATAATAATACAATTCGCTTTATACATTTTGTTTTTATACAGTTCTCTGCCCAAGTGTCTTTCTCTTTCTTGTTTATACACTTCGTTTTATACAATTTGCTTCAACTGTATGTGTATAGCGAATTATACAGTTTTTATGTCTGCTATAGAGCGCAATTATGCAAACTTTGTTACAGCATACAAATATGAATTTTTTATTTGCTATATGTGAAAGTTGCCCATTTTTTTATTATATTAATTATTTTTTTTCAATCAAATCTATAAATATTTTTGACATATAACAATATGATTCAGTAAAATACTCGAACCAATTACAAGAAAACACAAGAATAAACTAAGCTAAGATAACAAAATACAATAAACAAATTGTGAATCCAAAGTAAAATTTTGAGTGAAATATTTTATGATTTTAAACATACGAAACTATTCACTTACATTAATATAGATGGAGATCATGTAGTTACTTCTATAATTTCCACATATGTTAATGTAAGACAATAGATTGATATGTTTAAGAATAATATAAAAATACTATAATCTAAATCTTTAGTAAATATTCTATACATCACTTAGTGTTTAGTTTTGTAAGGATAAGAAATATATGAATAAATATTAAATTCAAATATAGCATATTGTTCTATCAAAATTGTGTAAATCTTCTAAAAGTTAATTCATAAAACATTTAATAATAGGAATAAAAATTTAAACAATAACTTAAAAAAGAGATATTTAGTCTCATCAACTGCTAGAGCTGAAGTAACAAAAAGGAAAACAAAAGTGCTAGCAGAATAATTAGGCTGTTGAATCTTAGTGATCTTTATAAGTAAAAATTATTAGAAAAGTAAAAACACATTATCAAAAAATCATTATTCTGAACGAATATACTAATTCCTTTGAAATTTGACTCATCAGCTTTCACGCACCTCAATTAATTTTACGGAGATAAGTATGCTCACCTGATAGAATGGCTTAAACTTGAATATTTAAGAACCATGAAACAATAATAACATTGGCAAAACCAAGAAAATGCCATTTACAAGCATTCAATTTCTTTAGCAGGTAAAACAATCCAAAGCTTAGTACAGAAAAAGAAAGTAACGAAAGTACAAGAAACAACAGATACTAACGAAACAAACCGAGCATCCATGTATGAGAAAGATTGTACAAGTATATATCTTTAAAAGTTGTATGAATATAAGAGCAAATGAGGACAAACCAATCTCATGCTTGCGTCTCCTATAACGACTCCTAATTACAGAACAAAGACTAAAAGAGAAGGAAAAGTCAGCTCAGACATTGGTGTCAACAAGAGCAACGCTACGAACCTTTCAAGAATGAGCGAATGATATTAACCATCTCGAGATGTAGCTTTCTGGAGCAGAAGGTATTTCAAATCTCCATAAGTTCCAGCAGGATGGGACTTTAAACCATCAGACAAAGTGACACGGAAAAATTCTAGCGTTTGTAGAATACAATATCACGGCTGCAGTTGGCCTTAATAGCTTCTTCTAAACCTTGTACTCGGTCAAAATCAGCTTTGAACGTCACCATGGTGACTCCATCTTTCCCGGTATCATAATCCTGCTTGATATCTTCTGCTTGGAACGACTGTAGCTGTGAAAACGGAACAAATTCCCAGAAATGCAATAATAGAAGTAAATGTGCACCAATTATGCTCTTGAAGCATCACCTTTTGATTCAGAGAATAAACCGAAAAAAGAATGAAAACTGAAAAATCGAAAAACTATTACTGAATAGCGCAACATTGACAAATATAAGAACTCCCTCCGTTTCAATTTGTTTGTCTAGTTTTGACTTCGCACAAAGTTAAAAGAAAGTAAAGAAGACTTTCGAATCTTGTGGTCTAAAGTTAAGCTAAGATATGTAGAATCTAAAAAAATGCACTTTAATCTTGTGACTTAAATATGTCATGTGGAAAGTTAAAAGTAAAAAGTTGCCAAAAAAAGATATTCTTTCGGAAACGGACTAAAAGGAAAGTAAGACAAACAAATTGAACCGCAAAGAGTAGAACTGTAGAAGTTTTAGCACAAAGATCAAATTTACCTGATGGTATAAGACTCCTAGTAGTTCAAAAGGAACCTCCAAGCCCATTGGCACCTAAAACCAAAAAGTATTGTTTAATCAATGAGTAGGTCTCCAGTTTGTTCTTAAAGCACATAATGTAGGGAGAAGAATAGGATCAACGTGCAGTTGAACCTATGCCTATACACAATGAGCAAGGGAGACGGGGGATAAAAGCTGCTCGAGCAATTTCTTACTTTAGATTTTACAAGACATGTAGGAGCATTTCTTAAACATTCTGCAGCGACTCCTCCATAAGCTCTTACTAGACCTCCAGTGCCAAGTTTAATTCCTCCAAAGTGTCTGCGATTCAGAAAAGCAACACGATAAAGATATATGCATGCTTTCACTTCTTGGAAACATTTCCCAATTTAGGCACGTGATCCAAGTCCAGTTTACATCGCCTCTGACAAGAATTCTGAAAGTACCAACGCTATTTACTAAATAAACGCTGTACCTAATAACGACCACCATGATTCTATCCAATCCTGAGGATGCAATTGCAGAATGTATCGGCTTGCCAGCAGTACCAGATGGTTCGCCATCATCATTAGTCCGATATTGTTCACCAACCTAGATAGAATGAATAATAACATTTTTGGCATGGTAAGATAAGAGCCAAGAATGATATACACAAATTCGGAGAATCCTAAAACTAGAGAAACTTTGTTTCTTATATGACCATATAAAGATAAGCAGTTGTTATCATTACGGATGGAAGCAATTGTGACCCAAAATGCTAGTCACTGAGGGGTTGTTTGGTTCAAAACTAGGCTATTCCTGGTATTATAATCAAGAATATCTATCCCACATATGTATCTTGGTTATACGTAATACCCTCAACTAAACATATGATAGATTCAATCCAAATTTTATACTTGGAGAACACACTTAATATAACACTCGTACCAAACGATTCCTAATTCAACCATATGTTCTCAATCAACCAATGTATCAACTATACCTCAATCACAATACCAATAGCATAACCTAAATAATGTTTCAACAAATGCAGCTCCTTTTTTTATGATATAAAACAACTTTTCTTCGTCAATTCCCAAATACTTCTAACATAAAAGGATATAGCAATAAAAATATTGTTTTATTGGACTTGAGCTGAGAGTCTTTCGGAAAGAACCTCTCAAGGTCTGCATACACTCTACTCTCAAGGTCGGACACACACTCCTCTACCCTCCTCATACCCCGCTTGTGGAATTACACTGAATAAGTTGTATATCAATAAAGACATGATTTTGGCCACAAGAACATACCTTGTACGCCCAACAATTATGTGTAGCCCGAGGATCTCGTACCTAAAATCAAATCAAATCAGTAATTACAATCCTCATAAACAAATTCAAGATTACAATTTCAAGAATCAAAAAAAAATGCAAAAGATTCAATTTTTACACACTCAATACAACCAAATGAACCAAAAAACAAAAGGGTACCTCAGAAAGGAAAGATTGAGCAGAGCCCTCATCTGGAATATGGCCAGCAATGGCAATAAATTTGCTTTTTTTTATTTCTTTCTCAAAAGTTACTCTTTCTTTGAGTGTTGTAAATGCACCTCTATTTGAACTACTACTGGCGCTGCTGCTAGTGGTGAACATTTGTTTCCCGGTGCCGTAAAATAAGAACGCCGGCGAGAGAATCAGGCGGTGGTTACGGCGGCGGAGATGGTGGTTCAGCTTTGAACAAGGACTGGAAATTAACCAAGAAGCAGACATCTATGGTGGCAGCAATTTCGTGAAGATTGAGGATGTTCAGAAAATTAAAAAGAGTAAAATTGACATTTTGACCCATTAAGTTTTGATAACTATGAATTCATCCTTGGAGTTATCAATTTTTTGGGTATGAGCTTGAAATATTGTTTTTGAATCAATATTTGTTTTATAATTGCAATTTCAACTTGAAATGGAGAATTTAAAATATAAAATATTGATTTGTTGTGTTTACCTGCTTTGGAGGTTCGTTTGAATTTGAAAATGCACTGTTTTTTCACGAAACGAACTGAGTCCAATCCTAAGGTCTAAACGGACATCCACGAAAAATTTTAGCCATTTCATTTCAAAAATTCGTGATCACAAAAATTTTACGGATTATAATAGTTTTAGCTTATAAGATTTTGAACGGTTCAAGTGCGATTTATGTTAAACACAACAAATCAAATATTATTATTTGTCAATAACTCCAACTTCAAATACTTTCTCTAATGATAATTTTTCGAATACTACTCTGGACTTGAAACTATCCTTCTTGAGAATAATATTAAATATTAATTATAAAATTATGTTTGTACAACATTAAAAATCTTTCAATATTTGTCAATTTACTATTAAACTTAGATACACATAATAATTTTATAAATTACGAATGAATAGATGAGACTCTTGCACATTTTAATCTGAAATCTTCAATTCAAACTTTTAAAATATAAAAGATTTCGTCCCTTTAGCAAACCATACACAATGTGAAATAGTTTTGAATACTAATTGCTTACAACAAAAGCATATGAATTGTGTATTAGTTGAATTTCTCTTTTTTCTTCTTAAAATTTCTCTTTTTGAACTTTTAAAAGCTATAATTTGAAGGTGAGATATTATGGCATATGTTCTCAAATGATGAGAACAATTGGCAAAAGCAAAATAATGTTCCAATTCACTAGAGTTTGAGTTTGAAAGATCTCCATTCATACATAAACATATGAATATGAATTTATAGAATAAATATCTTTTTAAAATTTTATACTTCATACCTATGTGTTTAATTTTACACTTAAATGAAGTCATATTTAATCGTTCGCTAACCATTGGGATAATACTTTATGTATACACTATTTTTGGTGAACAAAAAAGAGATAACTTTTGTTATCTACTTTGAGAAGTTGTTTATGCTCCTTATAACTAGGAGAATTTGAAAAAACATGCCTAATTATGTTCTTAAGACAGTATTCTTTTAACAAAAATTTATTCTTTATATTTTTTCTAATAGACACTATCTAGATAAAGGGAGGAGACATATAGAGCTAAGGGTTTCATCCCAATCCCATCGAACGAAAATTTACATTATTCGTATATGATTATTTAAAATCGTGTTTTCATATATTTAAAGTAGATGTTGGACTCTCACCCCATCCCTTGACTTTTTTTGGTCAAATCAATGATAAACTAATTAGCAATATTATTTTAAACAATAATATAATCAATTTGGTGGATGATAGTGTCAACGAAGTCGCTTTGGCCGAGTGGTTAAGGCGTGTGCCTGCTAAGTACATGGGGTTTCCCCGCGAGAGTTCGAATCTCTCAGGCGACGAAAATGGTGTTTTTTTTTAATGCTTCGATTATCCTCTTCCGAAACCCTATTTTTGAGATTTCGCTAGGGTGTGTATCGGTCGATGCAATCCAAGGTATTATCGTGCCTAGTTTGTCGATTTTCAATTTGTAACCACGCTAAAATCACGGATCAAACTAACGAGATATTTATTAATGATTAATTAATCTTCGATTCTTAACGACTTGATTTTCGATTAATAGTTAAATCATGAGCATTTGGGATAAACTAGTAAATTATTAATAAAAAACATAAAATTAAAAATCAAACCAATAACAAAAATTAACAAAACTAAATAAACAATTCCTCTTTCAACTTAATTTTTTTTTTTTATAGATCAAATGAATTATAATATTACTGAATATATCGTTATCGTTTTAAAAAAAATATATCATAAGTAGGTGGGGATGGGAAAAAGCACCTTCCCCAAATAAAGCTATAATATGCCCAAACGCGGTGACTCGGTCATGTTTTTTCCAACTTTATCGGCAACTAATGCCTCAATACATTTATAATTTGTTCTATTTTGGGTGCCATATATAAGTGTGAACAACTCACACGTAGAGTCCAAGTCAAGCACTCAAGCTCTAATTATTTGGATATTTTTTTTCATTTTTCTTAACTATTTTCATTAAATTCTTTCATGACTTTTTATTAATTCTTGAGTGAAATCATCACCAATCTATTTAATCAAAATTGAAGAGAATAATATGTACGCAGTGTGTTATATATTTTGAATAAAATAGAATTTAAAAAGTTATTTAATCTTTTTCGATCGTTTTATTTATCTTCTATATATTAATCATTCTTATGTCTGTACTCTGTCCTAGTGAAATTGTTTCGTATTTGCTCTCATGTATTTCAAGAAAAAGACCTAAATTTATAGCTATGAAGGCCTTAGGAATGAGAAAAAGATTTTATTTTTTTCCGTCTCATTAAAAAATGGAACGATTTTTTGTAAATATTTTCTCAATAAAGAACAAATAAAAATCTAATGTAGTATCTATCCACCTCACCACCCATTTGGTTGTCAATTTTCAATATATGACACTAGTCTTGATTTAATTGAGAAGTATATTGTAATCATAATATTATATTTGTTTGTTTTTTCCTATTATTTAAATGTGTAAGGAGGTTGACACAAAATTATATATATATTTCATGTTATGTACATTTGTAATGTCAATATTAAGTTGACAAACGCAAGAAAAGATTGGAATTAGGCTTAAGACTTTATGAGTATGACAATTACATTATTAAAATCAATGAAAATAAAGGAAATTAATACTCACCTATTTTTATTTTTATTTTTTGTTAGTTAAAAGTAAGATGGAGTAAATATTACGCATGTAAAACAAGCCACAATTTAAAGATGCTATAGCTTTTGCACATTTTTTTTCTATAAACACATCATACAATTGGATGGCCATAAAGGCAAAAATTGGGGCATCAAATGCCCACTTGAACAAAAAAAATTTATAATTTTTTGATAAAATGTAAATTTGTTTGAGGTAACAATTGAAATAATTATTTTTAAGTTCGAATTCAAAATTTCTAAGTAAGGATGAAGAGATTTTTATTATTGTACAATAATCCATGTTTCTAACTTGACCACTTTTGAAAAATGGGTACTCCTTTGTTCTATTTTCAGTAAAAAAAAATTACAAGTATTCTATTAATATTAATATTTGATTTATATTAACTTTCAACAAACTTTAAATATAGTCCACTTCGGAACTATTTCAAATAGACAATGTGATAAAACCTAATTTCATATATTTTTATTTAAAGTAACGTGTCGTTAGAGTTCAAATAAAATACTATAGTCATAAATATAAAATTTTCAATCATATAGTATCAAATGGATTGATTTGCAAGCTTTTACGTATTATGAATAGAATTTATATGGTAATCCTAATATCAAATATATGTACACTTCAACCTCTATTTATGAGTCGTACTTCCTTTTTTAATACATCAAGAGAAGAAAAATATAGGTTCTATAATTTAAAATAATTCAATTTAAGATTATTTATTTAAAAAACATGGATTTATAGCAACAAAATATTTTTAGCATATATTTTATGAATCTTTTTAAAATAACTTACGTGTTTAATCAAATATCGTCAAAATATATGCTATTGCCTTTGATTGTGCGGTTTCAAAGTGTCGGGTAAAACTTTGGCCCCTTAAGTTTATTCTCAACCAATAAGCACCATCAATTTTATTCAACAACGTTCATATGGTCCATTAGTTACACATTGTAGACTTTTTAACTTTTCAATGGCATAATTCAAATAAGTAATTTTTTCTCAACTCTATCTAACATTTTCTCTTGAAAAATATAAAATAGTTTCAATTGTAATAAATTATATGAGTCTTCTTTTTAATTATACAATTCATTTCAACTTTAATATGTACTATGTTTTATGATAATTCAATTATTATAACTAGCTTATTAAAGTGAATTCTTTTTTATTTTAAATACATTATTCGTGTTAGTAAATAAATACAACTCAAAATTGTTTCTCGTATAGTTGCCAGTAAAAATAACTATACGTCTGACTTTTTTTTTCTTAAACATAATGATCTATTGATGCACAATCTTTTGTTGATCTAGTTATAATGAATAAAATAATATATTTTAATTGATTAACTTGTTTAGTAACAAATAATTGAGGATGTGAGCAAAAACTTTTTCAAAATTTGAGTTAAAAAAAATCTAATGTGAACAATTTTTATCATATGTTTACAAAGAAATGAAACTGTAAAAAATATGCATTAATATTGAGATTCAAACCTTGGTACATAACAACACTAAAAGAGCCTTAAATACCCATCCTAGAACCATTGAACCAACTATATGATTTATTCATTGGCTGCTCTATATTAATTTTATACAAATACCTATCGATTTCTACATAAATATATATATTTCGTAACGAAGTTAATGAGTGCTCGAACATCCAACGGACACCATGTGGGTCTGCCCCTGCAAAACATACCATACTTCAAATATCTAAATAGCTTTAAAAGTAAAATCATACCAGTAAATTTAAAAAAGGGAAAAGGCTCAAATATGTCATCGAACTTTCAAAAAAGGCTCATTTATGCCATCCGTTAAAAGTTTGGCTCATCCATGCCACTACCGTTTAAAAAAGGCTCATTCATGCCATTTTTTTAACGGTGGTTTTACAAAACCACTTTTTACACGTGTCAGATTAAAATTTGTCCACGTCATTTTTTATTTATAATAAAAAATTAAAAATCTGAAAAATTATTAAATAAAAACCCACCCAAATAAAGACCCACCCAAATTTAAAAAAAAATCTCATATAACCCATTAGTATGACAGTGGATGCTACAATTTGAAGGGATCAGTGTTGAATTCCAGTGAATAGTATTTATTCATTGTTGAATGAAGAAGCGTCAACTCAAAACGAGAATGGAGAAAGAACAGTAAATTTGTTGGAGAAGAAGGAGTTGGTCTTTTTCAATTCTATTCTTAGATTGGCTTTTTAGGGTAAAAGTGAATTGAAAAATTGGGTTACTAATGGGTATATGAGATATTTTTTTTTAATTTGGGTGGGTCTTTACTTGAGTGGATCTTTATTTGGGTGGGTTTTTTATTTAATAATTTTTTAGATTTTTAATTTTTTACTATAAATAAAAAATGACGTGGACGAATTTTAATCTGACACGTGTAAAAAGTGGTTTTGGAAAACCACCGTTAAAAAAAAATGGCATGAATGAGCTTTTTTAAACGGTAGTGGCATTGATGAGCCAAACTTTTAACGAATGGCATAAATGAGTCAATGGCATATTTGAGCCTTTTCCCTTTAAAAAATGATATGGAGTCGTATTACTTCCAATTAAAAACAAAGCTTAAATTTTCACTAAAAAGTCCAAAATATAAAAAATTAACACAAAAATAAAATAAAATAGAATTTAACACCTACTATACATACACCTAAAATATCGAATAAATTCATATAAATGAAAAAACTCCTCGATATTACTTGACTCCGCCCCGAACTTCCGTAGAATGAATATTATTTTGTTTTTCTTTTGTAATAATATTACAATCAAAAAATATTTCCATTGACCAAAGTCCGCCGCAGAGAAAAGTAGAACCCGCGTTGTATACAAAACCTAATTTCCTTTTCCTTTCCTTTTTTTTTGCTATAAATTCGTTTCTTCCTTCTTCTTCTCAACTCACAATTTATATGTCTCACAGACTCAACGTTCCACACTTCGCATCTATAGCTTTCGGTCTCCATTCTCATTTACTGGTTTCCAGTGAGATGATCTCTAATTCCTATTGGATTTAAAAGATCTATTTGTATTTTTTTCAATTTTTCCCATTACCTAATACATATTTATTTTTTGATTTGATTCATTGGTATAATGGGTGTTAAGGGATTTGTTGAGGGAGGTATTGCTTCGATTATTGCTGGTTGTAGTACTCACCCACTTGATTTAATCAAAGTTCGTATGCAGCTTCAAGGAGAAACCCCAATTTCAGCTCCGGCGACTGTTCACAATCTCCGTCCAGCACTTGCTTTTCATACTGCGAATCATACGATTCATATTCCGGCGCCGTCGGTGGTTGCTCATGCTCCACCACGTGTAGGACCGGTTGGTGTAGGTGTTAAGATTATTCAACAAGAAGGCGTTGCTGCTTTGTTTTCCGGTGTATCAGCGACTGTTCTCCGGCAGACGCTGTACTCTACGACCAGGATGGGTTTATACGATATGCTGAAGCAGAAATGGACCGATCCAGATACTAACATCATGCCTTTGTCGAAGAAGATCGTTGCCGGATTAATCGCCGGCGGGATCGGAGCTGCCGTTGGTAATCCCGCCGACGTAGCGATGGTTCGCATGCAGGCTGACGGCCGGCTTCCGATCTCTCAACGCCGCAACTACAAAAGCGTGATCGATGCAATTACTCAGATGAGTAAAAGCGAAGGGGTAACTAGCCTGTGGCGCGGTTCATCTCTTACTGTGAACCGCGCCATGCTAGTTACCGCATCACAGCTAGCATCGTACGATCAGTTCAAAGAGACTATCCTCGAGAAAGGGTTAATGAAGGACGGGCTCGGAACTCATGTGGTTTCGAGCTTTGCTGCTGGGTTTGTAGCAGCGGTAGCTTCTAATCCAGTGGATGTGATTAAGACACGTGTTATGAACATGAAAGTTGAGCCGGGAATGGCCCCACCATATAGTGGGGCCATTGATTGTGCAATGAAAACTATCAAAGCTGAAGGGCCAATGGCATTGTATAAGGGATTTATTCCTACAATCTCAAGGCAAGGTCCATTTACTGTGGTGCTCTTTGTCACACTGGAACAAGTCAGGAAAATGCTTAAGGATTTTTAATTATGATGATGACGAAGAAAAAAATTTAATTAACTTAGTATTAAGAATTTTAAAAAAAAAGTTTAGTTTAATTTATGTTTTTTAAGTTTGGGAAAAGTGATACTATGTTGTGTTCTAATATTATTATTTATGGTTACTTGAAAAAACGAGTTCTTGTTTGGTGGAAATTAATGATTCTTGATTAAGCAAATTTAATAGTTTTTATTTACTTATGTTTGTTGGGACCTAGAATTAGGTGAAATTAATGACTCGTTAGCTTATTTTCTAGACAAGTTTATAATTTACAATGTATAATATTTAAATTGAAATTTGATTCATATGAATTTAAGAAATCAGTAAATAATACATGACAAAAAACAAGTGTATATGGTACATGGACGTTTGGGCTTAATTGACGTAAGTTAAAGAACAAACTTGTAATGTATCGAGTTAAAACAGATAATACGTAGAATGAGCTTAGTAATAATGTATGTACAAAGTCAATTGTATAAAATTGTGCAAATCACTTTAATCAAATTTAAAAATAAGACACTTTGGGCTAATTTTATAACATTTAAATTGACCAAGTGTACGTGACTTTATTTCAAACAACATATATATGCTTTTTTTTAGAAGAAAAAATAAACAAATTTACACCGCAAAGTTTTATTGTGAAATAAAATAGCTTCATACTTTCAAAATTTTTGTTATAGTTCGATAATGATGATTTTCTTTTTTCGATTTAGTCTTTATAAAGAAATGAATTGGGGTCTAACTTAATTGTAAAAATTAGTTAAGAGATGGAATTGTCCAAATCATATTTAGGGATCTTCACCCTCACCCACCGTCTCGAAAGCAAGAAGCAAGAGCACGACTACATGAAAGCCTTATGAGTGAGGTTAACCGAAGGTCAGGAAAAGTTTACTGGCAAGAGGGAATCAAATATTTCGAAATATTTGGATCATTTACTCGTTAAAATTTATATGATATTTTTTCCTATTTAGTCCGTTTTAAAAGAACAAAATCTTTTATATTTAGTAACAACTTAACTTTAAACTTTACATATATTAGGTAAGTAAATTTTATATTTCTACCATTAATAAGATAATTTATAGCCACAAAAATATCTATAATTTATTTTAAATTATATAAATAAATTGTATTCTTAAACTTCATACTAAGCAAACACTTTTTACAAAAAGAAAAGAATAATACCTTAAACAATATTTTATATAATCACAAAGAACAAGTAACACCATGTTACGTTAATATTGGAACAATATTATATCATGCCCACCTCCAAAGGACAACAAAAAAAGAGAAAAGAAGTCAAAATGGCTTCTTAGCCACCAAAAAAAGAGTTTCATTTAATTAGAAACTCTTTTATTTTATTTTATTTTATTTTCACACGTTTATGGGAGAATAATTCTAAGTAGAGTAGCTTTGACCTAAGAAGTTTTGAATAAGTCATGGTCAAAACTCTAAAAGTCAAAAAGAATTGAATCCATTTTCACATAATTTTCAATATCACATTTATTAATGATTGATAAATTCAGTAACTAAAATAAATCAAAAATAAAGTTTTGACTATGCTTCCTTTTAATAAAATAATCTAAATGACATGAATTTTATATTAATCAGATCGATGAATTTAGAATAGAGTTGTTGCCTAGTAGGTAAGGGAGCGTGTGCTAGGCACATGCATAAGGGACCTACAACTTATTCTACTAGTGGGCCCATGTAAGTGAAACTCGAAATAATATCTTATTCTTGTATTATATTATTATCTATTTTTATTTTTTCTGATTATCGTATTATATATTGTTGCTTATTATGCTCAACATAAGTGTTTTATCATTGTATTTTCCTTTTCATAGTGATTTTATTATTCCTTATGTTGAGGGACTATCAAAAGTCACCATTCTTCTTTTGATACGATTATGTACACTTCACCTTTCTTAAATTTCACTTGTGAAATTACATCGAGTATATTATTATCGTAGCAATTGAGGCGAAGGCATTATTGCCTTCTACTTGTGATATTTCTTCATGCAATGCATATTGGAATAATGGTATTTGGTTCTTATAAGTTTTTATTTTTTCCTTTTAGAATATAAATTTGTCTCTAAATTCTAAGAGATTATGATGAATTCTTGAACATGCAATTATTCACATGCTTTGATACCTTCTATAATTTGAGTTCTTAATTGACTACACATTACATCCATTGAATCCTATTCTTATTTATTGAAATAAAAAAAAATATTCTCTTGGTTCCCTTTTCCTTTTTCTATTTATATATATATATATATATATATATATATATATATAAAAGAATAAATCCATTATTATATAGCCCATCTTTGTATCCCTAAAAAGGAAGAATACATGAAATTCATACATGGTGAGTTGGTGACTAACGCAATTATATATTATTATTTAAAATATCTTCACAGAGTTAATATCACATAACATACTTTACTACTCCAAAATCACAAAATTAAAAAAGAAATTTATTAGATTCTACGTATTTTTAGTTTAAAAAATTACAAAATTTAACTTAAATTTTATATCTAGTAAAAATCAGACGAACAAATTAAAACGAGGAATGAAGTACTATTATTTTTACTATATAGTTGTCACCATTTCATATGGTTGGATCAACAGACAAAAAATAAATAGACCACTTGGATTAAGCCTAATAGAATAATTGAATATTAATAAAAGATTAGGGTCCCAATTTGTGTAGTACTTTTTGGCTGGAACTTGGGACAGAAAACAACAGCATAGTATTAACTAGGACAGCTATCATCTAGTCAATAATTTAGCAGTCACAATCATAAACAGATCTCGGGTTCGAGTCATAGACACCATATCTGTTAGGAGCGTTTTACTCCCTAATATGAACACTACCCAAAACACTTCATCAATCATCAAATACATGTGTGCAACACGACTATTTCACGAGATACCAGTAACTTCAGATAACTCTATCCACCAAAACCTAAAACACAAATCGAGAAGAAGCCACTTGACAAATTTTATGAGGAAATAGTTTTCTAAACATATTGCTTCTGTATAATATTGACATACATTGTAGCAATCTCAGTAAACTACTACTAGTAGTACAAATTTTCTAAATGAATAAAAAATGAAGAACAGTTACTCTATAGCAGCCATTAAGAAGAACCAAAAGATAAGAGTATCTAACAAAATTGGACAGAACCCTCTCTTCATCTCTACACTTCGTATGGTGCAAGAGACTGCAATTCTTGATATTTTCTCCGCGATGTAGAAGGAAAGGAAGTGCTATGTAGGAGTATTAGGTATATGCTATGTACAAGTTTTGTCGATACCTCTTAATAGAAGTAGTTGTTGTCATTGTCATTCACTGCGTCTTTACAAAGCATGGATCGAACATCTGCAATAGATCTAGGTGGTTCCAAGTCTTTCTCTTGAAGTACATTGCCTAGATACTTTTGCATTCCAGATGCAAATATGTCATCTAATATCTGCACGTTCGAAAACAGAACCATCAAGATATAAAGCATGAACCTTCCACCACTCCTATTTCAAGACGAAAAAAGGAAATGTCTGATATCGTTGTAAAATTTTGTTTCATATGATACTTTTCGAACCTATGAAGAACCAGAAATCACAATCCCCTAGATTACACATCTCCCAGGTGGAAAAAATGGTGTTTGGTTTGGTGTATTAAGAATAATTGTGTCGTTAACCGTGCTTATCCATGAATTGAACCGTGTAGTGCTAATACCATGATTTGAAGTTCTAATGATGTGGTGATTCTAGAACACAAAATAGACTTAACGAGCAGAAACGTAGCATCAACTCACCGATACTGCGACTCGTGATGCTTTGTACCAAGATCTATTGTCTTTTCTCTCTTCCAAAAACTTTAGCACATCCTGAAATTAAACAGTGGATCATTTGAAGAGTGTACAACATTAGGAAATAATTATTGGATAACAAATAAGCTATTCACTGACCTGCCCCATACGATCCCAGAAGCCTCGACAAATAATTATGAAAACTTGTGTCTCAAATACCATATGAAGTTGCTCAATTGCATTATCCAGCAGATCCTTCAGCGGCTGAATCCTAACTCGTAAATCAGATTCCTGTGTACCTTCCTTAGCATCTTGGATTATCTTCTTCAGTTTAGTGGGACTATGCAATCTTGTCTGTATACAGAAACAATTATCACAACTCTTGCAAACATCGATAAATTCAGACAAGAAGTCAAATTTATACTGAGAGCACAAAAATGTAATGCATTCTGATAGAATACCTACATTTTCTACCAGTTTATCCATGATTGCTTGCATATAACCTCTGAATTTAGTTCTCAACATCACTGTAATTTCACTGATACGCTCTCCTGGAGTGACATTTCCTCCATCCGGCAGGCAAGAACCCCATGACTTGAATTGCAGTTCAATTTGAGGCCGTAGAACATCCAACATTCTCTTCATGGAATTCAAAAGAATTCCCAGCTGAAAAATAACTCGAGTTATTTTTTCGCAAGAAAACAGAAAAAGCGGAATCATATATTTACAAGGCTATTGCAAAAAGACCAAGGAGCTCACCTCTTTGCAGACTGCAAATGGAGTTACGGTACCTTTGGTGATTTTCTGGACATACTTGAGACCTAATTTAATGGGCATTATATTCTCCTTTAATGGAGATAAAACATCCGCATACTGCCTGTCCAAAGTTTCAATAACCGCCTTTTCTACATCTGCTATAGCCTTTTGAAAAGACGAGGAAAGTACAAGTGTCGTCAGTGAGTAACAAGAGACATTGGAGGTATGTAATCTTGCTTTCTGGAAATGAGATAACCATGCTCTTTTCACATATTTCATTTAAGCCTGTCACTGATCTTAGAACCATATATAATACTTCTCAATTGTTCTAATGCTAAACACTCAACAGCAAAACAGAGAGGGAAAGACAAGATGAAGAACCTTTTCTCCCCTCCAAAAAGCTGTAGTGCTATTAATTTAAAATAAAACATGTTTAGTGCTCAAAGGACTTGAAGATGAAGAATTTGAAGAGCAATATTTGTACATACAGTTTCCAACGAGAAAAGATATTCAGGCCAGCGTCTTATGACAGCATCATATTCAGTTAATGTCTCCTTCAGTCGGTCATAGATATCATCAACAAAAGGAGTTGTTGAGTGCTGTGTATCTACACAGGGCCACTTTATCTGCAAATAATACCAAGTCAAGTACAGAATTCTAAGAAAGAAGTTCAGAACAAAACACGTCTGAAGATATTGTTGACTAGACATAGCAATGTGAGGATTGACATACCTTGTCAGGTTTACACAATTCGAGCAAAGCAAGACGCTTCTCCTTGATCCAGAGGGTAATGTATGGATGGAACAACTCCTTTGCATCAACTCCACCTTTGACAGGACTGTGAAAGGATTTTCACCTCTGTCAAAATCATAACACGCAGGACATGCAGTATAAGCTGAAGTTCTGAACTAACGAAAATGCATTACCTGATGTTCCAGTAACTAAAATCTTTCTGAAGATCAGCTGTTGCGACAATGAGTTCTGCTACAGGAGATGAGGGACCAGTGGGAGGACATGCAACAAGGAATGCACGCAATCTGCTACATAGCTCCGCGGAGTATATGGCTGATGAAAGATTTGGGAGGTCTAGGAAACTACAGAAGATTAATCCAGAAATAGCTGTGAGAATTGGCATTCCATATAGTAATTGTCTAATAACAGATCTACATGCTATCAGAATATCTTTCCCTGCCTTTCCTAAATGTCTTTCTTTATATCATATCATATTAGATCCAAGAGAAAGATGATTCCGTGTCCTGAATAGACAAACATGGCAAGATCCAGAGATTTTTTAATTCCGTAGAAAGGCTTGCACAAGAACAACAAAATACACGAAGACGGATAAATGCAAACAAATGCTTCACACCTTTTATTACCTCATGCTGACCACAAAGCACAAAGTGCCTAAGTTCCTAAACAAGCTGCCCAGTTCCACAAATATATGCAAACAAGTGGTTCACACCTTTTATTACCAAATTGCCATGCTTTGAATAAAAGACACAGCTTACAACTTAGAGTAGACCAGTAAATAGACTGTGATTAAGAGGGGTTTAATTTAACTAGAGTGACATGGACAGTGACGATTCATATAGTTGAATCCAACTAGCTTAATGGCTGAGGCTTGATGGTTATTTTTATCGTATGAGAGAAATTATCCAAAGTAGCAAGAAAAACAGGATAATAGATTGAGCAGTCAAAATCTGAAAACTAGAAAAAAGGCCAGCTAACTTCAAAAGACCAGTATGACCATCTAATCTTCTAGCTTTATAGCTGAATGACACAGGAAGTCACACTCTAGTGAGGGAGGGGGAAAGGTAGGGTACCTCGGAAGTATATTTTGATTATTGATCTTTATGTCTGTACGAACTTCATTTCTGATATTCGAACAAAGTGATACCATCTTCTGGTAAGCTGTGGAGCGAGCCATGGGATCCATCAATATATTGTCATTGTTGCTGGAGACAAATTCATCTGTTTCCGCCAAGTGTCTTCTGGATCTTTTCTTCGCAGCAGTCTACCCAAAAATAATGTGCAGAAGTGAGAAAGCTTACAGAAGAAAAGGACTGTTTCACATCTTCCATTCCTTGGAAGAAAGAAGAAAGTACGACGAAAGTCTCTAACCTGAAAATATCTGCATAGTTTCAACTGGGCCTCTGGAGAAAGAATATCATTAAGAAGACTATACAGCTTCAAAGCAGGAGACAGTGCAGGCGCAGCAACTCCAGTAGCAGGTTTGAACACATCTTCCATCCCTGATGGTAATGATTCGTCTAAAGACTTGTAGTTCTCAAAAACTAGAGCAACAATCAGCTCGATCTTTTCAGAAACTTCTCCTAGAATACGATTCTGGTTCATGATAAAAGAAGGCAAAGTATTGCAGTGAATACAAGCAGGTTTTGTAATCACAGAGACACTGAAAAGTAATAAAATAACACTTGATTCTGAACCACAAACTTGCATGTACATGACATGTTAAAAATACTTCGTAAAAAAATGCATGTTAAAAAAATGAAAGAAAAGTGAATCTGGAAATGAAAATCAAAATATAGGACAAAAAGTTGAACATATTAAAAGTGTTTAAAAACAAAAAATAAATTTTACCATCCTCAAAAAGAAAAAGAAAAAACAAACAAAACCACTTATTCGATGTAGTTCCGTTTTCAACATTTCGCTTTTTCTTGTCCGCGATGTGGGAAGAGAGGTATGGGCATAGGGGGTTGGAGAGATGAAAGCATGCAAGACAAGAGACCGTAAGATAGAACCACAGAAACTTATGTTTGTAGAAGCCAAACCAATAAATAACAACTGCAAATATCAAGTATTATAGTTTAATTTAAAAAGTCCAATCTTTTCTGACCACAAAGATGATGGTTTTTATTTTCGCAGGATATACAGTTATTGCTTTGAATAAGTATATGGAAGAAGTCACTTAAGCAAATCCAAAAGAAAAGCAAATCTCCCAGCAGAAAGTTCAAACCAAATCCTCTTACCTCTTGATGACTAAGGCTATTCTTAGGTTTAGAGACCACGGGTAGCAGCAATTCATATACCAAATTCAGACAGTCTGCTGTGGGCGTTGCAACATCCATGACATAAGTAAGATATCTGACACGCAATTTGAATTTTTTTAGCAGAATTCCTCATTAGTTTCATTTATCAAATCTCTGAGTGATGCTAATTAATGAAAGATTTTCCAAAATAATCTTTCTTATTACCTTAGTTTTGTATATGCATCCGAGACTCCATAGTATGATGCAAATTCAGTTACTAACCATCTCCAAGGACCATGGAGCACCAAATTTCTCTGCTGAAACTGTTGAACTTTCATTGCTGCTTCCAAAACAGAATCATATGCAACGGTTTCTGCGACAGGACCACACTGACACAATAACAGGCAACAAATCAACTTCAGAAACCTAACTTCTGGTAATCCATCAGACCATTAATAGTGAATATACAGAAAAATTGTTGAACAAATAAATATATTCCATGTTTTGCTTATGGCAGAATATATCAACAGATATTGCAATGTCATTGTTACGAAATTAAGTACCATAGCAAAAACCTGGAAAAACGTTTATCTAGCGACATCAATCGTCAGGGGATGATATGATAAATCAAAATGTTCATTTATTTTCCACTACTTACAGAGAGAACATAAAAGCAAAATTTCTATTAAAACGAACTCCAAACAACAAGAATTTGATATTCACCAAATGATATTTTATGACCACACAAACGGTTACATATGCATATGGTAATATAAAACTTTTTTTTGATAATGTAGTATAAAAGTATTCAAATGAAGCAACTTAGCGATGGCATACAGCATGAATCTATAAATCCTTCAGAGAAAGCTATGATACTTGAGGTTTTGCAAGTTAAAATTTGTGTTTGTTAATTCAGAAAAGTAGGTGAAGTACCAATGTTTAGCTTCTGGAAGTCTACTTACAGCCATATAGCATGGAAGAAAATAAGGTTATTGCAGGATTTTTATACCTTAGTGTTGCTATTTTCATCAGGACTAGTTGAATAATTTACATATAATTGTACTCTTCCAACAAGTTCATGCTCTGGCTCATGATATATGGACCACCAACGGAGTTTGTCCCCCTGCATTTTTGCAATAGAAACTAAGTGTTCCACCGTATAAGTTAAACCTCAATAACAGAAATAATTACATATGAGAGCCAGAAAGTATACCGGATCATCAGCAATATCAGCAACCTGAGCTACTGCACGGCCACAGTAGTTTCCCTTTGAGTCACGTACATCAACAATTAAGTCATCCCCCAGCCCCTCCGGTAAGCTGAGTTATATTATTGATAATGTAAACCATAAATGTCAAGAATAGGGGGAAAAATGCAATATCTAAAATTTGAGCAATTAAGTCCAACATACAATAGATGTGTTTCAGCGGATCCAGCTAGCATTTTCACTGTATCCTCTTCAGGTAAACTTTTCAATCTCAACGAACAAAAGTATGTCTCTGCATCAAGATGAAAATTAAACATACGAAGCATTGACTAGAAGGAGTAAAGCAACGTCCGGCTTTCTGGCAAGACACTTATCACTTCTTTTACAGAAACTTAGGCACAAAGGTTTAAATATCAAAACATTTTGAAGTCCTACAAAGCAAGAAATGAACTGAACTAAAGTACATTATTCCTCAAATCTCCTATTATATAGGGCAACTTTCACATATAGCAAACAAAAAAATCATATTTGTATAATATAGCAAACTTTGCATAATTGCGCTCCATAGCAAACATAAAAACTGTATAATTCGCTATACATATAAAAGTGTATAATTCGCTGGCCTAAATTGTATAATTCGCTGGCCAATTGTATAATTCGCTGGCCTATTTCGCTGCAATTGTATAATTAGCTTTGCATACAGTTGAATCGAATTAAAATGTATGTATATTGCATAATTATAAGTGTATAGCAAGAAGATATATGTTTTTCTCGCTTTATACAAAAACAGAAACACAATATATACACTTCTGTTGTATAAAGCTAGAAAAAATTGTATTTCACTGCAATTGTATAATTCACAATTGTATAATTTTTTGGCCTTTTTCTCTGCAATATTTGAAGTAAAATGTTTGTAAATTATATAATTAAGTGTATAACACGAAGATATACATTTTTGCATGTGTATATACAATTTTCTCTCGCTTTATACAAAACAGAAACAGAAATTATACACTTCTGTGTATAAAGCGAGAGAGGCGAGAATGGGAGAGTGGCGAGCGAGACTTCTGGGAGAGAGACGCCTGGCAAAGTTTTGCCAACGTTTGCTATGGAACACAATTAAATCAAACCCTAGCTATTCCATTTAATTTAGGTTATTAGTTTGCTATTTTATACAATTTTCCCATAAATCCTATGCAGAAGAAGTCATCAAGTATTCACTAGATCCATGGTAATTGGAACAATATGAAATGCTTTCCGCCTTAGCAGTCACCGAGGACAATCGAATAGAAGAAGCGAACCAAAGGTACCAATTATTATTACTCCAAGAACTCAGCTAAGAATTGCATACCTGGAACTACTTCATACGACGCTGAACTGCTTCGTAAACTAGTTACACCAAGTTTCAAAATCCCAGAAACGTCTTTCACATAACGAGTACCGGCATGAAGGTATGCCAAGCTTTGATGTGATAAAGAACCATTTGGTGGAATCCTTGGAGCCACACGTACTTTTCGTATGGCTCCCCATTCAGAACTGATGGTCGATTTAACATTGGACAACTGAGCACGTATAGCCTCCAGTTTTACTTTTGGTGGTTTCAGAGTGGAAAAGCTGCATCCTGTGGGTGGGTCCAATGCCATTTTCACTTTTCGCACTACAAGATAGTCATATACTTCAGTGTGACAACCGATTTGTCTATGGGAGAAATCATCAAAAATATAAATGAAACCACTAACCTTGTACTTTCAGCTTGCCAAGAGTTTTCTTTGGCTTCATCGAGGCTCCCTCACTGACGAGTTCCAAGGACCTTTTCCTCAAGAGTTCTTCCTCCGATTGTAACAACACTTGCCTGGCGCTGAAATAATGGTAATATAAGCTCCATATTACAGATAAATAATGTGTAGGATGAACTGACATGCTATTACAATATGCGAAAACATTACAAAGCAAAATGGTGCTCCTAAGGAAGTGACGGAAATCAAACAGAGTACAACATATAGACTCAGTATGCAGCACCATAGACTCAGTATGCAGCACCAGAGACCAAGTCATCATTAAATAAAAGTCCAATTCAAAATTTCTATCACAAGGAGACAACTTATTGGAATCCAGATAAGTCTCAGCTTCTGAACTTCCTAAAGCGATCCGTTTGTGAAAACCAGTGTTTGCAATCCAACAGACAGATTGTGCAATTTCTGCAGCGTATTAATGTATTCTGTAAAAGACAGGACTTGTTGGGACTCCAAACAGGATATAGCTTCTTCCATATTTTTTCACTGGGTAGAACATATAGAACATGGAAACAGAAATAGAGTGCAAGTATTGGAACAAAACGCACCCAAAAGCATCTCGTAACATGGCACATTCATTTTCCAAGAAAGCTGGAGCCGCGTGGCAATGCTTCGCCCATGAGTGAAGACATAGTCGAATACATGCCTCATAAGCAACGAAACCTTGCCAACTACCTCGTCCACTGTATCCAACTCAAATTACACAAGATGATAAATAAATTGAATAATTTTAACAGAAACTTTTGAACAATTTAGACCACTCTGAGTGAAATACCTAGCATGATATGTTGGAAAGAGGGCAGACGAAGAATTAGAAGGTACACCACCAGCCCTGAGAATGATAACAAGGTTGTCACTTTTTTGCCTTCAAATTCTTCGAGGATTATTCAGAAAAAGAAATATATCATGATGTATACCTTCCAGATGGACCAGATTGTCCATCTTTTGTAGAACCTGCGGTTGCAGTTTTATATGTTTTAGCTTCATCCATTGCTACAGAACAACCTGATATTTCTGGGAAGGGGATATCATCTGCCACAAAAGTTTTACGCTGCACAGCAACTTGATCGCATTCCTGTAATGAACCACCTAATGGGGGTGCACTGGGAATATCACTTTTGGACAACTTCAGAATCTGCTTCAACGCATAACAGAATCAGTAGACAGAATAAGAGTAAAATATTGTCATATTCGCATATATAAGATTAATACAAGAAGAAGAACAGAGTGCTTAATCCTCCTTATAACAGTCACACAGACACAGTTATGGAGGCACAGATGATCAGAGCTTATACCACAAACAACAAACCAATAAGAATCTCAATCACTTAACTATCAACACAAACTACTTAGATTCAAGAAAAATCTCCAGAAGTTCTTGTTCATTAATAAGTGACACCTCTTAGATGCTAACTAGCTGCTGCATCTATACCCACCAGTTTTTTTCATCTAGACCCTCTGGTTTCAAACAATTACTGATATTCCTGATTCACTACAAGTACCTCATTCAGTATTGACCATGGTTTTTAAGGCTTGAACTTCTAGCAAATGATTTTAAAAGCTTAAGCTTCAGTCCACCTTCTTGGCAACTTATGTCAAATAGAAACACAAGATACTTGGTCTCCTAAGTAGTGGCAATAAAAGTAGCATACTCATCAAAAGAAATAAGCTCAGGAAAAAAAGGAATTCCTCTGAAACACTAGCATAACGACCTTGCTAGATTTTATCTCCACTTTCCTGGTTACTTTAGAGTCTCACTAATATACATGCAATGGGTATACTAATAAACTACAAGTATTGTATTTCATGAGAAGCAGAAGCAGAAACATAAGCAGGCCTAACATAATTTTGCCCCAAAATAGGAAATTCATAAATCTAAAGTCTTATTCATCAGTTTGAGCATTAAAGTGATCTCTAGAAGATTTCACATTACTTCAGTTCTTTATATCACTCAACAAGTATGAAACTATCCTAAGATTTCACTCACTAGTCCTACATTGTTTACCCAACAAGCAAAAGTAGAACAGCAAACCTGTCTAGAAGACTTCACATTCGACTCCCAGGATGAGGCACTCTTGTTACCAATCGAAGATGGCAACAAAGTTGTAGTTTTAGAACTTGCAACAGAATTTGATGAACTTTTAACTACATTACCAGGATACACACTCTCAGAATGGTTCCACATTTTCTGCTGAAGTTCATCATTGGTGGTATTACCAATATGTTCAATGAAAGAATGCTTTCTCTTTGAAGTACCAACATTCGGAAACTTATCATCTTGGGGTGAAGTTTCAACAGAGTGATATCCATCATAAACCTCATCATCCGAATCAAAACCAATATCCATATCCGACCCCCACCCATTATCATATCCACCACTACCACTCACAGGTATAGTTCTTGAACCAGGGATAACACCAGATGGCAAATGCCCAGCTTGAAAGTTAGAACCACATATTACTCCAAAGCCCAATCCATTGTTTTTACGGCCAAGAACAGGATCAGATTGCATTCTCTGAGTATACATTGTAAGTAATCTCTTCTTCACACTATCTCCTACCTAATTCAAATCAAGGGGTTGTCCAACTTATCACAAATACTCAAACACAAAAAGCACAAAACAAATATCACAAACAATAGCCAACAACAACGAACCCGGTGAAATCCCCTAAGCAGGGTTTGAAGAGGATCGAGTGTACACAAACCTTACCCTACCGCGTCAAGGTAGAGACATTGTTTCCGAAAGATCCTCAACTCAAGCGCAACAAATCAAACAAGTAATAATGACAGTGAAGAAAACACAGCAACTAACACAATCTTAACATATGACATTAATCATCCAAAGCTAAAGGATTTCAGTCAATCTAATTAGGGCTTATACACTAACATATCTAATACACATAAACAATGGGGGGAAAAACTAAATGGGGTTTGCAGAAATAATCAATAGAAGTATCCAGAACTTACAAAGAGCAAGAAAGCCCAGTTCTTTAATGAGAAAGATGAGCAAATCACAGTTCTAAAGATTGCTTTTTTTTGCCCCTCAGCAATTCAAACAAGAAAAGCAAAACCCAATTTCCCCAATTTGACAATCTTTGCTTAAGAAACCAAAGATTCAGTGTACACACAAAGTTCACTTCCCATAAATAACACAAGTAGTGAAATTAAGCAAAGCAAAAAAACAAATATTAAAAAAAGCCAAAGAAAAGGACAGAAAAAAATGACTAAAATAAGGAAAAGATTGCAACTTTTTTCTTTATATGCATGTTATGTATATTATACATAGTCATAGACAGATTGTAATGCACTTGTTGTTGTTATTGTAGGGTAAAAGTGACAGCAAGTTTAGAAGATGAAGAAAAACAAAAACCTTTCTCACTCTAGTTGTATAAAGCATTTAATTGTGTCTTTTTTTTCCGACTTACCTTAAAGTTCGATTAATCTAAATGGCTCTCTCGGTCAATAAAAATAAATTCGTACACGCGACTCAAAATTGAAACTTCTTGACTAAGCTTAAAAAAAAAGTTCCATCTGTTATGTTACGTATTTTAATAAATAACGTAATTCACCATTAGTCTAGTGCTCGATAAATCGTAGTTTAATCATGCATTTGAATTTTCCTAAATTTCTGTTAAGTTTATCTTTTTGTCCTCTTTTTTTCTTTTTCTGTTAAACTTGAAATTTAGTTATAAATTATTTTAATATGTTTTTTTTAAAAAAAAATAAAATTAACGGAGACGTGAGAAAAGTAACGTGAGTATGACGTGGCAATGGCTTATAATAACGGCTGGTCGTTTAGTGGCGCGTTTTTTGCCGCGGGTGGAGCTGTTTTGGTTACACACAAGAAATTTACTTAATTAAAAAGTTTAGGTTATATTTGGTACGAAGGAAAATATTATTTTTTTTAACAAAAATAAGTGGTTATTTTTATTTATTTTTAGTATTTCATAAGTAAAAAAGATGATATTATCTTAATAATATTTATATGTCAGAAAGTCTCATATGAGGTAAAATGTTCCTCAATAAATATAATTATGTATCATCGATCTGAAACTCGGAGTTGTTAATGATGAAAAAATACGTGTCATAACTTTTCACTAAAAGAGATTTAATATGAATTTTGTGAATATAAGTTTTCAATTTTATTTTCTTATCTTTTTTATTTTTTATCCAATTTTTATATTGTGATCTCGATTAATCAAAATTTATGTAGTATAAGGCCAATTTAAAAAAAATGCTTCCAAATATGGTATTTATATATTTAAAACCTCTAATTTAACGGGAAAAAATCTTATCTATCTCACCACGAGTCCACGATTTGATTTCTCTTTTCTTTTCTGTAAGCAGACAAATAGGTGAGAGAATGTATGAATGGGACATAACATTAGAGTATTCGGTGCTTTACCTTATTGACTAAGAAAAAGATTTCAAAAAGGGAATAATAATTATTAAATATTATATGATTTTGAAAGATTTAAAAATTTAGATTCCCCTTTTGAATATTAAACTTTTCTTTTAGGACTTATACTTTACTTGCATCTTATGATAAATGTCTAGAAAAAAGTTCAAAGTATTGGTCAAATGAACATTAAGTGCAAAGAATTGAGATTATAAATGTTTTTACCTTAGTATTAATGAAGTTATTTATAATAGACATTAGTTGGAAAATTTAATGAATCAGTTGAGAGATTATTAAATTCTAAGAGGAAGTTTCAGATCTAACATTGTTCACATTACATCTACGAATCAGTGATAAAGTTATTTTCATTGTGATTTATAGATCGTGAGTTCGAGAAAATATATGTGCATATACACAAATTTCTATTATTATTCACATTGGCATGAATAGATCTCTTCTACTATAAGACACATTGCACAAAACTAAGAACAAAAACACAAGTTCTCTCCAAGTAAATTAATCATCTCTAGAACCTAAAGTCTTCTGCTTAAGATCTTCAATTTTAGCAGCAAACTCATCTCTATTCTTCTGCAGATACAATGTAATTTCAAAGCGTTAGAACGATACATGATGAATGCACAAGTCGATGATGAGCTGAGCTAAACATCTCGATGAGTTCACTGAAGTTAGAACTACAAAGTTCTGATTCATTTTTTCGGAATGGTTGCTTGGGCAGCAACTTGAACAATAGTAAAAGTAGTGCAGCAATTACCTTGAATAGTAGATAACGGGCGGTGAACCAGAGAGCATAGCCAAGACCCACCAATTCCATTAACTTAGGAACCTGAAAATTTATACAATACAGAACTACTGTTAGCAACGAGGAAAACGTATTTTAAAGAATAACAAAAAGGACGATCTTGATAGAGAGGGAAGTACGAACCAAAGGAACAGAATCGATGGCTCCAACAATTGAGGTTGTCAACCAAAGAGCAGTGAGAGCAACAGCACCAAATAGGATAATTGAAGAGGGATCTTTAGGGTCATACTGGAAAGTAGGAAATCTTTGTGTCAACAATTGGAAGGAAACCTCACATGTAGACAAGGCGACAAGTTATAATCAACAGTATGAAAAAGCGAAATGGTAGTAATGATGATTAGCTTTCTTCAAATTTTCCATAGCTTGCGGATATCTTTAGTTTAAGCTACGAGAAAATCTCATATACATGAAGCACTTGGATGTCAATAAGTTAAGCTATACAACGAAAGCTGAAATTTACCAGATCTTTTGTTAGCGTCCCTCCCAAGTACCAAAAAGCAAGAAGCACTAAGAAGGCCACACACAAACAAATTTGAGAAAACGAGAAAATATTTCACCTATCCTCAAAAACTAGAACCTACAAATGCACCAAATACGTTGCATGATTTAAAAATAAGAGCAAATTGCATAATTCAACGAGCCACAACCATATCATATATCACAGAGGAAGGGGGGATTATGAGAAGAGGAATGACAGAGTATGATAACTTAAAGAATAGCAAGGAAGGTGACGTTGCTCAGGTAACCGCTCAGAATCGACATGACTGCCGATGCATCTTCAAGCCTTACGACTTTCAAAAGCTGAATTTTCATCACAGCAACCAGATTTAATAATAAAAATTACATTTAATGAGGAATAATTCAGTGGGAAAATAGGGGGAAAAAATAAAAATAAATTTCTAATGATGACCCTCGAAGAAAAATGATCACAAGTGTTAACGGGTAAACTAGTGAAGCAAGAAATACCTCAACCAGAATTTCAACAGCAAAATCATTTGGATCCATCAGAAACCATCTGTATTTTGTTGAAACATATCTTGCAATTGGACATGTTTCACAAGCTTTGCAAAATGAAAAATAGAAGAAGAAATTGATTAAGATATGACTGCTCAGGTAACCGCTCAGGATCAACATTACTGTTGACGGTTTCACCAAGTATAGAAACTTTCGACATAATCCAAGTTTCATCACAGCAGTCCGCTTGTGGTAATACAAAAGCAACACTAACCAAGAAGAGAACCAAATTAATAGTTTAGAAAGAAGGGGGATAAGTATTATTGAGCATAAGGAACTTAGGTGGTTTGAGGTTAGATTATAGAGAAGAAAGTCAATGACTCAATTCAAAATTAGTAGGGGTCTTTTATATAGTCCTCTATATCTTTCAATATTCAAAGGATTCATCAAAGACGGACTTATTTATTGAAACATGGGTTTCAATTGAACATGTATTTCAGAAGCATTTCAAATGAAAACTAAAAAAGGAAGTGATAAAATATGACTGCTCAGGTAACCGCTCAGGGTCAACATTACTGTTGACGGTTTCATCAAGGTGTCAAACTTTCAACAAGTTCTGAGTATCATCACAGCAGACGACTTTTACAACATCTTAAAAAAACCAACAAACAAAAGAGAAAAACTAAGTTCGTTTTTCTAATACATTTAAGAGATTAAGGGATAAAATTCACAAAACACTGATCGTGCTGAATGGACTTAGATGGCTTTAAAATCAAGCAGGTGAGAATTGAGATAAAATCAATCGACGCCTCATTCCAGAAGGTTGTACCAATTATTTGTACCTTATGTCTCCTTTCTGACTATTCAAATTTATTGCATCACCAAGATTTAGACTACTATTGGCTGAAAGGTGCAGTGCAGTTAAACATCCATTTCACAAGTATTTCAAAATATGACAACTAGAAGAAGCATGAAGATATGACTGCTCAGGTAACCGCTCAGTGTCAACATTACTGTTGACAGTTTCATCAAGGTGTCAAACTTTCAACAAGTTGTGGGTATCATCACAGCAGAAGACTTTTTCTACATCTTAAAAACACCAACAATGGGATTTCACTGGGTATGATGTTGTAAAAACACCAATATCAAAAGAGAAAATATGTGTGTTTTTCTAGTATATGCAAGAGATTAAGGAATAAGAATTTCCAAAATACTGATTGTGCTGGAATGAAATTAGATGGATTTGATATCAAGTAGTTGAGAAGAAAATTAATCAACGAATCAACAACACCTCATTCCAGACAGCTGTGTCAGTTAATTGTATCCTATGTCTCCTTTCCAGCTATTTCAATATTTGAAAAATCACCAAATTATTTGTTGCAGTTAAACATTAATTTCACAAGTCTTTCAAAATATGAAAACTAGAAGAAACATGAAGCGACTGCTCAGGTAACCGCTCAGGGTCAACATTACTGTTGACGGTTTCATCAAGGTGTCAAACTTTCAACAAATTCTGAGTCTCATCACAGCAGTCAGACTTTTGACAATAAAAAAGAACCACCAGCAATAAAGAGGGACAAATCAAGTACTTTGCTAGCATATGTAAGAAAAGGTGACCCCGACTTGCTTTGGATGGAGGCAAAGTAGTCAATATTGTATATAAGAGATCTTCACAAACTGCTGAGCCTATACTTTTATAATATGAACTTAATCCCTGTATTTGTGACCTAGCTATCTTGACAATGACACTGTGTTGTTAAAGGAATTAAAAAATGTCTTAACTAACCTCCTTAATACTTTGATTTGTTGGAAACAATGTCCCAAACATGTATACCTGTGTTTATTTTTTCTCTGGATGGATTTTTTTTGGGGGGAACACTTCTCCATATGAATCACTTTCCCTCTCCAGATATTGCAATTTTAGTCTCCTTGTTCCTATTCTATGGGCGTTATGATATGGTGTTTGCTGTACAGACAGGCCATTAAATGTATACTACTTGGTACACCAGAATGGCTAGTCAAACAGCCAATATTCACAGCAAATTGTTAGTTCAGCAAGTCTTACTGAGACGACAAACTACAACAAGATGGAACATACCTTAATATTTAGCGTCTCAAAGAACTTGGACAATTGCGATTCAAACTCCAAAGCAGAATCTTCTATTGGTGCTTCAGCTTGAACAGAAGAATCTTCTATTGGTGCTTCAGCTTGAACATCAGAATCTTCTAGTGGTGCTTCAGCTTGAACAGCAGCTGTAGGAGGTTCATATGTCAAAGATGCATAAGAATCTGGTTCTTTGTCTTCTCTAGTATCTTCGATTGGTGCTTCATCCTGAATAACTCCATCATCTTTCTCTTCAACTTTAGGAGGTTCATATATCAAAGCTGCATAAGCATCCGTCTTTTTATCATTCCCAGAATCTTCTATCGGTGCTTCATCCTGAACAGCTCCATCATCTTTCTCTTCAACTTTAGGAGGTTCATATGTCAACGCCGCAGAAGAATCCGTCTCTTTGTCTTTACTAGAATCTTCTATTGGTGCTCCATTCTGAACAGCTCCATCATCTTTTTCTTCAACTTTAGGAGGTTCATATATCAAAGATGCATAAGCATCTGTCTCTTTGTCTTTGCTAGAATCTTCAATTGGTGCTTCATTCTGAACAGCTCCATCATCTTTCTCTTCAACTTTAGGAGGTTCGTATATCAAAGACGCATAAGCATCTGTCTCTTTGTCTTTACTGGAGTCCTCAATTGGTGCTCCATTCTGAACAGCTCCATCATCTTTCTCTTCGACTTTAGGAGGCTCGGATATCAAAGATGCATAAGCATCCGTGTCTTTGTCAGTCCTAGAATCTTCTACTGGTGCTCCATTCTTAACAGCTCCATCGTCTTTCTCTTCAACCGTAGGAGGTACATATAAATCGTAAGCCTCTTCCTCTGATTTTGATCTAACAGCTCCGTCGTCTTTCTCTTCAACTGTAGCTGGTACATATAACTCATAAGCATCTTCCTCTGATTTTGATCTAACAGCTCCATCATCTTTCTCTTCAACCGTAGGAGGTACATATAACTCATAAGCCTCTGTCTCTGCTTTTGATCTAACAGATTCATCGTCTTTCTCCTCTACTGTAGGAGGTACATATAACTCATAAGCCTCTGTCTCTGCTCTTGTTCTAACAGCTGAGCCTTTACGGTAAAATGATCCTGAAGTATATAAACAGAGAACCATAAGACGGCAAAGAATCACTCTTCCACCACCACTATCCAATCAAAGTCTCAAACAACTCAACAAAACCAATGCCAAAAACTAAACTTTCTTTCCTCAAGTCACTATTGAAGCTCTCAGACAAATTACCAAAATTTATCAGCCTCTACATAACGACAAATCTAAGCAACTCTTAACAAAAACCCATATTTTAATACATTTTTTCCACAGTTAATCTAAATACTGAAGCTTGTCATTAACCCAGAAAACAAAAACTCCACTTTGAAAACATCTATGAGCACATTAAACATAGTACTTACCAAAAAAAATCCCAAAAATAGTAAACTATGTAGCCGGGTATTTTCCTTTGCATTGGTATAGTTCAGTGTTATAAGGTATAACTATGTTAAAGTAAATTAGAGCTTACAAAACTATTTTAGAAATGAAAAAAAAAATCATATATAAACATATATAAACTATGTAACAGTAAATTAAACAGTCATTAGAACACCAAAAAGCAAAAAATTATTTAACATCAACACAACTTAATAAAAACAAAAAACGAACAAGGCACTTCTAGAAATTACAGAAATGAGTACAAAAATCCAAGAAAAAGATTTTACTACTAACATTTTCTAACTGATATACATAGAATATACATAGAATATACACAATCATACGTAAATTATACATATGTTCGACTATTTTTCGTTTAATAAATCAAATGGGTAGACGGCTATTTAGACAAATTCTTCAAATAAAAAACAAAATGCTGAACACATAGAAGAAAAAAGAAGAGATTTTTACACACAAAAGCTACAAAAATCACACAAATTCGAAATACCAACCTGAATTGAATCGAGATTTTGAGGGTTTTTTGAGTAGTAAAGAGGGTCTCCATTGGAGTTGAGCTCGATTACTAAGCCTATAATTTGGAAGATTTGAGAAGGTTTGAGGTACACAAAGCTCCATTGTTTTTTCAGCTACTAAAACCCTGAAAAAACCAGAGGGGTAATGGAGGTTTATATAGATGAAGAAGAAGAGGAGGAGAAAACGCTAGGGTTTTAGCTTTTAGGTGTGGTGGTGGTGTTACTGGGCTCAACAAAATCTTGGAATGTGAAGCAGATGGAGAAAAATGAGTGAAATACAAAAAAATAATATTAATATCTATCTTTATTGGTAGTATTATATTGAAAAGTTGAGTTTGGTTGGGCCTTTGAGCTTAGGACCACCATCAATCTCTTTGGGCTCTTTTTTGTTTTATTCGAGACTCGAGAGACTATCGAAAATAATCATTTTTTATTTATATATATATATATGAATGATTATATTGAATATATTATTTTCGTGAGATCATATTGAATGTGTTATTTGATGTTTGTTGAGAAATATTAGATACTCGATGTTTTCTCGTATGAATTTTTCGTTTTTTTTTTTGTTATTGTGAATATCATTTTGTTTCGATGTAATAAATGTTTATTGGACTTCATACGTATTAACGAGTAGGTATTTTTCAATGTTTTTGTGTAGTAACAATAGTTACTATAAGTTTATGAACGAACTTATTTTTTTAATCCTTGTGATGCAATTGGATTTTATGAGGTAGTCTGTTTTGTTGATGTTATTAATCTACATTCATTTATTGTTGTTTTTATACATATATCACTGTATAAGATATATATTTTTTCATAAATTTTGATAAATTCTATTTTATATATCTTTTTTGAAGTTTTGGATAGTCAAAATTTGTATATTTTGGTCTAAAGTTGAATCGAAGTTACTGTATGTGTAAAAAAAATACACAAATAAGTTAAATAGCAATGTCAAAAATGAATATTTCTACATTTCACCATATTATATAAAGATTATGAAATTCATTAGGTTCAATAAATTGATAAAGCTATCAATGACATAATGAGGATCTCGAATTGCATGAGTAATAGGTAGAAACTTATACGATTTTTGTCAAGGGATAAAAGCATTTGGTGAAATTCTTAAACTAAATTTGTTTTTGGATAAACGTGTTAAATAAAACTTATTACTTCTTCTTTTTTCAAGATAACTTCCAATATTTTATATAACTAATAAAATAAGACGATACATATTCGATATAATAGAATGTTAAACATATATTTTTTATAACAATTGCATTTAACTGTTTATGCAAGTTATTTATCATAGAATTCGAACGTCATGATAAGTTTTGCTTATAACTTTTATAAAAATGTTAATAAAAAAAAGACTCGATATCAAAACTTTATTAATAAAGGTAACAAGGTCATCTAACGAAGGATAAAAAAACAAAAAAATATTTTATGATCTTAAATATTAGTAGAGATTTTAATGCACATATAAATCTAATATTAAACAAAAAATATATCTATTAAATTAACATTGGTTTCATTATTTACACTTTGGATATTTTTTCACCATTTATCATTATTTGTCTCAAATTTGAGATTCAAAAGCCACCGTCCACGTGCCTACTCACGTGACTGCTTAAACATGTATTAACTCAGCTTTGTCTCTTTGTCATCAAATCTACTCACAACATAATTAGCTATAATTAACACTTCATTTTTTTCTAATCAAGTTTATGTTTCGCAAATTTAAATTTAATCGGATTACAATGACAATAACAATAATAACATATTTAATAAAGTCTCGCAAATAAGAGATACGAGAGGATAAAATGTATAGACCTTAACACTATAACCTCATGAAATTAAAGAGGTTGTTAACTTATTTTCGAAAGATCATCGACTCAAATTCAATAAACTCCAGTGCAAAAAGAAAAATAGACAATGTAGAGGTATAAACAATAACAAGAAAAAATGTAAAGTCGGACCATAATGAATATTTCGTAAAATTAATCGAGAGAAACCATATATAAAATATTGTAAACATCATGCATGTGTAAACTCTGAACTAAAATGGAAATGCATGTCTAATGCTACAACAACACAAACCTGACAATAGGGAAAAACAGACAAAACATTATAAATTCCAACAAGGAAACAACAAATGATGAATTTGAAACAACTCATTAGTCATGTGATATGATTCTACTAGTTTTCATAATTTTAATAATTATTAGATGTTTTTAATAATTTAATTTTGGCTCATTGACAAGTATAAGAATCAAAGATGTCGAATTTGAATCTTACGTATGAAATTATTTTCAATGGAAAGTACTGTACATTTCAAAACGTGTTTTTCTGATTCGAACCCTCTATTAATCGGACCATAAAACAAGTATTATCTAATATCATGAATTATAAGATATTGATTTTGATTCAAAAGGTGTTTAGAGGTAGGAATACGCTTTCATTGAGATTAAATGATAAATTTCACATATTTTTTTTAGCCTTTGATGATGACATAAAAAATAAAAGTTATACATATTTATTTAAGTATAAAATTCTTTTTTTAATGGTTAAATTTAAGTATAAATTTCGAAATTACCTAATTGTAGTTGACATATTCAATGACGTACGGGCTTAATAGCTAGTTATTTTCCCAATGAATTATTTGATGGTTCATGTTTTTTAAAAAATAATAATTTTCAGTAATAATATCAATAATTATAAACCAAAACTTTAAAAGTAGTTCATCAAATAAATTTACTACAAGAGTTAGTGCGAAAGAAAAAACTATTTACCTATTACAAATATGACAGAGTTAGAGTATCAGCTATAAATTCAATCAAATTCAATAACTTTAATTTCAAATTCTATTTTTATCTTAATAATTCATTGAATATGTCTGAATCATGTCTTGTTAAAGCAAAGATCGATACCTATCCTATTCAGAAAAATAATCTTGGACTCTACCGAATATCATGTGTTGTGAGCTTGGATGCATTAGTGCCCCTCCCCTCTCCCCCCGATTGCTTAAAAATAGGCGTCCGATACGATCAAAGCCCCAAAGAAAAAGCAATGAGAAGTTAGGGTAGAGCCAATAACATTGCTCAATATTGTTTGCCGTCTGTCAATTATTCAACTGGGTGGATTTATGTCACGCGATACATAATATTTTATTCTCGACTATGATTACAATCTCTTTCTCAAAGTCAAGCTACTTCAAAAGGTTAACATTTTAGCTGCTAACGTTGTTTTTACTTTTTATTATATAAATTATATGTCAATGTCTTATTCTCTTCCTTTGAGCCTTATCAATAATCGACTTAAAATATATCAATCGAAAGTTATTTAATGAATAATTAAATAAAATTAAGAAAAGTGATATGGAAAAAATAAAACCTACTCCATGCATAAGCACATATTCTTTTTCTTTTTTTCTTTCAAATTTGAAGCTACTATAATATTTATTATTATTATTTATTATATATGAGAATAGAACAAAACTTTTTAAATTATTTTAACAATTTATTTCTATTTTTTTTTTTAATTCCAACTCCAAAATTAAAGAAAAGGAAAGCTAGTGGAATCTGACTCTCATCCTTCTCACCTTTAAGCTCTCTAATCCTCAGTCTCATATTTTATTGACCAATCACACCTCAACACCTCTCTTCCCCACGCGCTTTCCCTTACGTGCACATCACACTCTTTTCTTTTGATGTATATTCGGAATCACTAATTAATACTAATTCAACAAAACAAATGGAGTATCTTTTTCTTTTATATTCTTATTATCATGAGTTTTACGATAATCGATCAAATAAAGGTAAATATCCCTTCAATATAGGTTACGATTTATGATAGAATCTTAATGTGCCATCAAAGTACGAAAATTATTTATTGTAATTAGAAACTACGATATCACTCCAAAAACATCGAGCGTCCTCGTGGCGAGTGCACAAGTGGAGCTTACACTCGCGAGTGGGCGTTACAAAGAAATTGTATACTTCCCTTCTACTATAAATTCCTCTCTTCGAAACTTTGAAAAGCGAAAAAAAAAAGGAAAAACTTCAAAACAACAAAAGGAAAAAAGGGGAAAAAAAAATAATTCTCCGGCGGAAATTACCGGCGATTGACGATGGCCTTGCCTGAAAATTTAACCAGAGAGCAGTGTTTGTACTTGGCAAAGCTAGCTGAGCAAGCTGAACGATATGAGGAGATGGTGAAGTTCATGGACAAGCTCGTAGTCGGGTCGGGTTCATCGGAGTTGACGGTGGAAGAGAGAAATCTTCTTTCGGTGGCGTATAAGAACGTTATCGGTTCACTTCGAGCAGCGTGGAGGATTGTATCGTCAATTGAGCAGAAGGAGGAAGGTAGGAAGAACGATGAGCATGTGGTTCTAGTGAAGGATTACAGATCTAAAGTTGAATCTGAGCTTAGTGATGTTTGTGCTGGAATTCTGAAGATTTTGGATCAGTATTTGATTCCTTCAGCTTCTGCTGGTGAATCGAAGGTGTTTTATTTGAAGATGAAAGGGGATTATTATCGTTATTTAGCTGAATTCAAAGTTGGAAATGAACGCAAGGAAGCTGCTGAGGATACTATGCTTGCCTACAAAGCTGCTCAGGTATATTTATTATTTATTATTCGACGTAACTGGTAAAGTTGTTGTCCTGTGATCATGAGGTTGATTTAGTGCAGCGGATTTGTTCTTTTTGCTCTTAATTTTAAAGTTTAATCTACATAAACATGGACTTGTTATTTACTGTTGTCTTTGTGTATTAGTGATTGAAACATTGGAAGTAAATTGTTTTTTGAACTTCCGAGTATTTTGAATAGTGATGGAAAATTGAGTTTGCGTGTAGCTTGAAGATTCGAACTTTAGCAGTTTGATTTTGACTTTTTGTAATGTGGATGTGCATGTATTGGTAGTTTGTGTTATTTTTCTTATTTGGAATATTAAATTGATGGGAAGTTGTATTAGTCTTCATACGGCTTGAAAGTTCAAAGCTTTAGCAGTGGATTAGACTTTACTAGGTTGAAATTGTATGCCTTTTGGGTTGACTATTGTTGAGGGGAAGTAAAGTCAACTGTGGTGAACTTACATGGTCCCGTCAGTGCATACGCCATGTATAAGCAGAGTTTTCCTTTTAGATGTCAGTGCCTGTAGAGAGAATGTGTTAGTGAGTATATAACATTACAACCTGAAACTTGTGGATAAATTTAGTCAAATTTTTGACTGATAAGTTGGGATGCGTGAGCGGTGGGATAAAACTGAGAGTCAAGTGATCTAATTTGTTGCCCAGACACCACCGTCATCAAAAAAATTAAAATGTGATCTATTTCATCTTTATTTGGGCTCACAAGTTTAATTTCTTGCTATTTTGTCTAATTTGATATTGGGGCATCGTGGTAAACCTCGGTGGTGTGCTCAAAGAGCTGAACAATTGTCTGTTTTGTGGTTCTTCCATTTGAGTTTATAACCTCAGATACGGTTAGGTGGTTAGTTGCATATATTTGTAACGTCTACAACTACTTTTGTCTCAGTAACCATATCTGTAAGTGGGGTCACTGCTTTCCTTTTCTAATGATAAAACATCAAACAAGTAGCTTTCTTTGTAACACCCAATTTCCCAGTAAGAAAGGGCTCATCTGCATCTCGTTTTCGGAGATATGACCTTAATGTCAATATCCTTTTGTCCTACACAAGGGGATTCATATCTCACTGCTTGTTTGAGATTGAGATGAGTGAATCACTCATATCAACTATCCACTTAGCCAATTCAACTTCTTTTCAACTTGTGGACAATATTACAAGTGTCCCACTTGCAACATTTGATTATTTCCAAGCATTAACTCCATAGCAGACTTCTTGAACATTTTTCCAGCACCAAATTCATCTTTTGAGTTTTCCAAGCAAAAAGATATTCTCAGAGCCTTCAGTTATTTGTGAGGAAAAAACAAAACCATTAGGTACTTTGTCATCTTTTTTTTTTTTTCCGGAGAGATCATCTTTTATTGTTGGGTCTGTAAGCCAGTAAAAGGGATACTTTTGGTAGAATAAAGAAATCATGATACTTTTGGTAGAATAAAGAAATCATGGAGCTTATCATTTAAGTATAGCTAACCTTTGGTTGCTTTCATTCATACCTCTTCATGTGTCCAGCCCAACTTATATTCGCTGAGATCTGAAGTAAACTTTTCCAGCCTGTCCTTCCTGTGCTGCTCTCTTTGTTGAACAGACATGGGAGCCCATGTATGAATCTTTCATCTCCCACATTAATGAACTGATATTTGGAATTTTCTTGATTTGTGTCCTTTTCCAGTAGCAGAGCTGTTTCTGTCACCTGCATTAAGTGAAAGTTGGCTGACACTCTTGTTATTTATTTATTTATTCATTCACTGTGATTGTGCTTCAGGACATTGCTGTTGCGGAGCTTGCCCCAACACATCCGATACGGCTTGGGTTAGCTCTCAACTTCTCGGTGTTCTACTATGAGATTCTGAATGCATCAGAAAAAGCATGCAGCATGGCTAAGCAGGTTAGTTTGTTTTCCTTGATTCCTTCTATTGTGTGTTTATTATCTTCTTCCTCCCACAGCAACGCTATTAATGATAGTGTATCATACTGTCCCTCTGTCTAAAATGATAGTTCATACCTTGTACCCCAACTTTTCCTGCGCATTGCATGCATTCCTGCATATGTTTACATTTGATAGTTTGCTAATAGTCATTTAGAATCTTGGCTAGAAAAGCCGTTCCTGTAATACCAGAAACAATTAAAGCACTGAAGCTGAAGATATTAACTCTGATGTGCTAAAGTATTCAGAAATTTTTTTCGTTTTTCTTTCATCTACTTTCTGGGTCAGGTCTGATAGTAGAAGTATATGAGGTACAACTCTTTTGGTTGGAAAAGAAAAGAAAAAAAGTTTGTTTCTGGGAGGTAAATAAACCTCATCTAGGGAGAAATCTGCTCATGTTGTCTTACCTAGTTGTTGTTCAGTATATGCTTTGATCTGATTGAGATTCAAATACTTATATGTGTGCATTCATGCTCCACTTGGTTAACAGATGAAGCAGCCAACCCCTTGATCTAATAATCTTAATTGTAATAAGGATTTGTTTGATGATATGTTCCATAGCTATGGAGCGAAAAATCAAGGATTCGCTGGTGTTTCTATTGTGTTGCAGAAGTGTGCATGTGAAGAGTTTATGGTTTATGGAGTAGTACTCGATGTTAGGGTCATTTGGGTGAAAATTTAGCAAATGCATAATGATCCCCAAGTATGCTGGAACTATATAGTGCATAGAGTATTAGATGCTCCATTCACTAATTCAATCTGGGGTGGCTGTGAATGTCTCATAATGAGAGTGAAAGGACTTCTCACTTTTATGAGGAATTAGATGCTCCATTCACTAAAATCAATGCTTATTATTAGGTCTTCTAGTTGTGAATTGGTAATAAAAATGACTTTCCTGTTTACTGATTAATGAAAAACGACTTCTCAATAACCGCAAACGGAAGCACATTTTTGGGTGTTTGTTTAAGTAGTTTGAAAATTTTATGCACAAATTTGTGGCAACTATTAAGGCTTTTTGAATTTAATTGATAGATCTTTGACCATGTGGTTGTGGACTTGTGGTAAAGGAGTACTACCATCAACAATGAATGCCTAATTTGATTTTAGGAGTCGTCGCGACTCTCGACTCTTGAGCTGATTCGTGATTCATCAATTGCTTTGTTACAGGCATTTGAGGAAGCTATTGCTGAACTGGACACTCTGGGTGAGGAATCCTACAAGGATAGCACACTTATCATGCAGTTGTTAAGGGACAATCTCACGCTCTGGACTTCCGATATGCAGGTACTTCATTTTATTCATTAGCAAAATCCGTTACACTATTGCATGATATGTTATATATTTACCCCCTTTTGGCCCGATTATGGATGAGCAGTGATTTAAACCCCTGACACCATGGTTCATTGCCTCGTGTTCTACGCCTCTTAGATACAAACCCCACCTCATTTGCCCTTAGAAGAAGGAACCTTTGCTCTCCTAGTTGATTCCGTCTTGTTTCATAGTCGTTTTGCTTATAACATTCGTATGTTTTGGTTAATGCAGGAGCAGATGGACGAGGCTTGACATGATACCGCTCCTCCAGGAGGGTGAGTTCAAATGTCACAACACCAGTCTGTAAAATCTACCTATGCAATTGATAGCTTTTGTAATTTTTATATGCCCTGCTTACTTTGATGATTTTCTTGTTCAAACTTCCGTTTGATACTTGTTATGATTTTAATTTTATTTCTCTAGCTTCCCTTTTCGTTCTCTCTCTCTTATGTCTTGGAGTATCTCCAAGTCTGAAACCCTTCTAATTTATGTGTCTTTAGTTTGACTGAATATGAAGTTTAAGAAAGGTAAAAAAAAAAACGATTAAATCTTGTCATCTTTTTAAGTTAATAGTGTATTATATACTTGAATACCATTTAAAAATCTTGTGTCTTAAATGTGTCAATATCATTCTTATAATAGCCTTGGTCATTATTATCTTTAGATATTTTGAAGGGGGAACAATGTTCTATCATAGTCATGGATTTGGTAGTTTTCTCTTTAACTAAAACAAGTGAATTGTGTTGTCATTACAAATTTCGGGTTGGAGTCTGCCTTTGCTTATGACACCAAAAGTGAATTCAGATTAATCGAATTTTAAAGAGGAATATCAAATATAAGATCAAAAAATTCAAAATGTGTGATAAAAGTATATGAATTATATTTGTATGAAGGTTTATAAACTATTATTATTAATAATAGGATAATATTTTTTTTTCTCTAAAACAAAAATACTTTTCTTTTGTTGGTGATGTGGTGTGGGGGAATTGATATTGGAAAATGACAAATGTAAGCAAAAGTGGGCCATTAGAAGTTTGAGAAGAGAGAATAAATATAGGCCCATTTGCATAAATGTTGGTTGGGCAATTTAAACCAAAAAACTCAAATTCCAAGAAAGTCATAAATGTTTTCTTCTACTAAAACTCACAAAGAAACAAAAAATTGAAACCAATATGGACAAAGACTACTGTTCCTTCAATAGAGTTAAAAGCTAACACTATGGATACTCTCTCCGTTTCATATTATTTGATTCCTATTAATTTGACAGAATTCATCAAAAAAAGCTTGTATTAGGGGTGTAATTCACTAATTACTAATGATATTTAGAGTGTTGCTTCATGTAGTTATTTGATTCTAAGGATAGAAAAGGAAAAAGGTATACGACGGTTGCTTGTCTAAATTGGACAACTAAAATGAAATACTTGTTTTTGATATATGAATCAAGTAATATGAACCGGTGGAAGTATATACATATTTTATACATGGTCCAAATAATCCAACATTTCCTCTTTCACTTAATCGTCCTTTCATCATTTTATTTAACTCTGGTTGTTTGGTATCTATCATAGAGTTTGATTAGTTAGAATTTTCATCAGATGTACAAGGGTATTATATAAAAATAAATAGGATCGAATTCGAAAAAATCTAATTAAAATTAAAGGAATACTTATCAGTTCACCCCCAAAAAAGTGGTTATTTAGCATTGACCATATTAAAGAGCAATATGGTCCTCTTTTGCAATTAAAGTTCTAGCTTGGATTCCCTTCTATCCATCCTTTTATTGTGTTTTTAGGTCCTTTTCATATATTCTTCTTTTTGCTTTATTTCCACTTTGTCTTTTTTTAAAAAAAAAATATTATCGTACTATTAGTAGGAATAAGTTATTGAATGTTGCTCAATTCTACTATAAGTTAATCAAAAACTTCCATTGATATTGACTACTAGGCTATAAGCATTGATCTTTCAATGCCAAAAACTTTATTTTTAAAATGTTGCAAACTATATTGGAAATTAAGCAAAAAAGAACATATTATTTTCCATAGTGAAATTAGTTAACAAGTCTTTGACTATTTTAGTTAATCCCCTAACAAGTTATACATCAATTTTCTCACTTATTGAAGAGTTTTATCATTTTAATAAACAATAGTAATAATAATAATAATAGCTATGCTTCGATCTCAAATAAGATATGGTCAATTATATGTAATACTACACATTTTATTTTATTTTTCCATTATATAACACAGCATAAAAATAGGTCTAAAAATTGCTTATAAGCATCCAAATACACATCCTTCTTATAAAGATATAAGTGTTATTTATTAATAATAATAATTAAGCTATGAGGAAATACACACTTGGCATATGACAATGTTTATCAATATTCTTGAAATATAAGAATATTGATATGATTATTTATGGAAAAACACAATTAAAAGAATCTCACTCAAAAGGACTTAGCTTTTTTTCTCCTTTTCCTTTTTTGTTTCCAAAGTTGTCATTAAAAATGCACTTTTTAATTACTTTCTTTGTCCTATATTATTTTTCAATAAGAAACTTTGTACCCTATATTTAAATATCATATTATATGGTAAATGCAAAATCAAATTTGTTTTATATTTATTAATTTCACGAGAGAAAAACTCACTCTTGATAAAGATTTCTTGATATGTAATCAGGAATATAGGTTAAAAATTAAAGGTATCCTCAACTTTAGTTTTGATTCCTTTTACAATTTGATTTTCTATCACCAAAGAAAAGGTCATTATTATCTTATTTACTTTAATTCCGTAAATTAACTACTTTTTACTACAAACATAAAATAAAATTGAACTTATTTTATTCAATATTTGTTCAATTACTTTTTTTACCTGTAAATGTAATGTAGGCATTTGGTTCGGCTATAATAATATTCCCCAACATACCAAAATTAGCTATAACTTTTACTTTAACATATCTAGTTTAAAGTCAAAATAAAAAATAAAATTCTATTTTAGCTATAACTTTTTCTTTTACATATCTAGTTCAAAGTTAAAATGAAAAAACTAAATCAATTCTATTTTAATTTTATAAATTAATATGTAACTTTTAATAAGGTGGACAAATAATACGAAACAGAACTAACTAAAATACTCTCCAGAAAAGAGAAAATACACAAATACCCCCTCAACCTATGCCCGAAATCCCAGAAACACACTTAAACTATACTAAGGTCCTATTACTTCCTAAAATTATTTTATAAGTAATTTTCTACCTCTTTTCAGCTTACGTGGCACTAGTTAGAAAAACAAGTCAATTAGCATTGAGCCCATAAGATAGTGCCACGTAAGTCGAAAAGGGATAGAAAATTATTAATAAAATAAGTTCAGGGGGTAATAAGACCTTAAGATAGTATAAATGTATCTCTAAAATTTCAGACATAAATTGAGGAGTATCTGTGTATTATCCGCTCCAGAAAATGAATACTTACAAAATGGACCAAGCCCTGGACCAGAGCATTTAATGAGTTAAACTATTTTCTTTAGGCTACAACCAATGAGAGAAAATATTATTTGTATTTGAAAGTGCTATTGTACACCCCTTAAAAAATATATTTAAATAATTATTATGAGTATTTAGAATAATATTTGTTCCTATTTTATTAAACCTCATTAATTAAAGTAGAGTGGGTCAACTTGAGAAAAAACATAGTATATATAATAAAGTGATGATAAAATATTTGGTCTCCAAGTTATTGGCAATTTTTTTTTATTATAATGATATATAACTTAATATAGTTAATCTTTAATCAATTAAATTTTGCGAATTTGATCTTTTTACGTGAGATATATATTATATAATACTTAAAAGACAATTTTTGAAAATATATTGCCTAAGTAAATTAACCATATAAATCTTATATTACATACTAACAATTATAGATATTTATGAATATTAACAAATAAATGAATAAAAATTGTTTATTTTAAACAATTGAAATTTAATTGAACATAATTAATTGAATTATCATTAGACTAATACTAGTTACATCAATAAAAATGTTTGTTGTTTTTTTTAAAGTGCCAAATCTCTTAAATATAAGTTCAACTTGTTAACATGATAATTTTTTCAAGTGGAATGATAATTTACTTGAGCATTAAATGAAATTGATTATTTGAAATATTAAGGTCTTAAAAAATTAAAATAGTTGATGACTTCTGCCAATAAAAAAAGTAAAATTCTTAAGAAGTCATTTTTTAAAAATGAAAAAAAAAAAAAAAGTGTACTTGCATATTTATAAATTTACAGAAGTATAGTACAATGATATAATCGTCTTTATTTATTACTGTACAATTTGACCTTAAGCTACTTGATTTTATTTTTCAAATTATATATATATTTTTTAAATTTATCTGTCATAATTATTTTAAATTATTTATTATTTTAGAAATTCAAGATAAAATATATATTACGATTTCACCCTTAATAGTAATTATATTTGAACACTATAAATATTGCACATACGGGGTTATGTTAAAATAAAAGGTAATAATTTTTTTTCCGTTTTTTCTTAAAAATAAAGATCTTCTAATAAATATTTCTTAAAAAGAATGTAAAATGAAATCGAGATCAAGGGAATAGTATTTATTTATCATAATCTTAGTTAGATTAGATAAGATACAATCAATTAAGAGCATTCAATATAGAAGTTTTTGAAAATTAAAATAAAATAGAAAAATAGGATTAAGGAGATTTAGGATCACGAGCTTCATTTATAAAATCAACATAAAAATTCAAAATTAATCTTCTTGACCAAATAATATGTGAATGGTTATGCATATAAGTGTGTTTTTCGTTGAATAAAATATTTTTTTAGGATTTTTTTTAAATCATAAAAAATGGAAAAATTATTTCGTAACTGTTATTTTTTCATTGATTGTTTCCTTCCCACCCTTAAACCTCCACCCTACCCTGAAACTACAACCCCGTTGCACACGCCACCCCTAGTCCACATTTCTTACGATACAAATACATTTCATATCTCCATATTATCATAGACGATCGTAGAATTTATAGTTTATATGTTCGAATGTTCATTTAAGTTATTAAATAAACATAGCGTTTGAATCAAAATTACTGAATTCGTATAAATATTATACTCTAGGTATACATTCATCCCATTCCTTGTGCAGCATTTTACGGACTTTATGTAGTACAAGTAGTATAGTACAAGTATGGAGGAATAAAATAACGTGATAGTAAAAGTTATAAAAATAAAATAAAAATTGTACTAGACCGTGCACATAAACAATAATACCCCATTTGATTCCAATTTTTTAAAAAATATTAATATGAAAAAATAGACAATTTATTCTAATACAAATATTAATTTCGCGACTCGAATCATAATCGTATAGGCAACAAAGAAAATGCATATACATTTAAAAACTAAGGCACTATTGGGAAAGAAAGTCAAATCATCATATAAAGACTGAAATAAAACATAAGTATAAATATATAAAACGAAGCAAGAAAAATAAAAAAATATGTGTGTCATAATGTATTAGTTATGCCTTAAATAATGTTGATAAGGTATCATACAATATATCTAATCGATTTAAATTGAAAAAATAATTATATTCCTATTGTTACAAACGTAACACAACCAACTCTTATATGATGGATTGTACCAAGCTTACGCGAGTTATTCGAATTGATTTATCAGATAATGACTTAATTAATATTTAAGAAAATAATAATATTTTGAGATGGTATATTAATCGAGTTGACCATATGAAAAATTAGCTTTGAAATGTTTAAAATGATTTTATTATTTAAGACGAGACTATAAATTATCTTTATATTGACATATTCAATAAACGGTTCATAAGTTCAAAAAAATTTAGTGTGTTATAAGTATTTCTTTTATTTGAATCGAGAGTTTATCGAGATATCTATTTTAGTTATATTCTATTTTCTATAAAATAAAGGCTTCATATAATTACTAAACTATAATATACTCCTTTTTACTTCCACAAACAAAAGTTTTAAAAAGGCTGCAAAAAATAACTTTTGAATTGATGCACTACTACACGTGACATGCTATATAACTTTGATACAAATATATATGTTTGTACTAAAAAGATATGGGAGTTAAAAGTTAAGTTTTAATAAAAAACAAAATATAGTAAAAATTGTAAGATAGAAAAAAGGAAGATATTGTAGAGAGTATCTATGCTTGAAGAAGAAAAAGGAAAAAAAAAGGTTAAAATTGTGTGTTTAAATAAAGTCTATAGGAGAAAAGAAATTAGCATGCATGCCTACTATACTATAATTTACTTTATTAGATCTATTCATCTTTAGTTTTCCACTAGATGTCTTTTATTGGTATCGAAATTTGATTAAATTTGTAATAATATATTATATGATCTATTTTTAGAGGGTCAATTTTAAATTCAGATATATATATATTGCAAATTCAGACTAAATTCAAATACTAGTGTTGCACTCCTTTTTTCTTTTTTTGGAGGGGGGTGGTAGGGGGAGGGGGGAGGGTGGAGGGGATTCGACTAAATATGGATTGGCGTGTTGTAGAGGAAATACTTTTAACGTGATTCTTTTCATTTACAAGACTTAAACCTGAAATTTCTAAAAACAATGAAGGAATTCTGAACCATATTCTCACCATAATCCGTGTTTAATAAATCTATTGATATATACATTTGGAATGAAGCTTTAAGTTATTCATATCGTAACTAATAGTACCTTTGTTTGATTCAATGTTTTAATTTCTATATTTTACGTTTATATATTAACTAGCACACGATCATATAAAAAAAAGTAGCCTAGACTCCTTTCTCTAATAATAAGATAGCTCAAATCTATACATAACCTATATAAGTGATCGTTAAACAATTTGTTTTCTTATTATCTTTTTTATAAGGAATATTCATAATATTTATCCTTTTTTTAAAAAATATCAATAAAAATGTAGATATACAAAATTTCTATGTTTTTTTTCTCACATAAAATCACATGCCCTACAATTTATTATTTTCCAACGGTAGGAATATTTTCAATAATTAGTTAGATAAACAATTTTTTATGTTTTTTTATTCCACATGAAATCACATGCCCTACAATTTGTGCCGTTGCTATATATTTTCAATAAAATAATGTATATATATCTAGAGTTTTTTTTTATGCCTTTTCTCTAAAGACGTTTATGTTTGTTAATATATTAAAAGTTAAATGAGTTTAATTAATATATATATTCTAAATGTAAGGTCAAAATTTACTTTATTCAAAATAAAATTAGTATAAATTATAATTTTACTGTTATGACTTACAAGTTATGACATAGAAATAACAATAATTTTATCTTTTTGATCTTTTAGTTTCTATCGAGTTGTCCGATGACTTCTTTTTTGATTGTGAATCCTCATTAAAAAAAATATAATTAATGAGGCAATACTATAATAAGCATTTGAGAGTGCATATATACACATTTTGTAGTTTCATTCATGTGTTTTAAATAAATCATAGGAATAATTAATGAGTACTCTAGTTATATTATATTTTTTAGTAGAAATAAGTAGGGAATAATTGGAATATAAAGTATTTATTGTATTTTCAAAGGAAAAAGGTGAAAAAGAAAAAGGGTAAGAATTATTTTTACCAAACTTATACATACAAGTCATATGTTTTGTATGTGAATTAAATAATTCAATAAATTCATCATATTTTGCATATTTAGAAGTTATATGATGACGTGTATTTTATCATTTAGGCAAATATTACATTTATTTTAACGTTAATTATATTTTCAAACAATTTTATATATTTATTATTTGACGTGCTATATATGTACAATACATATATGCTAAATTAGTTCTTATAAATATTGGATGCTAATAGGTAGAGGTGTCAAATGAACGGGTTGGGTTGAAATTGAAAATTGTAAAATGGGTTGTCATAGAAATTGAGTTGGGTCTTGACCCGTCCAAGTCTACTTTGAAATCAAATGGGTTGGGTTCAAATGGACTAAAAACGGATTGGATCTTGACCCGCTCAATTGACCCGGTTAATCTCATTAATTTTAATATAGTGATATTTAACTTTATAATCACAATTCAAATTTTCACTCAAGATTATTTTTTTTTAAAAAAATATCAAATAGATAGATGAATCCTAAAAATGTTTAATAGATAATAATTCATACATTTAATATAGAAAGATATCTTCATAAAAAAGTTTTAAAACAGGTTAAAAATTATAGATTGAATTTGACTCAATTGAGGATTCTCTTAAAATGAGTTAGGCTGAATGAGTTGATATTGTACCAATTCAAATTATCTTGAGCGCAACCCTTAAAAAATTCTGGACGGATTACCTATATTTGAGTTCAATTTTGACACTCATACTAATAGGTATATATTTAAAATAAGTCGAGAGAAGTTTTAGTATTTCTAAATTTTAAATAAGACGATATTCAAGGGAAATCTTAGCATCTCTAAATTAAAAATAAGACGACATACTCGAGAGAAGTTTCAATATTTATAAATTTAAAATAAAACGCTATACTTTAAAAAAGTTTAAGTACGTCATAATTTAAAATAAGATGATATATTTTGAGAGAAGTTCCAATTCATCTAAATTTACAATAAGACATTATACTCGAGAGAAATTTCATTATTTTTAACTTAAAATAAAATGAAATACTCAAATCTGTTATAACAAAATTTTATTATAGCAAAAGCTCAATTATTTTAATAAATACAAATTCATCTTAGCTATCATGGAAATTAAATTTATAAAAATTAATAATTGAGAAATTTTATACCATAGTTTATATATTTTCTTTGCACTCTATCAATTCTTCGTTTTTATCATTAGGGTGTGTTTGGTATGGAGCTAAGGAAAATGTTGTTTAAATTAATTTTGATCGGTTAGTTGAAATTTTTGAAGTTATTTTTTCAAAGTAAGTTCTTTAAAAAATGTGGTAAATAACTTTTTCTCGTGAAAGCAGAGAAAACATGTTTTACAAATGACATGTTATACTTTCAAGATAATACTTATTTATGTACATATTAAAAACAATAAAATAAATATGTAACTCACATATTTTTTCTAGAAAATATTTTAATATTTGTATTTTATTAGGAAAAAAGTGAAATTCATCCATTTTAAGTCAATAAACCACGTTTTATTTAAATGAAGTTAGTTGTATTCGTATTTTTAGAGTACTTTTAGTCGTTCTAAATTTAATGCATATTGAATTCATAAGTCTTTGTAGTTACATTTATGTGTGTCCATTTAATTAATCATAGGAACAATTAATGAGTAATCTTGACTAGCAATAAATTTATTATATTTTTTCAAAGCAACAAAAGTGAAAAAGAAAAATGTTAAACAATTTCTTTTTCGCTTAAACTTATAAATTAAAATAGGACCATGTATTTTAGAAAAGTTTCAATATATATATATATATATATATATATATATATATTCATGTAAAATCATTTAATTCTATAAAAGTGTATAAGAATCATTTATTACATCATCATTGTCTCACTTGGTCTAGTCAATTCTCTTAATTCTTTTTCATTTTCCTTCCTCAAAGAAAAAAAAAGCAAAAAAAATAAATTGTACTAAAAAACCAATCTTGATTCTATTAATTTGTTGTTTTTGTATATAGATATAATCTTATATAAAAGAAGTGATTACCTATGACTCATTGGTCATGTCATTACAAAAAGATAAATAATCATAATATTATTATGAAGTTTCAAATTATACAATTTTAAAAAAAGTTTATTAGTAATTTTTGACATTTTCAAATAATGATTGTTTTTCAATTACAAAACCACATGAATTTTATCTAATTTTTATATTTTTCAGTCTTAATTTACGTGACACTTATCATATTCTGAAATTAAGATTATAACATATTAAACCGTGACTCATAATAATACTTAGACATATAATCTTTTAATATAAAAAATATTACATAAATTGTGATAAAAGGAATATAAATTTTTGCTTTTTTTTTCTCCTCACTATTTATTGTTATTTATGTTTTTCTTTTTGATTTATTGTTATTTATATTAAATTAATTAATGAGGTATAATCCACAATTCTCATACAAAATTCCTTTTTTACCCTAAACACATATATTCATTTCCTACATAAACCTTTCTTTTCTCTTCTTGAAAAAAACAGTCCAAACCCCACAATACTCAACTCTCTTCCTCCTCCTGTCTCTTCTTCCCCTTTTTTTTCTGTGTGTTTTTTATAAGAAAAAACCCAAAAAATGATAAGAAAAATGCTAATGGTTACATGCAAAAATCTTTAGAAATCTTGAAAAAATGAGGGATTTTGATTAAAGGGTGTTAGTGGGATTTTTTAGAACTCTTTTTTTTTTCATGAAAATGGGATTGAATCTTGTAAAGACTGGATTTTGATTAAAGGGGTTTTAGTTTTAATACCAAAGTTTTGTTTTTTTTTTTTTTTTGTTTTTTTGGTTCTTAAAATGGGTGAAAACAGTAATGATTTGTTACTTTGTACAGAAACTAAAAATCTTTGCTTTGATGATCTTGATTCTTTGGCAAATGATGACCAAAAAATTCAAGAAAAGAGTAAAGTTTTGAACTTTGACTATGGCAGATCAGTGGCATTGATTGATTTGTTGCCATGTCTAAGTGAAGAAAGCTTTTCTGTTATGATGGAAAGGGAAAAAGTATTTTTACCAAAAGATGATTATCTTAAGAGATTGAGAATTGGGGATTTGGATTTGAATCATAGAAGAGAAGCTGTTAATTGGATTTGGAAGGTTAATTATATGTTTTTGATCATTAACAATCTAGTACTTTTCATTTCCATTTTGATCAACTTTATGTTTTGCATTAATCTCAATCTTAATCTTATAACCTTTGTTTTTTCTAGTTCTATCATAAAAATAGAGTCTTTTTGCTTTTTCTATATATGATGTCATTTTCTTGAATTTTACTTGACAATGTGGATTGATTAGTAGGTAGTCTGAGTATTAGTATTAGTCTTGTATTTTCATATTCTTAGATTTCTATTTTTATTGGTTGTTTCTAGTGCCTTTTATTGTCGTATCAGACTCCACTTGTGCGATTACACTTTGTTTTACATTGATTAGTGGGGACATATATATTTTAGTGATTTTTTTTTTTGTGTTATGTGATTTGCAGGCTCATGTGCATTATGGATTTGGAGAGCTGAGTTTTTGTTTGTCAATAAATTACCTTGATAGGTTTCTGTCTTTGTATGAATTGCCAGTAAGTCTACTTTACTTTATATAATTTTGTCTTACACTTTGTTTCTTTGTGTTTGAACTTTTCAATGTTGGTTGATTACTCTGCATTCTGCTAAATTACTTTTTTTTTTCTTATGAATGATTTACAGAGAGGTAAAATTTGGACAATTCAATTGTTAGCTGTAGCCTGTTTATCCCTTGCTGTCAAAATGGAAGAAATTAATGTTCCATTGACTGTTGATTTACAGGTGAATACAAAATGTCCATTTCAAGAACTTGTTTTTATTGGACTTTTTTGATATTTCTTTATTTGTACTGCTTTGGATTGTTTGTTTATCTTGAGTTGAGGGTTTATCGGAAACAAACTCTCGTGATCACACGGTGTATTGTTGTATTCTTGAATTAGAATATTTGTAGTGAATCTTGAGTTGTTTTGTTTGTGGGAACAGGTAGGTGAGCCTAAGTTTTTATTTGAAGGCAAAACAATACAAAGAATGGAACTTTTGGTGTTGAGCACATTGAGATGGAGAATGCAGGCTTATACACCTTGCACATTCATTGATTATTTTATGAGAAAGATGAATCTTGATGAATTCCCATCGATGCGATTGGTTTCTAGATCGATTCAGCTAATATTAAGCATAATAAAAGGTTATTCTCTTTCGAGTCTTTTTGGATATCGTTCGAATCTATGTTACTCGGATTCTCAAATGATGTTGTTTGGAACCTCTAATAATACATTGCTTTTAGAGGATCTGACACACGCCCGAGACGAGTTACATGTTGTACCATTTCTTGATCCTGAGAAAATCATTAAGTGCTTGATCCAGTTCATGGTTGGGAAAATTGAATGCAGGTATTGACTTCTTGGAATTCAGGTCTTCTGAAATTGCAGCTGCAGTGGCAATGTCTGTTTCATGGGAAAGGCCACAAGCAAAAGACATTGATAAGGCAATGTCTTGCTTCTCCATACAAGTTGAAAAGGTGAAAGATTTTGAGTTAGTGCTCCCCACTGATATAAAACTCTTGATTCTTTGCCCCCACTTGAGACTTTCTTTTAGTGGAAAGAGCACAACCACGAGTGTAGGTTAGGTGCACGTCACGAGCTTAAACATTACTAAAGAGTCATACTGTTAAATGTTGTCTATTTTGAAGTGTGGATTAGGTGCACGTCACGAGCTCAAACATTGTTAAAGAGTTATATATACTCATTATCCATCGAGTTTCGAATCATGCACCACTAGTCTAGATTCTTGATACATTAAAATTTACCAAGTTGGTTTTAACTTTTATACTATCATTAGTTTATTGATGATGTGGGGTTTCATTTTTTTCTTCTTTATTGTGATATTGCAGGACAGAGTGATGAAGTGTTTTGAACTGATTCAAGATTTGACATTGGTTAGTGGGACTAGTGCCACTGCTGCTGCTGCTGCAGCAGCAGCAACATCAGTGCCTCAAACTCCCAATGGGGTGTTGGAAGCTGCTTGTTTGAGCTACAAAAGTGGTGAAGGAACAGTACTTTCATGTCAAAATGCAAAAAGGAGGAAACTTGACACAAACATCATCTCATGAAGTCATCAACTTTAATTTTTTTTAAAATTAGTTTTTAGAGGTCCTAAAAAGTCCAATGAGTTTTGGCTAAATGGAAAATTTGTTGGTGTGGTGGCTTTAAAAGTCACAAAAGCATTGATGAAAAAAGGGGTGGGGGTGGGGGGTCCATGTTGTTAGCATGAAAAGAATTGTCACCAGCTGTTAATAATAATCCTGAGTTGTCAACAACCATAGTAAAATAGGAGGTTGAGGAGAAATATTGAGCTTTTTCTCTTCCTTTGTTTGGGTAATTTTTTTAAAAAATCATATGAAAAATATATAGAATGAAAAAGGATTTTGAGGTTAAAGTAGTATAGTTAGTGGAGGTTATTAAGTGGTGGTGTTGTTTTATTACTTCTATTATTAGTGAAGTGAAATTGAGATGTATTTTCATGGTATTATGGAATAAAACATCCAAAAAAAAAAAGTCCCTTTTGATCTTCATAATAATATAATTTTACATTGTGTTGTGCAAATTGGATCTCTATTTGTTACTATATAGGATGGTGAATAAGTACGTGTATTATCAATGTAGAGATTAAAAAAAATAAAATACTATTTTAGACTAAAAAATTTATGTATAATGGTTTCCTTTATTGTTAACATTAATACAACAATTCCTTTATTAGTAATTATTAACAAGTGTATGCATGTATACTTTATCTCTATCTCGTGAGAAGTGAAGAGGCTTTATCTCTATCTCGTGAGAAGTGATTGCTCGATTATTTATTAACCCTATACATTAATCCTTGGTCATCATATTATTTTCTATTTTGAGGTCACATCCTTAATGTGATGAAAATATGTTTCGTTATGTCTAATCACCTTGCTCTAATTTTTCATTGGTCTACCTCTAGCTCTCCTTAGAACTATTATTGTAATGTAGAAGATAGACCTCTCTCGCACCTCCTTACATTGACATCTGTGTTGCTCCTCTTTGCGTGCATGGATCGTTACAACCTAAATTTTTTTTGCATAATTGATGTCACTCTCAATCTTGTCTCGTATATTTTTGTTCATAATGTAATCTATTTCTAATGCCCTGTGCATACATTTAACTCATCTCCTTCTTTTGGACAAGTAAATTCTTGATTAACTAACACTCTATCTCATACAACATGATTCGTTTAACAATCACTTTATAGAACTTACTTTTTCTAAATCTCGATGTCACAATCTTATCACAAAAGGGTACCTGATGTGAGGCCTTGTTCATCCACCCCACGTTTACATGATGTGTGACATCATCGTCAATTTTTTTTGGATTATTGACCTAAGATACTTGAAACCTCTTCTCATCGGGGATAACTTGTGTATTAGTCCTCACTTTCACATTTGTCTTATGCAGACGTCACTGAACTTGCACTCCATATACTCTTAGTTCGCTCAACCTAAAACCTCTAAACTATAGGATCTGTCTCCAAATCTCAATCATCTTGTTATATTTCAGGTAGGTTTCACAATTAAACTCTTAAGACCACTATTTAGAACATACTTGAATTTGACAGTATTTTTTGTTAGATTTTATTTGTCAAGAATTTCTTACCATAAATAAGTTTTCTTTTAAGGAAAATGTTTTGGATTGACTAATCTTTTTTCTTGTAGGAAAAGGTTTAGAATTCTATAAATAGAGACATGTTCCTTCTAACTTAATCAACATTCACAATGTAGTCTTAACGGCTTTGAGAGTTTTGGTTAGGGGAGAAATTGTGGGTCACAAGCTTGATACGTTATCACTTGTGTGAACCTCCCATGTATTTAGAGTGAATTTGGTTGAGGTTGTTTTCCTCTATATTTTGTACTCTCATATTTATAGTGGTTTGCTCATCTCCTTTGTGGACGTAGGACCGAACCACGTTAAATCTTTGTGTCTTTTGGTATATTTCTCGTTGTCTTCTTACTCGTAATCTTTCGAGGTTTGCTTTGCTAACTTCCGCATTTACAGCTGCTTATTTGTGATCCTAACACTTTTAACCATCTTGAAAATCTAAAATTTTAAATTTCACTTTTAGTCTGAACTCTGAACTTTATACCAAAATCTAAAGTTTGAATATTGTTTAACTCAGACTTGAGGATGGAAGTTAGTATATGACAGTTCAAAACTTCATATCCAAAGGTTTGATTGTGGTTGTTCACAAATTCAAATCCATAGTCTGAAAATTTTGTGCAAATACAACATATAAATTATTACCAAACTTTGTACTGAAAATACTAGTACTAAACTCCATTAATTATTAAAACATTATACTACACTACTCTTTGGTGGTACACTACAAAATGTCCATCAAACACAACATGTATTACCAAAATTTGTACTAAAATTAATTTCAAATTCCAGTAACTAAACTCACCACAAATGTATTAGACTAAATTGTAAAAGTAGGGATGTCAACTTATTTTTGTTATTTTTCACCACAAAATTTAACTTTCCAACTTTTAAATAAATAAAAACATGACAAAATACACGTAGGACAAAAAGTGATATGTAGGACATTTGTGTCTATTTGTTCATCTTTATACAAGTTAAGTGTCTACTTGTGCACACCCAAAGTTAAAAAACATAAATGTGATTCGAAGCCAAGTTAAAGGACATATTTATGTATTATGCCTAAATATATACATTAATTAAGTTGTATAATTGTATATACAGATATTTATTCGTTTAATATAAATACTTGATGCGAGTAAGTTTTTACCGATCAGGAGGGACATATGTGCCCCCATTCAATTGATAAGATCCATAATTTGAATCAAAATTTTAAAGCTTTTGTTGCATTATTGGCACAGAATAAATTGATAGATCATGGTCATTTTCTGTCATATTACATATGGATAGCCCTTATCAAAAGCAAAGACATTTCAAAATTTGAAAGTTAATATCACTAGTTGTCAAAATATTGTCACATACAAACATAATATACAAAAAGTGATATGTAGGACATTTGTATCAAAAGCAAATCTCGTGTTTAGTTGTCATCATTAAATTTGGAATCCTTGATTATCGTGTAACTCCTTGATAATCATGTTATTCGCCTGTCAAATATTGTCACATACAAACATAAATACTCAAAGGGCTCCGTTCATTTTATTCCAAAACTTCAACTCAATCAATTAGAGTCTTAGATAGAGGAATTTAACCTACCAACTATAGACTCGGATGCGAGATTATTTTTATCTCAATATTAGCTATTTTGGTAATTTTTATCCCACATGCAATATGATATAAAATTATCATAAATAATTTCTAAATTACTTTATATGAGTATCAAAAAATATTACATCAAATAAATGTATAAAACGACACCGTTCAGTCGTTTTCCGGTAATGATTGCCTTGTATGTACTTTTTGGGGATCCGAATTGGCAACATTGGGCCCACTAACTATGACCCACATCCGTTTCGTTTGACCGTATAGCCACGTGTCTAAATTTTAACTTACATCAATAGAAAATATATTTTTGAAAAATTTACAGACTATCTTCGTTTATTTTTACTCGTTCACGATAATATATTATGTCTTTTTTAAAAAATAATAACTAATATGTGCATTTTGGACATACATAATACAATAATATTCTTTCAGATACTTGTTATCGTCTCTTTTAGGAGTGTTTCGCTATCTGAATAGTGAGACATACAAATACATATATCTAGTATATTTGTTATAAAATTATTATATTTGTGTAAGTTTTAAAAAGTATATATCATTATAAAATGTGTAAGAGTAATGTTTATTTTATTAGAAAAAAATATTTTGGCAATAATAAGAAATGGAAGATAGTGAGTAAGACTGGTCAACATCTTGGGTTGCTCATTTACAAAACTGACTCACTGAGTTTTTATTTTTATTTTTTTATATATAAAAATAATATATTTTTTATATAATAATATAAAATAAAATAAAGAAAGGGATATCTGAAGCATAAGAAACCTTGGGAATTGAATGTATAAAATTAATTGTTTTTAAATGCTTTTGGATTTCTGTTTCATTTTCTCAGATGAATCTACTCATTACACGTCTTATAAATTTGTAATTATTCACACAAAAATTCATCCAATATATTTTTTTTCTTTAGATTTTTGGTTCAAAATTTTATGTTTCATAACCCTACTTGATTTTGCTTCCTTTTTACCTAGGCTAAACAAACATAAATTATTAATATATGTTCGTAATTATTCGGTATTTGATATTTATCGACGTTTAAATCAGATATGATTTATTAAAAAAGAAATATATTAATCAATAATTTAGTTATTCTTAAAACTTGAATTTAAAATCTCTGATTAAAGATGAAGAATCGATCTGATCCATTTAGATAAAAAAAATTTTTTAATAAATTTGAATTAAATTATAAATTTTTTGCACGATATTATATTTATTCTGAACTTTTGAACTCTAGATTATTAAAATCGCAATTAATACATATAATGTTGAATGTAAGTTGGAGCTGTCATTTTACAATGTGATTATAATGTAATGAAGTCCTCGTATCCATCAAATTAAACGTGAAAGATTGACGATGTGTCTATATTAAATGAATCTAAAAAAAAAGTGTAATTAATACATTACATGGTTCAAATTAATTATATTTTTTTAAAATTTTAATAACTAATCTTTATGATAAAAGTATATTTGTTTCAATTATGGTTTATTTCTTTAATCGTCTCACTTAATTAATACTTACTTAGCTAAATATAAATCCTTTTAGTCCATCAATATTGGAAATTCACATAAAGTATTCAAGTAAGAAATTCATAATCCATCAAATAAAATCCGTTCAAACGTGAAACCAAAAATAAATAAATAAACATTTTAAAGATTACGTTCATCAAGTTTTTTAATTTAATTTATCAACTCAAACTTAGATAGATATCCATTAACTCGATTTCATAGATTTTAAATCCTAACACGTTCTTCATCTTATTTTGGAGATAAATAATACTTATAATTATAATAAGATAATATACTGTCAAAATTAATTATTTTCACCCATTACTCTTAATAAATTATTTTTTGGGTAAATTTTTTTTATTATAATTTATAATGTACTACCGAAAGCATACTATTGTCAGACCAACAAGTGATAATATTTTATATACGAGTATTAAATTATTTTAGTATAAACAAAACATGAGAATACCTTTTTATTACATATATATAAAGACAAAGACAGTAAAAAATTAATAGTAAAATTTAATGTATTAATTGAGTTTTGACTGACCAAAAACAGCTAAGCATGGTCAAAACTCAAGAGCCTCTAGATTAATTATTTTATTAAATAAATAAAATAAAACTTTTGCTTCTTTGTGGTCGGTGGAGCTAAATACAGTCAATAACTATTTATAATAATTTGTATGAAAATTTTCATGATTGCTATATATATTTCTTGAAAAATATTATTACATAATAATATTTGAGTATGACTATTATAGAAGAATAATTTTACAAAGCATTCTCATATAATGAGTGTCCATGTTATTATAGGTAAACAATGTTATAGAGAAAGTAAAATATAACACAAAAGATCGATTCTTATGAGAATTCAGTCATTATAGTAAAATATTGGTATAACGAAATTTGGAGTGTTAGATGGATTTAGTGATCCTATATTTTTTAGAAGAGTTATTAAACATGTAAAACTTTATTTAATCATGAATTCAATAACTAAAATGAGCTACGAGTTTAGTGAAAATCAATTTAGAATTAAACATTAAATCTTAATTTCGAAAGATATAACCTTTCAGCTTCTGATTCAACCCAACTCAGCACAAAAATATATTTTAAAATGTTAGTTATAATTCGTACAATCTAACTATCGAAAAGTGAAATGGGACAAATAAGAATTAACGAAATCGTATTTTAATTTAGATGAATTAGTTCCAAGAAACAACCCAAAGACAAGTGCCTTGAAATTGCAAATACATCTTGTTGAATGGTCAAGTTGAATGTCAAACTAACTTCAATCTTGTTATGATTGCTATAATTACCTTATTGGATTACTAAATAGTAAAAACTTCATTAACTTTTTGTATTTTTTAAAAAAAATGAAAATCCAACTTCATTAAAGAAAAAGAACAAAAATATATCAAGAAATGCCATGTCAATTTCATAGATATATGGTGAAGTTCCATTAATACAAAAATTATAACATTGAATATCCCATGCATTTATGATTGAGTACATAAAATATGAGTTGACCATCAAATGTGAAAACGATCTTAACCATGTGAAATGATCGTATTTATCTTTAAACTACATGAAATAGTTAATTTTATCATTAAACTTTCAATAACAAGATGGTTATTTTTATGACAACAACATAACCAAGCTAAGTATATATACAATATTCAACTTCATAACAATAAATTTTATAAGAACAAATTATCAATTCAATGTGCCTTAGCAAATACTTTTAGAAGAATTTACGACAAATCTCAACGACAAACACTACAATTGCAAAATTTTGGTTAGGTGGTTGAGAAATTTAACATATATAGATAGGACAATTGTCCTTTTAGTAGCCCAAGCCATCACCCTCAATTTTGTACAATCAATATCATTCTCGATGATAAGTTATTACTCTGTCGTTTCAAAATAAGTATTACCTTAAAAATTTAATTATGCGTTTTTAAGTATACAATTTTTGCTAAGCCGGTGTTTAATTTGAGATGGATCGAGTATTTTTTTTAAACACAGTAATCAAGAACAAGGACGTTTTTTTTAAAAAAAGAAATTCAGAGACACTTTTAGTAGTTTAAGTTGGATTCCTTTGTGCATTCATATGGATTTGAGGACAGAATCTTAAAATGGAAGTGTTTTTTGTTTAATAATATAACCTGCACAAAAATTTTAATTTTTAGTTAGTGGGGAATATGGCAGGATTTTGTCACCATTGAAGGTTCATGGTATCATTACTTGACTCGAAAATATATCGAAAACAATCTCCCTATCTAACCTCCCCAAACCCTACTTATGAGAGTACATTAGATATGATTCTTTCATTCTTAATCAAATATCTCAAATTGAAATCTTGAAAATGAAAGAATCGTGATAGGAAACTCTTTCCCTTTTAACGAGTCATATACCATGTAAACTCTAATGAATTAAAAATTCAAAATAAATATCGAACATTGAATGAAAACGATGAAAAGTTTTTAGCTACTAGTTTGTAAGAAAAGCATAAATGAACCTAACAAATATTAATCACTTGTCAGGATAACATATGCTTGTGTTTGACCAGTCTTTATGTTTCTTTTTAATTTCACCTTGGCTGCTAAATGGGGGCTGCTAAGGACCAGTACAAAGTAATATCTTGGGAATTGTTAAAATTCCCATTCTCTATGGTAACAACTACTAACATCTTGATACCCCTTTTATATTTTTCAATCTGGTATGCGATATCTGCTTTGTGATCTCGATTAATTCAAATTCACATTTTTGATAAACTAGGTGGGAGGAACAATAGATAAGGGGTGGTTCTATTGACAATGAATGCTATCAACATGCAAAATTAAAACAAGGGAGGCTCTTTCACTTACTCAAGGGTCAATCAGTGTCGAAAAGGACCACAAGAGTCGCGGTCCCTGCCTGTTAATCGATAATAATAAACGTAGAGCTGATATTCACCTACAAGAATACAAATTTCAGATCATCTGCAAACACTTAGATATAATTTATCTGTAAATGATGCAGATACTCAGAAGAAATGTACAACAGTCTGTTAGTTATATATTAAATGTACCTCATACATACTTCAATAAAAATGCAGGTCATGATAAATTATAATGATACATCGATGTAACACTCGTATTATATGAGTGGTATTTATTCTTCGTCAAATAGTATGGTTTATCGCGTTGTGAAGGAACACAGGAAAATGCTAACTCAGGGTCTCTAGGATAGCTTTATTCTACATCTATGTTGCTCAGACTCGTAAAAAATAACACTAGTGTGTGTCAGATCCTACAAAAGTTGTGCGTTTGGAGGATCTGACACTGGTGTGTTAACATTTTTGGATGATCCGAGCAACATAGTACTACAGATACCCTTCGGAACGGGTATGTACCTTAACAAACAATTGAGGAATCATATGTTCTTGCATTGTTCCTTTTAACAGTTGGGAACAGGGCAATGCCATGAATTTTCTCAATCTGGCTCCCTGCTCCTTTAATAGACTTGCAGGTTTCATGAGAAAAAATTGAGCTGCGTATTTAATTCAAAGAAAGTCCGGCTGGCCTGTGGATGTTAAGCAACGATGCCACATGCGGCTGTTAGGATCCACAACTTTGGGTTGCGCAATGACTTCTGGAATCGGAAAGTACACATAATGAGTATTGCATATACCAACTGTGATCCCGCTATATCCAGCAAATGCACCATGAACCTATCAAATAACCGAGCATTCGTTATATTTTTGAATATCTCAACAACAGAAATCAATTTGTCTTTTGTAAAACAACAAACATCAAGAAAATCTTTTAGCAAGTATTAAGTGAGGTTGAGAGACTTACAGCATTTTGACCTAGTACAGTACAGAGAATTCCATCTGATGCATTTGCACGGCAAGCACGGATCATGTAGGTAGGATCAATGTATTTAACATCAGTTGTAACCCCAATCTCCTTGAAGTACTTTTTGATCTATAAGAAAGCAAGCATACCATCGTAAATTTTCTCGATAAAAAGGAGGAACGTGCACATGCATGGTCACTTCTCAAATTGATCATCAGGCTATTATATAACTTTCCCTCAATAGTCAGAGGAGAAAGCATAAAGATGGAGAAGACGGAAACTGGAGACAATGTGAACTACGAACAAATGATTGTGTAACGCTCATATTGGACAAAGATACAAGGGGGACCTTACAAGTGATTCAATTAAGTTGCTTAAACTTTTTTCTTTTCTTCTGTTTTGATAAATCAGTAGCTTAACTTCTTAAATATGATGAAAATTAAGAAGATTATCAAAGCTCCTTAAAACCAACGTGTACGCAACTCATATGTACAAGTAAAACTAGTCAACAAATATCTATAACAATCACATGAATGTGTAGCTTGCCATCGACAAACCTGTTGTTGTATATGAACACCAATATCTCCAAGTACAGCATTTCCAGATGCATCCTTTGCATTGGTTTTCTCGAGGAAATCCTACAAGAAGGTTAGAGTAATATAGCAGTTAAATAATATAAAGATCTAGAAGTGATTCTTCTGTTTTCATTGCTCGAATAACTACAAATGAGAAAGCGGTAACAAACTTGGAAACATCTAAATGACTGTTTACAACTTTAAGTAAAGAGTAAAGAAAAATTTGTATGCTGTGGCTCTCCAGTAGATAATATATCAAAAGCCGATGGTCTATAATGTTCACCCTTCCTAGTACAATTATTCATTTTTCGGTAGTAATTAATAATTTTTCGATCTTTTTGGACTGTTAGATATATGACAAATATTACTTATTTTATGTCCAATTGCAATAGAGACGAGAAAATATAATAGAACTAACCTGCCCTGCCCCCTCGGCTACACAAATCACAGCTGATCCCTTTGTCTCAAGCAGATATTTCAGATGCTGCAACACGCCATGAGGCCCGTGCACATTAAAAGGCACCTGAGATGAATTCGACACGATCTTATTGAGAAGGCCCTTAAACATAACCGGTAATATACCAACTGATCGAGATTAGACTAACCTCTGGAATCAAACATATGTCTATCTGTCCACTAGCTAGTGATGCATGCATAGCTATAAAACCACTGCTACGACCCATCAACTTCACAATTCCGATACCATGATATGCACTATGTGCCTACAGTAAATAGATTCCAGGGAAGAGTTATAGTGCATGATTGCGTCAGTGACTGCAACGTAAATGAGCAATCTTTTTCTACAGATACTGTGAGATACCTTCTGGAGGAGAACATTAAAAAACTTAAGCGGAAAGACGCAAGGGGATGCAAAACTTATAGCAGGACTGTAAAGTAGTACCTCAATATAAGCAGAATTAATGGCTCTCTGTGCTTCTTCAACAGCAGTATCAAAACCAAATGTTTTGTCCATAAGCATAATATCATTGTCTATAGTTTTTGGCACACCAACTACAGCTACCTGCATACGTCTTCTACGACACTGCATATCAAGTACACAAAAGAAAGTTATACTTCCTAAGTGACATCATTACTTCAAAGTTGTACCATTGGAGACTACCGAGTTTTCGGCTGCACGCCTGTTCCTGGTAAAGATTAACATAATCCAACTTAACAAATATAGAGGGCACAGTCAACAACCTCATCATGAATTGCGTTTGCGCCAGCATGTGTACCATTTCCACCGATCACAAAGAGCATGTTTATTCCTCTTTCCTGAAATTAAGAGGAAGTGAATCGTAGATAAAGCCAGCATGATAATTCTGGTGCAAGTAAACTATAGAGAGCCAGTCAAGAACCTGAATGCTATCCACAATGTCAGAAACTTTAGGTCCTCCACGTGATACACCTAGCAAGCTTCCACCGGAAAGATGAACATTTTGAACCACTTTCCTGGATAACTGGTAATGAAACATACAATGACTTATCGCTAAATATTATTTCTGTCAAGGAGTACATTTTTCCTAAAAATCAAGACTTTATCCATAATAATTCATGAAAGATTCAAGTCTTTTGAGCTAAACTCTAACCAACACGAGGAGAATCTGCATAGGCAGTAATAAGAAGCAACTTACTGGCATTTCAGCTAAATCATTGTTTGAAAACCCACGGTACCCAAATGGAATCCCCACAATTTGCTTCACACCGTATATCTCAAGGGTGATAACTATCTGCAATCATTAGAATAAATAGACAATACATCAATGTTGTACATCGAAATAACAAGACTGAATTGTTTTCTAAAAAAAAAGAAGAACAAGCAAAAGAAGAAAGTATATGTTAAGACCTGTCGAATAACGTCATTAAGACCTGGGCATAGTCCACCACAGGTTATGATTGCTGCTTTCACCTCCTCTGGTTTGAAATATATTTTCTCTCGAGGACCAGCACGATGAACCCTAAACAAGATCAATGACAAATTTACAATCTCTAAGGGCAATGAGCTACAAATTTCGAACTAAATTCCTTTATCAAAATCATTTTAACTCGCACCAGAGTTGAAAATTCTTGGCAAGACTGTCAAACCTCTACAAGTTGATGTTCAATATATCTTAAGACACAATATTTTCAAGAAGTTAACAAACTATATTGTTCTGTAAGATTTTATTTTATAAATAGACATTAAAAACTTTCCGGAGAACTCAATAAAGCCTAATATTTTCTTTTTTGCTTACAGGATTCTTAACTCCTTAGTTCTGATAAGAGAAAAGGACTCTTAGATCCTTAGTATAGGTATCAAAACGATCGAAGCACATGTTATAATTATACAGATAATTAACTATAAACAAGCTTACCATTGCTCTACCCACGTACAATCGGGATCAATGCACTCGGCACCAGCAGAAGTCGGAGAGGAATAATTAATAGTCTGAAAAATAACAGAACTTTGCATGAATGGATTGGCAGGAAATAACTAAAAACGCAACGAAAAGAGAAACATGTGTTTGTTTATTCATACACAGAGACTATTCTGTTTGCTCTTTCACGACAAAGAGTCCTCTTGCTATCATAAGGTGCATTGACTCTATAAGACGAGACGAGTATACAAACAAATTGTTGTTTCTAAAGCTTATGTTGCCGCCATATCTATTCTCACCAAGGAATGTACTCTGAGCTCCGAATCAAAGGGAAACATAGAAGAATGTACTTGCAACTCCAAAATTGGAATTTTTGGCTTGTGAACTTTCTTCTCACAATCAAAACTCGTCCATATGAGACATGGAACTCTATTCTGCCTAGAAAGTTTGAAATTGCCATCTATCAAAGGTTTCATTTTAACGACTACTATGCGTCAACGCCAAGCTAGTTGGGGATTGCTGCTCCAAAACAATGCCTGAGTTAATTAACTAATTCAATAGAGAAAAGGGGTTCATAATCCTAGAAGTAGATCTCTCCATATTTACCAAGTTAAACACTACATAAAACCTTAACTAATAAAGGGTAAAACTTTTCCACATTTATCTATATCGAAGAAATACTCAAGTATTTGAGATTTCACGGCTGAACTGTATGCATATCTGACAATACATAAAATAAGCTTTATAACGATTCTGAATGAATCCTTTACCCGCAAATCATGCGGGAGTGCAAACTCAAGTGAGAATCTTATTATGTTTTTAGCATCAAATTCACCAAAATCTTGCCTTTTGCCACTATAATCAACTGACAACGGGCAATCAGTGTGTGACGAGCTACGCTAAATTATAAGGAAACAAAGCTTACTTTAAGAAGTACTCTGTCATTGTTATTGATGTATCCATGCCATTCTTCATCTGAAGGATATCCTTGTGCAAAATCCTCAGTGACTGGAGTTCTGGAACACAATCGTTGCACTAAAGTTAGTAATATAGCTATCAAACAAGTATTTCTTTCGCAAATATTCAATATCATTGAGGTATCTCTTGGCTAACACATTCAATATCATTTTTAAAATTAGATATAATTCCAATTTTCAACTCAATGATAGTAACAAACAATTATCATTATTCTAAATTCTACAAACAAACCAAACCACTTATACGCCATTTCAACAAAGCAAAATGAGAAAAGATAAATAAAAAACCAGAGGTATAGACAATTCACAATAGTAAAAATTATAAAAGATGAAATAGCACAAAATAAAAAAATAACATTTTTTTTAAAAATATGTTTAAATTTAAACTACGTATAAAGTTTGTTATTATTTTAATTTCGTAAAAATTCAAATCCATGTATAAGCCATTTATTCTCAAAAAGCTCAATACTCCTTCCGTCCCAAAATAAATGTCACTTTAACCAAAAATTAAAATAAAAACTTATCCTAAAATATGTCCAATATATGTGACATACTTTTCTTTTTAGTCTAGTAAAAGAATGTCACTTTTTTTATATTTAAAAATAATTTTACTTTAAAATTATATTTTTATCCTTTAAAATAAAATGATTTATATTACCAAATAATCTATAAGACTACAAATTTCAAGTTTTTTACTTTCAAAGAGTGTCACATTAATTGATGTATTATCAACTATGCTCTTGTGTAACTTTCACCTTAATTCTCAAAGAAAGATAAATAGAGATATAGTAAACTATACCTTCGATAAATTATTTTTAGAATGAAATTAGCTAAAATGACACTTAATTTAAAATGACGAAAACAATAAACATTAAAATCAGATAAATTAAAAGAGTGTTATGAGTAAAATACCTCATTTTGAGACAGAAAGTGGAAGGATACGAAACGGCGTCGGGAAATACATCAGTAATGTGAGGAATATTGAAACGAGCTTCGAATTCTCTCTCATACTTCACTTTCCAATCCGGATCGCTGAAATCGATGTTGTTAAAATTACTTGATTGAGCTGAAACTTTCATTTTCATTTTCCGGCGACCTACAGGCGGCAACTTAATCGACTTGACGGAGCTGATGAGGAGCTCATTTTCGCCGGAAATAGTCGTCATCGGTCGAATCCGATTTGATCCGATCGCCGGCGAAAGCGACTCCATTTGTCTAAGTAAAAATGTGTAGAAGTTTGGAAGAATAATGTAGAAAAAGATTTCTGCTTGTTTTTGTATAAAGAGGGGAAAAAAAAGGAAAGAAAGAAAGTTACAAAATGGTTTTCCCCTTTATTTATGAAAATTTTTTCCTTTTTGAGTAGTAGTTTATATCCTTCCAAAAAGTGACATTGGCCACGCAGCGAACGAGTTAAGGGAAGCGAGACTGAAATATTTAGATATGTGAGAAAGAGATATATTAATGTTTTAATAAGGAGATGTGAGAGGTAGAATATTTCGAGGTCAAAGAAAAGTAAAGGTAAGTTGAATAAATAATGAAGAAAAATGCTTAGACACATGACGTTAGATATAATAGTACGAAGACCATGAATAAAGGTTAAAAGTGAATTGATAGTTTGAGGGTTCTCGTATTAGTAGCATACTCATGTATTTGACTTGGTGGTAGTATTGTTCACTATGTAAGTGTAATATTAGCCTATTCATGTAATCGGTGGACTTTTATATATGATATCATTCGTGGTTTATTATGTTTAGGTGATTACGCCATTTTGTTGTTGTTAAGGTACTATGCATATATGTTACATAATGTTTTTGCTATTAACTGTCGTGTCTTTCTCCACTTCTATTTTTAATTTGCTTGAGTCGAGGGCCCTTCGAAAATAATTTCTCTATCTTTAAAAAGAAACAATAGTAAAAGTAATGTATACTCTATCTTACCTTAGTGACATATTTTATGATATCGTGATATAAAGACGAACAACAATACTTATGGATGAATTAGAGATCGATTCAAGATTTAAAGGTCAAAGACGCATTATTATTTTCAACCTTTAAGGGCTTGTGCAAGACACATAAGAGTTTAAGTTTGAGTACAATTGTGAGTAATTATACGGTTTAACATGTTTGTTTGGAAAATGTGAGAATCGGGTATAATTACATCATAAAACAGTCATTTCCTTCATTTACTTTTGCTTGTCTATTTCATTTTTTGAGAATCAAACTATATGAACATTAATTAACATTTTATGATGTATTTAATTTTTTTCTTTCATATTTATATGAAAATGGATTGCTGGCTGCAACTTATAATACTATTTATATAATATTCAAACATCTAAATTTTAAATAAATCTAATTCAATTTAACAGTCAAATTGACTCTAGCAAAACGAAATACGACAAGTAAAAATGAACGAAGAGAAGAGAGTAGTTAATATGATAAAAGATGTATATCTGTTAATATATAAGTGCCTCAACATTCTGTATGCATTGTTAAACTGCTAATTTAAGTTTATCAATGCAAAACAACACAAACCAGAAACATAATCCGTTAGTTGCCAAGAAATCTGAGTTGGTAAAAATAAACCTTCAGAATCTTCTTCAATGGCAACCAGATGTATGAAGGTGACATTTTTGGCATCGCGTAGCACGCCATCATATCATAAAACACGCCTCACACGACTTGCAAAGTGCGTGCTTGTAGCGTTTCTTGCAGGCACTTCACAGCACCAGTGTAATTTAGAAATCCCATAAACCAAAATTCATGGTTGTCAATAGAGATAGCTTGGATGTACTTTTCTAACGAATTGGTTCTGCTTGATGAAGGATAAATTGCTTTAAGCTGATGCAACGGGATGATAACCTGATCGTATCATAAGTAAACAAATAGAAATGTTAAAATACAGTTCCTCAGATGACATTGTATGTAATGAATGATGCATAAATATCCAAAACGAACAAGAAAGTAGATCCCCGAGCAAATAAAACTAGGTAGGAAGGTATTGCCATTTGCCAAGAGTGGAAGTGGAAGTGACTTAGTCGTAGAGGTTAAAATGCAAATGAGCAGATTACAACGAATGAGTTACATTTGAAGCAAACGGTTGAACATCTTTAGAAATCTAAAGTAAATAACTGCGGGAGACTGATAAATAAACAGAGATGTACCTTGTAATAGCTCCATTCAGTCTTGTTTTCGTTTTTGTAGGGAAGGGGGTTATCGCTACAAAAAGCAAGCTTTGCCGTAGATAAATATAACACTCCCATTACAGGTCCAGCTGAGGTCGATAAATAACATGCAAATGAATTCCGCAGTTGCTCCTCAGGATCTGCCTCAAATGTTTGGCGGAATATCTTGTCATAACCACCTTCAGCCAAAACCTTTGTTCCCTGTGCAATTCTTCCTAAGGCAGCATCAGCAATACTAGGGCTCGTTTTCACTATACAAGTCAACGAAAGAAAATTAAAGTTATTGCATCCGCAAATGTAGGGGTAAGGTCAACGTACATCCCACCGTCCCAGGAAATGGCCATGGGAGTTACCACTTCTAATACTCATAATTACTTGAACGCGATGTCCCAGTAAGCAAAAGAGAAACCGGGAATAGCTCAAATTGAAAATAATAATGGGATGGTCACAAAATCAAAGAACAAGAAGCCTTACAGTGTTGCCAAGTGTTGCCAGCAATATCCTCTGCCTTCTTTGTTGCTTCACCAACCTTCTTCCCCCATCTACCAAGTACATCTTTGACATTCTCCATTTTATCTAATAGAAATGAAAATCATATATTCGCAGTTAGTGGCAGAAGCAGTCGGTGAAAAAGCCAGAAATTTCATCAAGGTGATTTAAAAATATGAAGAAGTCAAGCCGCACCCTTACTGTTAGGGTGGGGCTTGGTCTCCAAACTGAGCGCAGGACGGGTTTTTGCCTCATACAACTCGAGCCAAAGATCGGAAAGTTAGAGATAGGGAAACCTAGAAGCTGCCGGTGGGGGGCGGTTAAGTTTGCTTCTTCACAAGCCTATCCTCAAAAGAGTGACTCTTTAGTCCAAGCTTTTCGAGTTCTTTCTATTACGTCCCATTCTATTTTGGGATAAGCGGCTAATACTAAAACAATAAGTGAAGTAGTAGTCGTCTGACCCGCCCATTCTATCTCACCCTAAATGAAATGACTCTCTTAGTTATGCTGCCTCGGGTTACCCGAGCCCCTACGTCCGCTTTTCTCCGATCGCAACCCAATAAGTTGGCAAAACCAATACAACATTTACTATATATAATTTTAACCTTGTTTATGATGCAACAAATTAGACATGGAGTTCATGTGAACTCTATCTACTTTTTAACGCGCAACATAAATTTATGTATAAAAAATCACTAAGATCACAATAACTAGTAGGTATCAACTCATTGCTTTTAAAAATGCAACGAATTCAATACTAATTAACAAACTTAAACGATTGAACTCATAGAATTTAAATCCTATGACCTCTGTTCTCAATATTTATTACTCATGTACTTGTGTATTTGTGTGTGTGCTTACGTGATTTTCAATGTGTATGTATATATGTATACACAGAAAAAAATATACTAACTTTTGATATTGACGGAAGCAGAATTGTTGACCGGAGCCGGAGAATGAACTAAGTAAGGATTCGATCCCCGGTTACCGGTTGTTCTCTGCACGTACGACTCCGTCACCAATTCCTGACTCCAATGCACCGATTTCTTCGATTTATTCAAACTGTTCGCCGATTTGATTCCTTCATTTTCGATTTTACCAATTTTATTCTCATTTACAGAGGCAATTGTAATAGTATTGTCCTGTTGCACACATTTCGGATCCGGTTTCGTACCTTGATCCGGATTCACAATGGAGCTGGTCTTCTGCTCCTCCGCCGCCGCCGCCGCGTTCTCTTTCCCGCCATCGTCGTTTTGCTGCTTCGTCATCTTCGCCGACGAGAGAAAAGAGGTAAAAATATCCACAATGCGAAATTACTCTCTACTGTGATAAGGCGGCGCGTCGGAACCTTTGGCCGATTCTGGAATTTTCCGTTTTGGTTCCGATTTAACGCCGGGAGAGAGAAAGAGAGAGACCGGCGATTAAACGCGGGAAGACACTATACGAGGGCCAATACCTCTAATTTATCAAACGCCTAAATTATTTTTATATATATTTTTAATTATCTGTAAAAAAAATTACAACTTTTTTTTTTATGATAAACAATACATATATTATTGAGCTTTGGCTATAAAATAAAAATCATAACACACACAAAAAAAAAATCAAAAAAAATCATACGTTGATGTTAGAAAATCTTGTAAATTTGATGAACTTTAGTACTATATTTTAATTTAATGTAAATATATTCTATAATAAAAGTATTTATTTTTTAAAATTAATTATCATACATGAAAAATAAAAGCTAAATCAATACATATATTAAATCGCATCATGATCAATTGAAATCGCAAAACCTTGCTTCAATCCAAACATATAAGTATTAAAAAGTAACATAAAATAAAATAAATAATAAATACTTGAAAAAGAGGGTGAAGAACAAGACTCAAGAGATGATTACTATTTTAATTTAAATGAAATAGAATAAACGCAATTCATTATGAGTTGTTACGAGTAATAGTTCAAAAAATTCAATTTATTATCAGGTATTTTTATTTTTTATAACAAAAATATTATAGAAATAAGTTTGAGGATGCTTGTATCACATTAAATAAACGAATTTTTAAATAAATTATATATCAAAAAAATTAAACACATACGATAATATTAACATAAATGCATTTTAGACAATATAATATGAATCCCCCATATTGACTTCCAACATCGGATTTCAATTACATTATTCGTTTTCCATTTTAATTCGATCCAATCATACTCGTAATTTTCTTGAAAACTATAATATTTTAATTATGACATATAAATGAAGAGGAGATTATATTTTGAGATATCAATAAGAATAAAATAGTTAATCGACAGTTTTAATTAATGTAACAAATATTTTGAAACGCGTAAAATATACAAATAAATAAAAATATATTAAGTAACGACAAAATAAATATAATAAGACATATCTGAAAACAAAATAACATTTGAGGACAACTATACGGTCGATAAACTCGTGCCCTCTTTCAAAGTTGTTGAAATTTTTTCAATAAATCCAAGCATTATTTCAACGTTGCTATCATCTGCAAAAACAAAATAAAGGTATAATAATCAATTCTAGTATTAAAAAAAAATTCTAAACATTTTTTTCCAAAGTGAAATTATATAAAAACTCATAGCTCAATTTTCAAATTCATTTTTTTCGACTCAATAACAATAAAATTCATGTTGAGAGTTAATGAGTCCTGCTTCAGAATTTTGAATTTATAGATTCCAACATTTCATATGAAGACTGCTTACTAGGTTCTGAATTATTTATTTATACATTTTAACTAGATTTATTCATAGAAATCCAGAGTCTCAGTTTAAGCTACTAAATTCTGTTGAAATTGTAATCAGAACTCTAGCTCCACCGCGGACTCTTGAAATTACTTCAAAATATGTTTTAGTTAATATATATATATATATATATATATATATATATATATAAAACTAGACCATAAAATTTAAAAAATAAATAAATTACTCACCTAGTCTAGGTATGGTATGTCCTTTAGGATGGTGAATCACTTGAGTATCCACAAAACACTCTAGCAGAGTTTCACCATCTTTTCTTTGAAAATCTGCCTCCCCTTCAAAAAACAAAGACAAATACATTTATACTAATTGTATTGAAGAAGGGGAGCTTAGAGCCACGATAAAGTTATTTTCGTGTTCAGTATTAATACTAAAGCTCGATTAAATCAAACGATTCACATCAGAGAGTTTCATATCAAGGATAAATCTCTCCTTAACAAAGATAACTCTGCATCTTGTAAAAATCGAACGATCTAAAATCGGATTAAAGAGTACTTACCATTGCATCAGTAACGATATAAAAGAAATAGTAATGTGATAATACCTAAGAAGTGAAGGGATGGACAATTGATAGTAGATGAAAATGCATTTGCAACCAATTTTGGTATCCCATAAGTTGGCCCTCCAAATTTAGCTCCTGATATTATTATCACAAACTTTATTTTTGAAACTTTTGTTAAAGCCACTCCATCCCTTTGCATCCCTGGAATTGCTGCACCTAAAACAGCTCCCTATTTTCACCACACACACACAAAAAAAGAAAAGAAAAAAAGATCGGTTATAATATTTGACTAAGCATATTGAATCTTCGATTAATTGAAGATGTAGTGCATATTTCATCCTTAGCTACTTGTGAGACTTATCAAATTCGTTGAATTATAACTCGTTACACTATTTAATTGACTAAGTATATGCAATGTTAAAGTGTCTATTTATACTAAAAACTATTATTATCCTTTAGAAATAAGACAAGTAATCTTTGTGAGATCGTTCTCTTATTTAAAATGTAACTGATTGTAAAAGATTATTTTTTCTCGTTTACTCCTATGGATAAGGAAAATAATCAAAATGAAAGTTGAGTAAATCTTACCTGTGAGAAACCAAGAATACCATCAAAAGGTCCATTCTTTAACATAAAATCTTCTATATACTCAAGGCATTCTTCAAAATTGTAAAATTCTGTAAAATCCTACAAGAAAAATACACTATACTCATTTGGTATTGATATTTACAAAATAATGTAACTAATATACCAATTTATTTATGTAATTTTAGTTATATTCCTGAAATGTAAGTTTATAATTATAAAAAATAATGAGTCAAAGTTGGACAAATTGAGTAATTACTTGGGACAAGATTGAACAATAACTCATTAATTTTTGTCATTCAAATTAACTAGTTCTCATTTTCCCCCTTAGCAATACAACTTGTGTGAAAAATATCTTTTATTTTTATTAGAATAGAAAATAATTTTTGAAATTAAAATTATTTTTAAAAACAAATTTAATTTTTTTTGGGAGGTGCGGGCGAAGCTTACAAGGGTAGGGGTCAAGGGTAGGGGTGAAAAAATAAAAATTGAAAATATTTTTTTAAAATATATTTTTTTTTGGGTGGGGGAGGGGGAGGGGCTGGTCGGGGGGTCGATTGGGGTGAGGGTAAGGGGTGGGGGTAAAAAAAATTTGATTTTTTCAACTAAAGAAAATGTAATTTGAAATTGAAATAGAGTTTTAGAAATGTTTTTCTTTAAGTACCGAAAGGTAGTTAGTTTCATTAAATTTGAAAAAAATGAGTTGATTTCAAAAGTAATTTTTTAAAATATTTAACCTAATCAAACATAAGAAAATTGGAAAATATTTTCTTTCGAACCAAACACACCCTAAAAATAAAATCAATTTTTTTTTAAAAAAAAATGTTGATCTAAGTAAGAGTAAATTACCTTATTTGATTGAAACCATTCAAAGTAAGGAGGATCAAAAAAACCTTCAAGTGGAGATTTCCCCTTCGCCGGAAAAGGTGCATCCAAAAACACCAAATCTAATTTTCCGATGACGGATTCCGGCCACCGGAAAATCAATTTCTTGAGTATTTCACCACTTCCTCTAAAGCCATGAAGACACAAAATTCTTAATTTTTTTTCCATAGAATTAATTTCTTATGCAAAATTATTAGACCCACTAGGCCCCATATTTATATATATATATATGAATTTATTTATGGTTAAAAAATTGTCACGTTGTCTCCATGATTCAGCCATAATTGACCATTAAATAATTTTGTTGGTTGTATACTTTTTTTTTCTTTTCAAAAATGTACAAATAAATTAATTATTAGTCTTAGGATATGAATCCGTTGATATTTAAAGTGGACAAATTTATTGGTGCCACCTAATGATTAATGAACCGTTGAAAATCATAAGATTTTAGGTTATATTTTAGAATAAAAATAAATATTCTGATTTTATTTTAATTTTGATAGATAATAATATAAGAATGTGATCTAGTGATTAGTAAAATTGATTGAGTATCATAATATCTCGTATTCAAATCTCATAGGCAATTAAAAAGGGCAACTTTCACATATAGCAAACAAAAAATTCATATTTGTATAATATAGCAAACTTTGCATAATTGCGCTCCATAGCAAACATAAAAACTGTATAATTCGCTATACATATACAAGTGTATAATTCGCTGGCCTAAATTGTATAATTCGCTGGCCTATTTCGCTGCAATTGTATAATTTGCTTTGCATATAGTTGAATCGAATTAAAATGTATGTATATTGCATAATTATAAGTGTATAGCAAGAAGATATATGTTTTTCTCGCTTTATACAAAAACAGAAACACAATATATACACTTCTGTTGTATAAAGCTAGAGAAAATTGTATTTCACTGCAATTGTATAATTCACAATTGTATAATTCGTTGGCTTTTTTCTCTGCAATTTTTGAAGTAAAATGTTTGTAAATTGTATAATTAAGTGTATAACACGAAGATATATATTTTTGCATGTGTATATACAATTTTCTCTCGCTTTATACAAAACAGAAACAGAATTATACACTTCTGTGTATAAAGCGAGAGAGGCGAGCGAGAATGGAGAGTGGCGAGCGAGATTCCTGGGAGAGATATGCTGGCAAATTTTTAGATAATGTTTGTTATGGAGCATAATTAAATCAAACCCTAGCTATTCCATTTAATTTAGGTTATTAGTTTGCTATTTTATACAATTTTCCCAATTAAGAATAAGTTATTTTCAAACATGGCCAAGGGCCCGCGATCGTATATCAAAATAGTGTTGCTTGCCATCAATGCTATAAATATCTTGTGAAATTAATTAAAGTACATATAAACTAATCTAAATATTATAATTATTAAAAATTAAATTAAAAATAAAATATATAAAAATTTATGATCTTTTTAGCCTCTGACTAAAATTTCGCTCTGGGCTTCCCATTATATAGATGTGCCCTTGTTCCTGAGTTTTGGAATGTCTTTTCAATAAACCCAAGTATTATTTCAGCACTACTATCATCTGCAAAAAAATAAATAAAGATATAATTAAAACTTTATTTATTTTTATTAAAATTAAGACGTATGAATTATAATTAATACATATATGAACACTAAATAAGATGTTATCTTAAGTGAGATAATAATTTTCATTTATAAATTTTCTAAACTTTTTTTTCTATGAAATTATATGAAAACTCAAATTCCTAACTTTGAACTACATTTTTCGACTTTATGATAATAGAAAAAATCATGTTAAAAAAGTCAATGACCAGGACTTTATGTAACTATACGTGTTCAATATTTTGACTTTTAGGTTAGAATTTTTTTTAAAATAATTAATTATAGTTTGAATAAATTATTTACTTATTATAAGTAAAAAAAAAATTAACAAAAAATATAAAATTTAGTTCTAAGTTACTAGATTATGCCAAAAGTGTAACCAAAACTCTATTCCTACCCTTGTTAAACATGTAATTAGAACTCTAATCATACCCCGTAATCAGTGGCGGAGCCACCATATCTTTAGGGGTTTTCTCTTCTACAGAAATTTATATTATTGTTATATTGTTAAAATAATTTTTTATGTATATATAGTAGATCTCGAATCCTCTTCAGTTATTTTGTCTGTCTATATCTTCAGATCTTGAACCTCTTTATGAAAATTCTGCCTCTCCCTCTGTCCTAAACTAGTGGAGTTATTTCAAAAAACGATGTTTTACTTGATCTTTTCTTAAATTTTGTAAATATTGATTTGAGTAAGAATTAAATTCACATTATAAACCAAGAAATATACCATAAAATTTCAAAACAAAATTACTCACCTAGTTCTGGTATGGCATGTCCTTTAGGATGGTGAATTACTTGTGGATCCACAAAACACTCTAATAGAACTTCTCCATCTTTTTTTTGGTAATCCTTTTCTCCTTAATAATGAAAAAAGAAAAAAATTTAACACCAATTAAATTGAATAATTGAAATGTTCAACAAATAGTAGAAAGCTTGAAATAAATTAAAAACATAATTATATAAAGAAATAAAAAAAAAAGACCAGAACTACCCTTATCCCTAATTACTTGTTCAATTTGACAAATCAAGAAATGATAATTTTTTTACTTATTAATTACTTTTTTTTAAAAAAAAGCACAACTTCTTTTTCTTCATAATTAAATAGGGTAAAATGGTAAACTCACTATGTCAATCAATATTATCTTAAGTCTTAACAGGTGTTTCAGTTCAAAACTGAACAAGTAATTGAAAATACTGAGAGTAAATTTTAGATCGCGCATACAAAAACTCATATCCTTTCATCCCTCGTTGTCTTAAGTCACGCACTATTATTCTTAAAATCAAATTCATTCACAATAGCTTTTCTCGTTTACACATTTTTTAAAAAAATAATTTAAAAGTGAAGATATTATGAAAGTACCTAAGAAATGAAGTGATGGACAATTAATTGGATATGAAAATGCATTGACAGCCAATTTTGGTACCCCAAATGAAGGTCCTCCAAATTTAGCCCCTGATATTAATATCACAAATTTTATTTTTGGAACTTTTGTTAGAGCCACACCTTCCCTTTGCATGCCTGGTATTGCTGCACATAAAACAGCTGCCTATTTCCAACAAAAATAAAATAAAAAAATTACTTTTTATAAAGTCATTTTCTTTTATCATAATTATAATTGATCATAACAGATTATTTTCACGATATCGCGAGAGAAAGGAAAATAGTATTTATTTACCATTGAGAAACCAAGAATACCATCAAAAGGTCCATGCTTTGACATAAACTCTTCTATATATTCAAGGCAATCTTCAAATTTGTAAAACTCAGTGAAATCCTACAAGAATGTAAACAATTTATAGAAAAAAAAAATATTTTTTCTAGAAATGAAACGAAATAATAATATAAAAAAAACAAGTTATTCGAGTATCAACAATAATTTTAATAGAATGATAAGTACTTATTCGTCTTTAATTAAGAGTTTTGAATTTAAATCTCGTTGGATACGGCATAAATCTTTATTAGTATGCTTTTACATTTTAAAGTAAAATTTTCTAACACAAATTCAAATCATAATACAAATATCAAGAGTTCGGAGCCTAAAGGGTGAAAAATGTTAACAAAAATTCTAAAACGATATATATAATATTATTTTTTAAAACTAAAACGGCAAAATCGCTCACTAAGTAGCGATTTTATCTGTCGAAAAAAGTAAAATCGCTGCTACAAGAGCGATTTGTTAAATTTGACTTTTTTAAAAAAAAAAAAAAACTTAAACAAAAAGAAGTCAAATTTAACAAATCGCTCTTGTAGCAGCGATTTTACTTTTTTCGACAGATAAAATCGCTACTTAGTGAGCGATTTTGCCGTTTTAGTTAAAAAAAATTATATACCGTTTTAAAATTTTTGTTAACATTTTTCAACATCTACTATATATACCTAAAAAATATTTTAATCATATAAAAATAATATATTTTTCGATAAAAGAAGATTCGAATGAACTCTTGACGGCTCCGCCACTGTGTCAAACTCATCAAAACTTGGATCTTGATTTATTCTACATTGGTCAGTTTGACTCTCACGAAAAAAAATTGAACAAATATGATTCTATACACAGTATTGAATAATCAAGGATGAAATGAACGATAAACTAGTACGATCGAATAAATAAGATCACTTTATCAATCCTTAATTAAATATCTCATATAAGCCCTCGTAACGAAAAAAATATCATATTAAGGAGTGTTTTCCTTCGAATAAATCGAATCGAAATTAAATGAAGCAAATATAAATACCTTATTAAATTGAAACCATTCAAAATAAGGAGGATCAAAGTAACCTTCAAGTCGAGATTTGCCCTTCGCCGGAAAAGGTGCATCCAAGAAAACCAAATCTAATTTCCCGGTGACGGATTCCGGCCACCGGAAAATTAATTTCTTGAGTATTTTAGCACTTTCTCTATAGCCATGGAGACATAGAATTCTTGGTTTTTTCTTTGATTCTTTTTCCATAGTATTTCTTTTTTTTAATTACTTCTGATAAAATGGTAGGTAAAGCATATATGGCTAAGATTTTTTAAAAATCTATCTTTTAAAATTTAGTAAAGTACTCTTATCGTCTCATTTTTATATATTACATTTTTAATTTTACAGTTACGTTAAGAAATGATGTAACTTTATTCAGGTAGTCATATTAAATTTTTTTGGAAATGAAATTTTCAGTCATTGAATATGAATTAATTTATTTTGATTAAATAATTTACTTAGCTTTTTTAAGTTGAGCATGAACAATTTCAAGGCTAATAACTCACAAAAATAAAAAATATTATAATTTATGCATTGCTTTTATGAAATGACAGATATTATGAATTTACTATTTATAAAAAAAATAACATATAATATTAGACAGAGAAAATAAAATATATGTCCAAACATAGTATCAAATTATATAGTAACTCATAATTCAAAATTCGTTTGATCATGAAATTCTTTCACCTTTACTCTAGAGTTAGTTCAATTACAAAATTTTCAAGAATTTTAAAAAAATAAAAATGAAAAAGTGTTTTCACTTAGTCATAGAAAATAAAAAAATAATTACAATTTGTATATATGTGGCCGAACTCAACTCTAATATTCATATACTATTATTTTTCAATCTAAAAATAATACTTTTTTTTTCAATTTTCACACTAAAATATGCATAATCAAACGTCCACTTAAATTTTCAAATTTAAAATTAATAATTTATGGACATATATGACCAAATTGTGACGTGGCCTCTGTTATTCAGATTAATAAATTAACCATAGTGTTTGGTTGTGGGCTTTGTATTTATCCCACAATAAAATATACAAAAACGATTAATCTCCACAATTCAGCCAAAATAACATTTTCTTTTAAGAAAAAAGCAGGAGGTTAAGAATCTTTTGAAATTGGTTACTTTTATATTGACGTGTGAGTCAGTATATAAAATAAAATAATTTTCAAGAACTCTAACTGAAATAAAAAATCGCAAAATTTTGATGTCTACGCATATCAATATACTTATTATAGGATAATAAACTATTTATTTATTAAAACATTCTCAACTTTTAACGTTCAAACATGTATATTTACTTATACATAATTAACTATAGTGTTTAGAACAATTCCATCACAATATGCCCTTAATCAACAAAGAAAAAAGTCTCAATAAAATAAAAATATTTGAGACTAATAGAAACACCTAATGATAAAAAACTAATAGAAAAATTATAAACTTCTTTTTCATGTCTATTAATATATAAGTTGTGTTCTAACGAAATGAAAATATAAACATAGTACTTCCAAAGATTTATGGTACGTAGACAGTAAATACTATTTCATTTTAAGCTAAAGGTCTCAAAGATTAAGTTTGTAAATGTAGGAAAAAATCTAAAGACGCATGAGGGGGATCCGTCCGAGCTTCCTCAGCAAAAAATTATATCGTACATACAAGACTAGAGACTTTCTTAATGATTTAGAAATTCAAAATTTAGATTGAGGCTCCAAATTTAAATCCTAGACACGATATCTTTATTTTTGGAACCCTCTTAAAAAAAGTTCTGAACCATCAATATCTAAATGAAATGATAAAGAGCATAATGTCTCCCTAACCTAAAGTAAAACTACCCCTAAATTTAATAAAGACATAATACATAAATATGCCCTTTAACTTAGCTTCAAATTACATTTATGCACTTCAATTTTGGGTATACATAAGTAGACACTTAAACTTGTGTAAAATTGAACAAATCGACACACATGTCCTACATGTCATTTTTTGTCCTACGTGGTGTCCTACATGTATTTTGCCATGTAGGACTGATGTGTTTATTTATTTAAAAGTTAGATAGTTAAAGTGTCTGTTTGTGCATTATAAAAATTGAAGATCAAAATTAAAATTTGAAATCAAATTTAGAATTTAATATATGTATTATGCCTTTAATAAATTACTCAAATTTTAATATAAATATTGAATATCATATCGAACCAAAAAAGATAAATGTGAATGTACCCAAGAAGTGAAGTGATGGAGAGTTGATTGGAGATGAAAGTGCATTGGCATCCAAAGGTGGTGCACTAAAAGTTGGTCCTCCAAAATTAGCACCAGATATTATAGGCATAATATATAAATTAGATTCTAAACTTGATTTTAAACTTTAATTTTGATCTCCAATTTTCATAATGTACAAACAAACACTTTAACTATCCAACTTTTAAATAAATAAAAATATGAGTCCTACATGACACAATATACATAGGACACCACGTAGGATAAAAAAAATGACACGTAGAATGACATGTAGGACATGTGTGTCTATTTATTCAACTTTATACAAGTTTAAGTGTCTACTTATGCACATCCAAAGTTGAAAGACATAAATGTAATTTAAAGCCAAGTTAAAGAGTACATTTATGTATTGTGAACACCTAATTTTTTACCAAAATATAAAGAGTCAAACACCAATTTTTTTTAAAAAAAGGTTATATTTAAAATAAATAAAAAATAAATAAATTGTGTAAATTACTTTAATGATAAAAATTATGAATTTATGGTATTTGTGTTAAATCTTCAACTTTTAATTAGTTTAAAAATAATGGTAGAAGAAGAAAAAAAGGGGAGTCCTAAATATTCAAATTACCTTCCCCTTATCCTAATTATTCCCAACTTCCTACCTTATTTTACTAAAAAATCTCATCCCATTTATTTTTTATTTTTTTTTCTTTTTTCTTCTCTCTCTCTTTGGACGTTCATTTCATTTTATTTTATTTTTTGAATTTTCTATGATTATTATTTATTTATTTTATATTCATCCTTATCTCAACCCCAATTCCCTCAACAGTATTTCAAATTAAATCCTAATCCAACTCTATTATTATCCTTTTAATTAGCACCTTACTCTCAACCAAAAAGATTATATAAAAACACGTTCAGTTGAGAAGATATAGAGAAAAATACAGAAAACACAGATACAGAGAAATATAGAGAGGATACAGAGAGAAATATAGACAGATACAGAAAAAACAAGCAAAGACAGAGAAAAAAAAACGAGTTATTTCTTTTGAGAATTAGGTTAGAGTAGAGATTTGATCGTGATTCCGAATTCGTGGATAACAGCTCGCTTTCGTGGTATCAATTTTCGCAGCGAGGTAACTATAAATTCTCGCATGATTTAAATAATATTACTTCTATGAAAAGTTGATTTCAATAGCATGAAATACTTCAAATCACATGTATTATATTGATTATTGTTACGTTGTTATTATTATTATGTTTTTTTTAGATCGATTTTGCAATATTATGTCGCATATTGAATTGTTGAAAATTTAACCATATTAATATATCTTTCTGTTTATTTTCACTTTACAAGATTTTTATTGGATTTATTATAGACTTGTTATATTAGGATATATAAATAATTAGTAATTTTTTATCTAAGCAGAATTGTAAATTTCATCTAGAGATTCATGATAAAATAGTGATTATTACTATTAATAATTACAATAAATTTTTTTTGAGAAATTGTATAAAGAAAACAAAATAATAAAATAAATAAATGAATAAATAAATAAAAAACAACAAGAAAGCCTAAAACATAAAAAGAAAAAAAACAACGAAAGAAAAAGAAAAGAAAAATAACATATTTTTTTAAAAAAAGGGAAACCGCAATTAAAAAAAAAAACAAAATAGAGCGTGGAAAAAGAAAATATAAATATTAAAAAAAAAAAACAGAAGAGGAGCAGAATAAAAAATAACAAGAAAAAAAAATGAATGAAAAAAAAGAACGTAAAAAAAAAAGTAACAAAAATTATTATTTTTTTAAAAAAGGGGAAGAAGACAAAATCTATAAAATAAAAATAATGATAAAATTAAATTAAATAAAAAAGAGAAACAAATTTTTTACAGAAAACAAAAAAAATAATATAAAATTTAAATTCAAACAAAAAAACGTGCAGAGAAAAAAAAATCAGAAAAAAAACGTAAAAAGAAAAAAAAAGAGTTAAAAACATAAAAAGAACAGAAAGTAAAAAAAAAAAAAAGGATGTAGCACAAAATTATTTTTTTTAGTAAGGAACGTAAAAAAAAATAAAAAATTAGTTATATCAAAAAAGATAACAAACGTAAACAAAAAGAATTAATCTAAAAATAATAATTATTTAAAAAAAAAAAAGACAGAATGTTAAAAATTGTTACATGCATTAAAAGAAAAAAAAATTTAACCTTTCTTAAAAAATAAATATAGTCCTAATCTATTTAGAATTTTTGTGATTTTAAAACTAATTCAAATCTCATAAAATTTCATCTTTCTATTTTTAAATAAAAAAAATAGAAATTCTAAATTAATGTGAACTCTAAATATTTTTTTTTTCTAACTATAAAATACCTATATAAATTCATCCCCATAATAACATAAAGAATATATTAAAAAAAATGTAAAAGCAAAATTTGTCAGTTTCAAATAAGTTAAACAATAAATTTGGGTAAATAAAAATTTATTATTAAGTTAAATAATATAATGTCCAAAAAAAAATTAAATTAAGTCATACTAAAGTTAATAAAGCGACCGTGCTAGAACCACGGGATTCGAGGGGTGCCTAACACCTTCCCCTCGGTCAACAAAATTCCTTACCCGAATTTCTAGTTTGCAGACCAATAAAAGATAGAGTCAAATTTCCTTTTGATTAGGGATTTAAATAAGGTGACTTGGAACACCAAAACTCAATTCCAAGTGGCGACTCTGAATAATAATTATCCCTTTTCAAAATGTCACTTTAATTTGAAAAACTCTTTTTCTTTCAAAATAAAAAAAAATATATAAAAAATAATGAGAAAAAAAAGGGTGTGACAGATGGCGACTCCGTTGGGGATCACTAACTAGAATTCGAGCTTTAAATATTGATTTATATATTTATGTTTTTGGATATTGTATTTATTTAACTTAATATGCTAATTGTTTATTTATTTAATGTTTTGATAATATTTGAATTGAGTTATAACTGTCTTCCCTCCCAAACCATTCTGAGTCTTCAATAAAATATGATGGGAATTGCAACTATGCACCCCACTTCTGTCAAGATAGCCAGTGGATCTTCGGTCCATGGTGAAGGATATGTAGTCACACCATTTTAGGATAGGGAGCACCCATGCACAAAGCCGGAAAGCGCTGCTACCGATACGTTGCTACTCCCTGACTCGAGTTGTCCGCTCGTTTTACAGCCAGTCTAGATATCTTACCTTAGTAGAATTGAAACTTTCAGACATGATATCCTTATTAGGTTCCGATTTATTTGCATTGTGTGCATGTAACTTAGCGGAATTTAGCATAGG
>CM064973.1:4310153-4407773 GCA_032847665.1 Solanum chilense | reverse complement strand
AATTCAATAACTTTAATTTCAAATTCTATTTTTATCTTAATAATTCATTGAATATGTCTGAATCATGTCTTGTTAAAGCAAAGATCGATACCTATCCTATTCAGAAAAATAATCTTGGACTCTACCGAATATCATGTGTTGTGAGCTTGGATGCATTAGTGCCCCTCCCCTCTCCCCCCGATTGCTTAAAAATAGGCGTCCGATACGATCAAAGCCCCAAAGAAAAAGCAATGAGAAGTTAGGGTAGAGCCAATAACATTGCTCAATATTGTTTGCCGTCTGTCAATTATTCAACTGGGTGGATTTATGTCACGCGATACATAATATTTTATTCTCGACTATGATTACAATCTCTTTCTCAAAGTCAAGCTACTTCAAAAGGTTAACATTTTAGCTGCTAACGTTGTTTTTACTTTTTATTATATAAATTATATGTCAATGTCTTATTCTCTTCCTTTGAGCCTTATCAATAATCGACTTAAAATATATCAATCGAAAGTTATTTAATGAATAATTAAATAAAATTAAGAAAAGTGATATGGAAAAAATAAAACCTACTCCATGCATAAGCACATATTCTTTTTCTTTTTTTCTTTCAAATTTGAAGCTACTATAATATTTATTATTATTATTTATTATATATGAGAATAGAACAAAACTTTTTAAATTATTTTAACAATTTATTTCTATTTTTTTTTTTAATTCCAACTCCAAAATTAAAGAAAAGGAAAGCTAGTGGAATCTGACTCTCATCCTTCTCACCTTTAAGCTCTCTAATCCTCAGTCTCATATTTTATTGACCAATCACACCTCAACACCTCTCTTCCCCACGCGCTTTCCCTTACGTGCACATCACACTCTTTTCTTTTGATGTATATTCGGAATCACTAATTAATACTAATTCAACAAAACAAATGGAGTATCTTTTTCTTTTATATTCTTATTATCATGAGTTTTACGATAATCGATCAAATAAAGGTAAATATCCCTTCAATATAGGTTACGATTTATGATAGAATCTTAATGTGCCATCAAAGTACGAAAATTATTTATTGTAATTAGAAACTACGATATCACTCCAAAAACATCGAGCGTCCTCGTGGCGAGTGCACAAGTGGAGCTTACACTCGCGAGTGGGCGTTACAAAGAAATTGTATACTTCCCTTCTACTATAAATTCCTCTCTTCGAAACTTTGAAAAGCGAAAAAAAAAAGGAAAAACTTCAAAACAACAAAAGGAAAAAAGGGGAAAAAAAAATAATTCTCCGGCGGAAATTACCGGCGATTGACGATGGCCTTGCCTGAAAATTTAACCAGAGAGCAGTGTTTGTACTTGGCAAAGCTAGCTGAGCAAGCTGAACGATATGAGGAGATGGTGAAGTTCATGGACAAGCTCGTAGTCGGGTCGGGTTCATCGGAGTTGACGGTGGAAGAGAGAAATCTTCTTTCGGTGGCGTATAAGAACGTTATCGGTTCACTTCGAGCAGCGTGGAGGATTGTATCGTCAATTGAGCAGAAGGAGGAAGGTAGGAAGAACGATGAGCATGTGGTTCTAGTGAAGGATTACAGATCTAAAGTTGAATCTGAGCTTAGTGATGTTTGTGCTGGAATTCTGAAGATTTTGGATCAGTATTTGATTCCTTCAGCTTCTGCTGGTGAATCGAAGGTGTTTTATTTGAAGATGAAAGGGGATTATTATCGTTATTTAGCTGAATTCAAAGTTGGAAATGAACGCAAGGAAGCTGCTGAGGATACTATGCTTGCCTACAAAGCTGCTCAGGTATATTTATTATTTATTATTCGACGTAACTGGTAAAGTTGTTGTCCTGTGATCATGAGGTTGATTTAGTGCAGCGGATTTGTTCTTTTTGCTCTTAATTTTAAAGTTTAATCTACATAAACATGGACTTGTTATTTACTGTTGTCTTTGTGTATTAGTGATTGAAACATTGGAAGTAAATTGTTTTTTGAACTTCCGAGTATTTTGAATAGTGATGGAAAATTGAGTTTGCGTGTAGCTTGAAGATTCGAACTTTAGCAGTTTGATTTTGACTTTTTGTAATGTGGATGTGCATGTATTGGTAGTTTGTGTTATTTTTCTTATTTGGAATATTAAATTGATGGGAAGTTGTATTAGTCTTCATACGGCTTGAAAGTTCAAAGCTTTAGCAGTGGATTAGACTTTACTAGGTTGAAATTGTATGCCTTTTGGGTTGACTATTGTTGAGGGGAAGTAAAGTCAACTGTGGTGAACTTACATGGTCCCGTCAGTGCATACGCCATGTATAAGCAGAGTTTTCCTTTTAGATGTCAGTGCCTGTAGAGAGAATGTGTTAGTGAGTATATAACATTACAACCTGAAACTTGTGGATAAATTTAGTCAAATTTTTGACTGATAAGTTGGGATGCGTGAGCGGTGGGATAAAACTGAGAGTCAAGTGATCTAATTTGTTGCCCAGACACCACCGTCATCAAAAAAATTAAAATGTGATCTATTTCATCTTTATTTGGGCTCACAAGTTTAATTTCTTGCTATTTTGTCTAATTTGATATTGGGGCATCGTGGTAAACCTCGGTGGTGTGCTCAAAGAGCTGAACAATTGTCTGTTTTGTGGTTCTTCCATTTGAGTTTATAACCTCAGATACGGTTAGGTGGTTAGTTGCATATATTTGTAACGTCTACAACTACTTTTGTCTCAGTAACCATATCTGTAAGTGGGGTCACTGCTTTCCTTTTCTAATGATAAAACATCAAACAAGTAGCTTTCTTTGTAACACCCAATTTCCCAGTAAGAAAGGGCTCATCTGCATCTCGTTTTCGGAGATATGACCTTAATGTCAATATCCTTTTGTCCTACACAAGGGGATTCATATCTCACTGCTTGTTTGAGATTGAGATGAGTGAATCACTCATATCAACTATCCACTTAGCCAATTCAACTTCTTTTCAACTTGTGGACAATATTACAAGTGTCCCACTTGCAACATTTGATTATTTCCAAGCATTAACTCCATAGCAGACTTCTTGAACATTTTTCCAGCACCAAATTCATCTTTTGAGTTTTCCAAGCAAAAAGATATTCTCAGAGCCTTCAGTTATTTGTGAGGAAAAAACAAAACCATTAGGTACTTTGTCATCTTTTTTTTTTTTTCCGGAGAGATCATCTTTTATTGTTGGGTCTGTAAGCCAGTAAAAGGGATACTTTTGGTAGAATAAAGAAATCATGATACTTTTGGTAGAATAAAGAAATCATGGAGCTTATCATTTAAGTATAGCTAACCTTTGGTTGCTTTCATTCATACCTCTTCATGTGTCCAGCCCAACTTATATTCGCTGAGATCTGAAGTAAACTTTTCCAGCCTGTCCTTCCTGTGCTGCTCTCTTTGTTGAACAGACATGGGAGCCCATGTATGAATCTTTCATCTCCCACATTAATGAACTGATATTTGGAATTTTCTTGATTTGTGTCCTTTTCCAGTAGCAGAGCTGTTTCTGTCACCTGCATTAAGTGAAAGTTGGCTGACACTCTTGTTATTTATTTATTTATTCATTCACTGTGATTGTGCTTCAGGACATTGCTGTTGCGGAGCTTGCCCCAACACATCCGATACGGCTTGGGTTAGCTCTCAACTTCTCGGTGTTCTACTATGAGATTCTGAATGCATCAGAAAAAGCATGCAGCATGGCTAAGCAGGTTAGTTTGTTTTCCTTGATTCCTTCTATTGTGTGTTTATTATCTTCTTCCTCCCACAGCAACGCTATTAATGATAGTGTATCATACTGTCCCTCTGTCTAAAATGATAGTTCATACCTTGTACCCCAACTTTTCCTGCGCATTGCATGCATTCCTGCATATGTTTACATTTGATAGTTTGCTAATAGTCATTTAGAATCTTGGCTAGAAAAAGCCGTTCCTGTAATATCAGAACCAATTAAAGCACTGAAGCTGAAGATATTAACTCTGATGTGCTAAAGTATTCAGAATTTTTCGTTTTTCTTTCATCTACTTTCTGGGTCAGGTCTGATAGTAAAAGTATATGAGGTACAACTCTTTTGGTTGGAAAAGAAAGAAACAAAAGTTTGTTACTGGGAGGTAAATAAACCTCATCTAGGGAGAAATTTGCTCATGTTGTCTTACCTAGTTGTTGTTCAGTATATGCTTTGATCTGATTGAGATTCAAATACTTATATTTGTGCATTCATGCTCCACTTGGTTAACAGATGCAGCAGCCAACCCCTTGATCTAATAATCTTAATTGTAATAAGGATTTGTTTGATGATATGTTCCATAGCTATGGAGCTAAAAATCAAAGATCCTCTGGTGTTTCTATTGTGTTGCAGAAGTGTGCATGTGAAGAGTTTATGATTTACGGAGTAGTACTCGATGTTAGGTCATCTGGGTGAAAATCTAGCAAATGCATAATGATCCCCAAGTATGCTGGAACTATATAGTGCATAGAGTATTAGATGCTCAATCTGGGGTGGCTGTGAATGTCTCATAATGAGAGTGAAAGGACTTCTCACTTTTATGAGGAATTAGATGCTCCATTCACTAAAATTAATGCTTATTATTAGGTCTTCTAGTTGTGAATTGGTAATAAAAATGACATTCCTGTTTACTGATTAAAGAAAAACGAGTTCTCAATAACCACAAACGAAAGCACATTTTTGGGTGTTTGTTTAAGTTTTATGCACAAATTTGTGGCAACTATTAAGGCTTTTTGAATTTAATTGATAGATCTTTAACCATGTGGTTGTGGACTTGTGGTAAAGGAGTACTACATCAACAATGAATGCCTAATTTGATTTTAGGAGTCGTCGCGACTCTCGACTCTTGAGCTGATTCGTGATTCATCAATTGCTTTGTTACAGGCATTTGAGGAAGCTATTGCTGAACTGGACACTTTGGGTGAGGAATCCTATAAGGATAGCACACTTATCATGCAGTTGTTAAGGGACAATCTCACGCTCTGGACTTCCGATATGCAGGTACTTCATTTTATTCATTAGCAAAATCCGTTACACTATTGCATGATATGTTATATATTTACCCCCTTTAGGCCCGGTTATGGATGAGCAGTGATTTAAACCCCTGACACCATGGTTCATTGCCACGTGTTCTACGCCTCTTAGATTCAAACCCCACCTCATTTGCCCTTAGAAGGAGGAACCTTTGCTCTCCTAGTTGATTCCGTCTTGTTTCATAGTCGTTTTGCTTATAACATTCGTATGTTTTGGTTAATGCAGGAGCAGATGGACGAGGCTTGACATGATAGCGCTCCTCCAGGAGGGTGAGTTCAAATGTCACAACAACAGTCTGTAAAATCTACCTATGCAATTGATAGCTTTTGTAATTTTTATATGCCCTGCTTACTTTGATGATTTTCTTGTTCAAACTTCCGTTTGATACTTGTTATGATTTTAATTTTATTTCTCTAGCTTCCCTTTTCGTTCTCTCTCTCTTATGTCTTGGAGTATCTCCAAGTCTGAAACCCTTCTAATTTATGTGTCTTTAGTTTGACTGAATATGAAGTTTAAGAAAGGTAAAAAAAAAAACGATTAAATCTTGTCATCTTTTTAAGTTAATAGTGTATTATATACTTGAATACCATTTAAAAATCTTGTGTCTTAAATGTGTCAATATCATTCTTATAATAGCCTTGGTCATTATTATCTTTAGATATTTTGAAGGGGGAACAATGTTCTATCATAGTCATGGATTTGGTAGTTTTCTCTTTAACTAAAACAAGTGAATTGTGTTGTCATTACAAATTTCGGGTTGGAGTCTGCCTTTGCTTATGACACCAAAAGTGAATTCAGATTAATCGAATTTTAAAGAGGAATATCAAATATAAGATCAAAAAATTCAAAATGTGTGATAAAAGTATATGAATTATATTTGTATGAAGGTTTATAAACTATTATTATTAATAATAGGATAATATTTTTTTTTCTCTAAAACAAAAATACTTATCTTTTGTTGGTGATGTGGTGTGGGGGAATTGATATTGGAAAATGACAAATGTAAGCAAAAGTGGGCCATTAGAAGTTTGAGAAGAGAGAATAAATATAGGCCCATTTGCATAAATGTTGGTTGGGCAATTTAAACCAAAAAACTCAAATTCCAAGAAAGTCATAAATGTTTTCTTCTACTAAAACTCACAAAGAAACAAATAATTGAAACAAATGTGGACAAAGACTACTGTTCCTTCAAGAAAGTTAAAAGCTAACAGTACTATGGATACTCCCTCCGTTTCATATTATTTGATCCCTATTAATTTGACAGAATTCACCAAAATAGCTTGTATTAGGGGGTGTAATTCACTAATATATAATGATATTTAGAGTGTTGCTTCATGTAGTTATTTGATTCTAAGGATAGAAAAGGAAAAAGGTATACGGCCGTTGCTTGTCTAAATTGGACAACTAAAATGAAATACTTGTTTTTGATATAGGAATCAAGTAATATGAACCGGTGGAAATATATACATATTATATACATGGTCCAAATAATCCAACATTTCCTCTTTCACCTAATCATCCTTTCATCATTTTATTTAACTCTGGTTCGATTAGTTAGAATTTTCATCAGATGTACGAGGGTATTATATAAAAATAAATAGGATCGAATTCGAAAAAATCTAATTAGGATTGGAGGAATACTTATTAGTTCACCCCAAAAAGTTGTTATATAGCATTGACCATATTAAAGAGCAATATGGTCCTCTTTTGCAATTAAAGTTCTTAGCTTGGATTCCCTTCTATCCATCCTTTTATTGTGTTTTTAGGTCCTTTTCATATATTCTTCTTTTTGCTTTATTTCCACTTTGTCTTTTTTTAAAAAAAAAATATTATCGTACTATTAGTAGGAATAAGTTATTGAATGTTGCTCAATTCTGCTATAAGTTAATCAAAAACTTCCATTGATATCGACTACTAGTGTATAAGAATTGATCTTTCAATGCAAAAACTTTATTTTTAGAATGTTGCAAACTATATTGGAAATTAAGCAAAAAAGAACATATTATTTTCCATAGTGAAATTAGTTAACAAGTCTTTGACTATTTTAGTTAATCCCCTAACAAGTTATACATCAATTTTCTCACTTATTAAAGAGTTTTATCATAACAATAATAATAATAATAGCTATGCTTCGATCTCAAATAAGATATGATCAATTATATGTAATACTACACATTTTATTTATTTTTTTCATTTTATAACATAGCATAAAAATAGGTTTTAAAAATTGCTTATAAGCATCCAAATACACATCCTTCTTATAAAGATATAAGTGTTATTTATATTAATAATATATAATTAAGCTATGAGGAAATACACACTTGGCATATGACAATGTTTATCAATATTCTTGAAATATAAGAATATTGATATGATTATTTATGGAAAAACACAATTAAAAGAATCTCACTCAAAAGGACTTAGCTTTTTTTCTCCTTTTCCTTTTTTGTTTCCAAAGTTGTCATTAAAAATGCACTTTTTAATTACTTTCTTTGTCCTATATTATTTTTCAATAAGAAACTTTGTACCCTATATTTAAATATCATATTATATGGTAAATGCAAAATCAAATTTGTTTTATATTTATTAATTTCACGAGAGAAAAACTCACTCTTGATAAAGATTTCTTGATATGTAATCAGGAATATAGGTTAAAAATTAAAGGTATCCTCAACTTTAGTTTTGATTCCTTTTACAATTTGATTTTCTATCACCAAAGAAAAGGTCATTATTATCTTATTTACTTTAATTCCGTAAATTAACTACTTTTTACTACAAACATAAAATAAAATTGAACTTATTTTATTCAATATTTGTTCAATTACTTTTTTTACCTGTAAATGTAATGTAGGCATTTGGTTCGGCTATAATAATATTCCCCAACATACCAAAATTAGCTATAACTTTTACTTTAACATATCTAGTTTAAAGTCAAAATAAAAAATAAAATTCTATTTTAGCTATAACTTTTTCTTTTACATATCTAGTTCAAAGTTAAAATGAAAAAACTAAATCAATTCTATTTTAATTTTATAAATTAATATGTAACTTTTAATAAGGTGGACAAATAATACGAAACAGAACTAACTAAAATACTCTCCAGAAAAGAGAAAATACACAAATACCCCCTCAACCTATGCCCGAAATCCCAGAAACACACTTAAACTATACTAAGGTCCTATTACTTCCTAAAATTATTTTATAAGTAATTTTCTACCTCTTTTCAGCTTACGTGGCACTAGTTAGAAAAACAAGTCAATTAGCATTGAGCCCATAAGATAGTGCCACGTAAGTCGAAAAGGGATAGAAAATTATTAATAAAATAAGTTCAGGGGGTAATAAGACCTTAAGATAGTATAAATGTATCTCTAAAATTTCAGACATAAATTGAGGAGTATCTGTGTATTATCCGCTCCAGAAAATGAATACTTACAAAATGGACCAAGCCCTGGACCAGAGCATTTAATGAGTTAAACTATTTTCTTTAGGCTACAACCAATGAGAGAAAATATTATTTGTATTTGAAAGTGCTATTGTACACCCCTTAAAAAATATATTTAAATAATTATTATGAGTATTTAGAATAATATTTGTTCCTATTTTATTAAACCTCATTAATTAAAGTAGAGTGGGTCAACTTGAGAAAAAACATAGTATATATAATAAAGTGATGATAAAATATTTGGTCTCCAAGTTATTGGCAATTTTTTTTTATTATAATGATATATAACTTAATATAGTTAATCTTTAATCAATTAAATTTTGCGAATTTGATCTTTTTACGTGAGATATATATTATATAATACTTAAAAGACAATTTTTGAAAATATATTGCCTAAGTAAATTAACCATATAAATCTTATATTACATACTAACAATTATAGATATTTATGAATATTAACAAATAAATGAATAAAAATTGTTTATTTTAAACAATTGAAATTTAATTGAACATAATTAATTGAATTATCATTAGACTAATACTAGTTACATCAATAAAAATGTTTGTTGTTTTTTTTAAAGTGCCAAATCTCTTAAATATAAGTTCAACTTGTTAACATGATAATTTTTTCAAGTGGAATGATAATTTACTTGAGCATTAAATGAAATTGATTATTTGAAATATTAAGGTCTTAAAAAATTAAAATAGTTGATGACTTCTGCCAATAAAAAAAGTAAAATTCTTAAGAAGTCATTTTTTAAAAATGAAAAAAAAAAAAAAAGTGTACTTGCATATTTATAAATTTACAGAAGTATAGTACAATGATATAATCGTCTTTATTTATTACTGTACAATTTGACCTTAAGCTACTTGATTTTATTTTTCAAATTATATATATATTTTTTAAATTTATCTGTCATAATTATTTTAAATTATTTATTATTTTAGAAATTCAAGATAAAATATATATTACGATTTCACCCTTAATAGTAATTATATTTGAACACTATAAATATTGCACATACGGGGTTATGTTAAAATAAAAGGTAATAATTTTTTTTCCGTTTTTTCTTAAAAATAAAGATCTTCTAATAAATATTTCTTAAAAAGAATGTAAAATGAAATCGAGATCAAGGGAATAGTATTTATTTATCATAATCTTAGTTAGATTAGATAAGATACAATCAATTAAGAGCATTCAATATAGAAGTTTTTGAAAATTAAAATAAAATAGAAAAATAGGATTAAGGAGATTTAGGATCACGAGCTTCATTTATAAAATCAACATAAAAATTCAAAATTAATCTTCTTGACCAAATAATATGTGAATGGTTATGCATATAAGTGTGTTTTTCGTTGAATAAAATATTTTTTTAGGATTTTTTTTAAATCATAAAAAATGGAAAAATTATTTCGTAACTGTTATTTTTTCATTGATTGTTTCCTTCCCACCCTTAAACCTCCACCCTACCCTGAAACTACAACCCCGTTGCACACGCCACCCCTAGTCCACATTTCTTACGATACAAATACATTTCATATCTCCATATTATCATAGACGATCGTAGAATTTATAGTTTATATGTTCGAATGTTCATTTAAGTTATTAAATAAACATAGCGTTTGAATCAAAATTACTGAATTCGTATAAATATTATACTCTAGGTATACATTCATCCCATTCCTTGTGCAGCATTTTACGGACTTTATGTAGTACAAGTAGTATAGTACAAGTATGGAGGAATAAAATAACGTGATAGTAAAAGTTATAAAAATAAAATAAAAATTGTACTAGACCGTGCACATAAACAATAATACCCCATTTGATTCCAATTTTTTAAAAAATATTAATATGAAAAAATAGACAATTTATTCTAATACAAATATTAATTTCGCGACTCGAATCATAATCGTATAGGCAACAAAGAAAATGCATATACATTTAAAAACTAAGGCACTATTGGGAAAGAAAGTCAAATCATCATATAAAGACTGAAATAAAACATAAGTATAAATATATAAAACGAAGCAAGAAAAATAAAAAAATATGTGTGTCATAATGTATTAGTTATGCCTTAAATAATGTTGATAAGGTATCATACAATATATCTAATCGATTTAAATTGAAAAAATAATTATATTCCTATTGTTACAAACGTAACACAACCAACTCTTATATGATGGATTGTACCAAGCTTACGCGAGTTATTCGAATTGATTTATCAGATAATGACTTAATTAATATTTAAGAAAATAATAATATTTTGAGATGGTATATTAATCGAGTTGACCATATGAAAAATTAGCTTTGAAATGTTTAAAATGATTTTATTATTTAAGACGAGACTATAAATTATCTTTATATTGACATATTCAATAAACGGTTCATAAGTTCAAAAAAATTTAGTGTGTTATAAGTATTTCTTTTATTTGAATCGAGAGTTTATCGAGATATCTATTTTAGTTATATTCTATTTTCTATAAAATAAAGGCTTCATATAATTACTAAACTATAATATACTCCTTTTTACTTCCACAAACAAAAGTTTTAAAAAGGCTGCAAAAAATAACTTTTGAATTGATGCACTACTACACGTGACATGCTATATAACTTTGATACAAATATATATGTTTGTACTAAAAAGATATGGGAGTTAAAAGTTAAGTTTTAATAAAAAACAAAATATAGTAAAAATTGTAAGATAGAAAAAAGGAAGATATTGTAGAGAGTATCTATGCTTGAAGAAGAAAAAGGAAAAAAAAAGGTTAAAATTGTGTGTTTAAATAAAGTCTATAGGAGAAAAGAAATTAGCATGCATGCCTACTATACTATAATTTACTTTATTAGATCTATTCATCTTTAGTTTTCCACTAGATGTCTTTTATTGGTATCGAAATTTGATTAAATTTGTAATAATATATTATATGATCTATTTTTAGAGGGTCAATTTTAAATTCAGATATATATATATTGCAAATTCAGACTAAATTCAAATACTAGTGTTGCACTCCTTTTTTCTTTTTTTGGAGGGGGGTGGTAGGGGGAGGGGGGAGGGTGGAGGGGATTCGACTAAATATGGATTGGCGTGTTGTAGAGGAAATACTCTTGACGTGATTTTTTTCATTTTCAAGACTTGAACCTGAAATTTCTAAAAACAATGAAGGAATTTTGAACCATATTCTCACCATAATCCATGTTTAATAAATTTATCGATATATACATTTGGAATGAAGCTTTAATTTATTCGTATCATAACTAATAGTACCATTATTTGATTCAATGTTTTAATTTCTATATTTTACGTTTATATATTAACTAGCACACGATCGTATATATATATATAAAAAAGTAGCCTAGACTCCTTTCTATAATAATAAGATAGCTCAAATCTATACATAACCTATATAAGTGATCGTTAAACAATTTGTTTTCTTATTATCTTTTTTTATAAGGAATATTCATAAGATTTATCCTTTTTTTAAAATATCAATAAAAATGTAGATATACAAAATTTCTATGTTTTTTTTTTCTCACATAAAATCACATGCCCTACAATTTATTATTTTCCAACGGTAGGAATATTTTCAATAATTAGTTAGATATACAATTTTTTATGTTTTTTATTCCACTTGAAATCACATGCCCTACAATTTGTGCCGTTGCTATATATTTTCAATAAAATAATGTATATATATCTAGAGTTTTTTTTTATGCCTTTTCTCTAAAGACGTTTATGTTTGTTAATATATTAAAAGTTAAATGAGTTTAATTAATATATATATTCTAAATGTAAGGTCAAAATTTACTTTATTCAAAATAAAATTAGTATAAACTATAATTTTACTGTTATGACTTACAAGTTATGACATAGAAATAACAATAATTTTATCTTTTTGATCTTTTAGTTTCTATCGAGTTGTCCGATGACTTCTTTTTTAATTGTGAATCCTCATTAAAAAAAATATAATTAATGAGGCAATACTATAATAAGCATTTGAGAGTGCATATATACACATTTTGTAGTTTCATTCATGTGTTTTAAATAAATCATAGGAATAATTAATGAGTACTCTAGTTATATTATATTTTTTAGTAGAAATAAGTAGGGAATAATTGGAATATAAAGTATTTATTGTATTTTCAAAGGAAAAAGGTAAAAAAGAAAAAGGGTAAGAATTATTTTTTACCAAACTTATACATACAAGTCATATGTTTTGTATGTGAATTAAATAATTCAATAAATTCATCATATTTTGCATATTTAGAAGTTATATGATGACGTGTATTTTATCATTTAGGCAAATATTACATTTATTTTAACGTTAATTATATTTTCAAACAATTTTATCTATTTATTATTTGACGTGCTATATATGTACAATACATATATGCTAAATTAGTTCTTATAAATATTGGATGCTAATAGGTAGAGGTGTCAAATGAACGGGTTGGGTTGAAATTGAAAATTGTAAAATGGGTTGTCATAGAAATTGAGTTGGGTCTTGACCCGTCCAAGTCTACTTTGAAATCAAATGGGTTGGGTTCAAATGGACTAAAAACAGATTGGATCTTGACCCGCTCAATTGACCCGGTTAATCTCATTAATTTTAATATAGTGATATTTAACTTTATAATCACAATTCAAATTTTCACTCAAGATTTTTTTTTTTTTTTAAAAAATATCAAATAGATAGATGAATCCTAAAAATGTTTAATAGATAATAATTCATACATTTAATATAGAAAGATATCTTAATAAAAAAGTTTTAAAACAAGTTAAAATTATAGATTGAATTTGACTCAATTGAGGATTCTCTTAAAATGAGTTAGGCTGAATGAGTTGATATTGTACCAATTCAAATTATCTTGAGCCCAACCCTCAAAAATTCTGGACGGATTACCTATATTTGAGTTCAATTTTGACACTCATACTAATAGGTATATATTTAAAATAAGTCGAGAGAAGTTTTAGTATTTCTAAATTTTAAATAAGACGATATTCAAGGAAAATCTTAGCATCTCTAAATTAAAAATAAGACGACATACTCGAGAGAAGTTTCAATATTTATAAATTTAAAATAAAACGCTATACTTTAGAAAAGTTTAAGTACGTCATAATTTAAAATAAGATGATATATTTTGAGAGAAGTTCCAATTCATCTAAATTTACAATAAGACATTATACTCGAGAGAAATTTCATTATTTTTAACTTAAAATAAAATGAAATACTCAAATCTGTTATAACAAAATTTTATTATAGCAAAAGCTCAATTATTTTAATAAATACAAATTCATCTTAGCTATCATGGAAATTAAATTTATAAAAATTAATAATTGAGAAATTTTATACCATAGTTTATATATTTTCTTTGCACTCTATCAATTCTTCGTTTTTATCATTAGGGTGTGTTTGGTATGGAGCTAAGGAAAATGTTGTTTAAATTAATTTTGATCGGTTAGTTGAAATTTTTGAAGTTATTTTTTCAAAGTAAGTTCTTTAAAAAATGTGGTAAATAACTTTTTCTCGTGAAAGCAGAGAAAACATGTTTTACAAATGACATGTTATACTTTCAAGATAATACTTATTTATGTACATATTAAAAACAATAAAATAAATATGTAACTCACATATTTTTTCTAGAAAATATTTTAATATTTGTATTTTATTAGGAAAAAAGTGAAATTCATCCATTTTAAGTCAATAAACCACGTTTTATTTAAATGAAGTTAGTTGTATTCGTATTTTTAGAGTACTTTTAGTCGTTCTAAATTTAATGCATATTGAATTCATAAGTCTTTGTAGTTACATTTATGTGTGTCCATTTAATTAATCATAGGAACAATTAATGAGTAATCTTGACTAGCAATAAATTTATTATATTTTTTCAAAGCAAAAAAAGTGAAAAAGAAAAATGTTAAACAATTTCTTTTTCGCTTAAACTTATAAATTAAAATAGGACCATGTATTTTAGAAAAGTTTCAATATATATATATATATATATATATATATATATATATATATATATATATATATAAAAGTGTATAAGAATCATTTATTACATCATCATTGTCTCACTTGGTCTAGTCAATTCTCTTAATTCTTTTTCATTTTCCTTCCTCAAAGAAAAAAAAAGCAAAAAAAAATAAATTGTACTAAAAAACCAATCTTGATTCTATTAATTTGTTGTTTTTGTATATAGATATAATCTTATATAAAAGAAGTGATTACCTATGACTCATTGGTCATGTCATTACAAAAAGATAAATAATCATAATATTATTATGAAGTTTCAAATTATACAATTTTAAAAAAAGTTTATTAGTAATTTTTGACATTTTCAAATAATGATTATTTTTCAATTACAAAACCACATGAATTTTAACTAATTTTTATATTCTTTCAGTCTTAATTTACGTGACACTTATCATATTCTGAAATTAAGATTATAACATATTAAACCGTGACTCATAATAATACTTAGACAGATAATCTTTTAATATAAAAAATATTACATAAATTGTGATAAAAGGAATATAAATTTTTGCCTTTTTTTTCTCCTCACTATTTATTGTTATTTATGTTTTTCTTTTTGATTTATTGTTATTTATATTAAATTAATTAATGAGGTATAATCCACAATTCTCATACAAAATTCCTTTTTTACCCTAAACACATATATTCATTTCCTACATAAACCTTTCTTTTCTCTTCTTGAAAAAAACAGTCCAAACCCCACAATACTCAACTCTCTTCCTCCTCCTGTCTCTTCTTCCCCTTTTTTTTCTGTGTGTTTTTTATAAGAAAAAACCCAAAAAATGATAAGAAAAATGCTAATGGTTACATGCAAAAATCTTTAGAAATCTTGAAAAAATGAGGGATTTTGATTAAAGGGTGTTAGTGGGATTTTTTAAAACTTTTTTTTTCTCATGAAAATGGGATTGAATCTTGTAAAGACTGGATTTTGATTAAAGGGGTTTTAGTTTTAATACCAAAGTTTTGATCTTTTTTTTTTTTTTGGTTCTTAAAATGGGTGAAAACAGTAATGATTTGTTACTTTGTACAGAAACTAAAAATCTTTGCTTTGATGATCTTGATTCTTTGGCAAATGATGACCAAAAAATTCAAGAAAAGAGTAAAGTTTTGAACTTTGACTATGGCAGATCAGTGGCATTGATTGATTTGTTGCCATGTCTAAGTGAAGAAAGCTTTTCTGTTATGATGGAAAGGGAAAAAGTATTTTTACCAAAAGATGATTATCTTAAGAGATTGAGAATTGGGGATTTGGATTTGAATCGTAGAAGAGAAGCTGTTAATTGGATTTGGAAGGTTAATTATATGTTTTTGATCATTAACAATCTAGTACTTTTCATTTCCATTTTGATCAACTTTATGTTTTGCATTAATCTCAATCTTAATCTTATAACCTTTGGTTTTTCTAGTTCTATCATTAAAAGAGAGTCTTTTTGCTTTTTCTATATATGATGTCATTTTCTTGAATTTTACTTGACAATGTGGATAGATTAGTAGGTAGTCTGAGTATTAGTATTAGTCTTGTATTTTCATATTCTTAGATTTCTATTTCTATTGGTTGTTTCTAGTGCCTTTGATTGTCGTATCAGACCCCACTTATGCGATTACACGTTGTTTTACATTGATTAGTGGGGACATATATATTTTAGTGATTTGGTTTTTTGTGTTATGTGATTTGCAGGCTCATGTGCATTATGGATTTGGAGAGCTGAGTTTTTGTTTGTCAATAAATTACCTTGATAGGTTTCTGTCTTTGTATGAATTGCCAGTAAGTCTACTTTACTTTATATAATTTTGTCTTACACTTTGTTTCTTTGTGTTTGAACTTTTCAATGTTGGTTGATTACTCTGCATTCTGCTAAATTACTTTTTTTTTTCTTATGAATGATTTACAGAGAGGTAAAATTTGGACAATTCAATTGTTAGCTGTAGCCTGTTTATCCCTTGCTGTCAAAATGGAAGAAATTAATGTTCCATTGACTGTTGATTTACAGGTGAATACAAAATGTCCATTTCAAGAACTTGTTTTTATTGGACTTTCTTGATATTTCTTTATTTGTACTGCTTTGGATTGTTTTTTTTTTATCTTGAGTTGAGGGTTTATCGGAAACAAACTCTCGTGATCACACTCGGTGTGTTGTTGTATTCTTGAATTAGAATATTTGTAGTGAATCTTGAGCTGTTTTGTTTGTGGGAACAGGTAGGTGAGCCTAAGTTTTTATTTGAAGGCAAAACAATACAAAGAATGGAACTTTTGGTGTTGAGCACATTGAGATGGAGAATGCAGGCTTATACACCTTGCACATTCATTGATTATTTTATGAGAAAGATGAATCTTGATGAATTCCCATCGATGCGATTGGTTTCTAGATCGATTCAGCTAATATTAAGCATAATGAAAGGTTATACTCTCTCGAGTCTTTTTGGATATCGTTCGAATCTATGTTACTCGGATTCTCAAATGATGTTGTTTGGAACCTCTAATAATACATTGCTTTTAGAGGATCTGACACACGCCCGAGACCGAGTTACATGTTGTACCAATTCTTGATCCTGAGAAAATCATTAAGTGCTTGATCCAGTTCATGGTTGGGAAAATTGAATGCAGGTATTGACTTCTTGGAATTCAGGTCTTCTGAAATTGCAGCAGCAGTGGCAATGTCTGTTTCATGGGAAAGGCCACAAGCAAAAGACATTGATAAGGCAATGTCTTGCTTCTCCATACAAGTTGAAAAGGTGAAAGATTTTGAGTTAGTGCTCCCCACTGATATAAAACTCTTGATTCTTTGCCCCCACTTAAGACTTTCTTTTAGTGGAAAGAGCACAACCACGAGTGTTGGTTAGGTGCACATCACGAGCTCAAACATTGCCAAAGAGTCATACTGCTAAATATTGTCTATTGACGTGTGGATTAGGTGCACGTTACGAGCTCAAACATTGTTAAAGAGTTATATATACTCATTATCCATCGAGTTTCGAATCATGCACCACTAGTCTAGATTCTTGATACATTAAAATTTACCAAGTTGGTTTTAACTTTTATACTATCATTAGTTTATTGATGATGTGGGGTTTCATTTTTTTTCTTCTTTATTGTGATATTGCAGGACAGAGTGATGAAGTGTTTTGAACTGATTCAAGATTTGACATTGGTTAGTGGGACTAGTGCTACTGCTGCTGCAGCAGCAGCAGCAACATCAGTGCCTCAAACTCCCAATGGGGTGTTGGAAGCTGCTTGTTTGAGCTACAAAAGTGGTGAAGGAACAGTACTTTCATGTCAAAATGCAAAAAGGAGGAAACTTGACACAAACATCATCTCATGAAGTCATCAACTTTAATTTTTTTTAAAATTAGTTTTTAGAGGTCCTAAAAAGTCCAATGAGTTTTGGCTAAATGGAAAATTTGTTGGTGTGGTGGCTTTAAAAGTCACAAAAGCATTGATGAAAAAAGGGGTGGGGGTGGGGGGTCCATGTTGTTAGCATGAAAAGAATTGTCACCAGCTGTTAATAATAATCCTGAGTTGTCAACAACCATAGTAAAATAGGAGGTTGAGGAGAAATATTGAGCTTTTTCTCTTCCTTTGTTTGGGTAATTTTTTTTTTAAAAATCATATGAAAAATATATAGAATGAAAAAGGATTTTGAGGTTAAAGTAGTATAGTTAGTGGAGGTTATTAAGTGGTGGTGTTGTTTTATTACTTCTATTATTAGTGAAGTGAAATTGAGATGTATTTTCATGGTATTATGGAATAAAACATCCAAAAAAAAAAAAAAGAGTCCCTTTTGATCTTCATGATATAATTTTACATTGTGTTGTGCAAATTGGATCTCTATTTATTACTATATAGGATGGTGAATAAGTATGTGTATTATCAATGTAGAGATTAAAAAAAATAAAATACTATTTTAGACTAAAAAATTTATGTATAATGGTTTCCTTTATTGTTAACATTATACAACAATTCCTTTATTAGTAATTATTAACAAGCGTATGCATGTATACTTTATCTCTATCTCGTGACAAGTGAAGAGGCTTTATCTCTATCTTGTGAGAAGTGATTGCTCGATTATTTATTAACCCTATACTTTAATCCTTGGTCATCATATTATTTTCTATTTCAGGTCACGTCCTTGTTGTGATGAAAATATGTTTCGTTATGTCTAATCACCTTGCTCTAATTTTTCATTGGTCTACCTCTAGCTCTCCTTAGAACTATTATTGTAATGTAGAAGATAGACCTCTCTCGCACCTCCTTACATTGACATCTGTGTTGCTCCTCTTTGCGTGCATGGATCGTTACAACCTAAGTTTTTTTTGCATAATTGATGTCACTCTCAATCTTGTCTCGTATATTTTTGTTCATAATGTAATCTCTTTCTAATGCCCTGTGCATACATTTAACTCATCTCCTTCTTTTGTAACACTCTATACCATACAACATGATTGGTTTAACAATCACTTTATAGAATTTACTTTTTCTAAATATCGATGGCACAATCTTATCACAAAAGGGTACCTGATGTGAGGCCTTGTTCATCCACCCCACGTTTACACGATGTGTGACATCATCGTCAATTTTTTTTGGATTATTGACCTTAGATACTTGAAACCTCTTCTCATCGGGGATGACTTGTGTATTAGTTCTCACTTTCACATTTGTCTTATGCAGACATCACTGAACTTGCACTCTATATACTCGGACTTCGCTCAACCTAAAACCTCTAAACTATAGGATCTGTCTCCAAATCTCAATCATCTTGTTATATTTCAGGTAGGTTTCACAATTAAACTCTTAAGACCACTATTTAGAACATACTTGAATTTGACAAAGTATTTTTTGTTGGGTTTTATTTGTCCTGAATTTTTTACCATAAATAGGTTTTCTTTTTAGGAAAATGTTTTGGATTGACTAATCCTTTTTCTTATAGAAAAAGGTTTAGAACTCTATAAATAGAGACATGTTACTTCTAACTTAATCAGCATACACAATGTAGTCTTAATGACTTTGAGAGTTTTGGTTAGGGGGAGAAATTGTGGATCACAAGCTTGATACGTTATCACTTGTGTGAACCTCCCATGTATTCTGAGTAAATTTTAATTAAGGTTGTTTCCCTCTTAATTTTGTACTCTCATATTTATAGTGGATTGTTTATCTCCTTTGTGGACGTAGGTCAATTGACCTAACCACGTTAAATCTTTGTGTCTTTTGGTATATTTCTCGTTGTCTTTCTACTCGTGATCTTTCGAAATTTGCTTTGCTAACTTCCGCATTTAAATCTGCTTATTTGCGATCCTAACACTTTTAACCATCTCGAAAATCTAAAATTTTAAATTTCATACTTTTAGTCTGAACTCTGAACTTTATACCAAAATCTAAAGTTTGAATGTTGTTTAACTCAGACTTGAGGATGGAAGTTAGTATATGACAGTTCAAAACTACATATCCAAAGGTTTGATTGTGGTTCTTCACAAATTCAAATTCCTAGTCTGAAATTTTGTGCAAATACAACATATAAATTATTACCAAACTTTGTACTGAAAGTACTAGTACTAAACTATATCAATTATTAAAACATTATACTACACTACTCTTTGGTGGTACACTACAAAATGTCCATTAAACACAACATGTATTACCAAAATTTGTACTAAAATTAATTTCAAATTCCAAAAACTAAACTCACCACAAATGTATTAAGACTAAATTGTAAAAGTAGGGATGTCAACTTATTTTTGTTATTTTTCACCACAAAATTTAACTTTTCTAACTTTTAAATAAATAAACACATGGCAAAATACACGTAGGATAAAAAGTGATATGTAGGACATTTGTGTCTATTTGTTCAACTTTATACAAGTTAAGTGTCTACTTGTGCACACCCAAAGTTGAAGGGCATAAATGTGAATCGAAACCAAGTTAAAATGCATATTTATGTATTAAGTTAAGTTATATAAGTCTAGATACAAATATTTATTCATTTGATATAAATACTCAGTGCGAGTAAGTTTTTACCGATCAGGAGGGACATATGTGCCCCCATTCAATTAATAAGATCCATAATTTGAATCAAAATTTTAAAGCTTTTGTTGCATTATTGGCACAGAATAAATTGATAGATCATGGTCATTTTCTGTCATATTATATATGGATAGCCCTTATCAAAAGCAAGACATTTCAAAATTTGAAACTTAATATGCACTAGTCATTTTATCATAATGTATTATGTTATTTTGCTGTCTTATATATATTATTAATTATTGCACTTTTCTTTGATTTTTTTTAGCGGAGGGTTTATTAGAAAAAACCTTCTTAATCTATAAAGATAGAAATCAATTTTGTGTATATTAGTCTTTTTAAATTTTACTTGTAAAATTATATTAGATATGTAGTTAACGTAGTATGTTGCGTCTATTATAGATTGTGTTGTAATGTATTAAGTCAAGTCTCGCAACAAACAAATCTCGTGTTTAGTTGTCATCATTAAATTTGGAATCCTTGATTATCGTGTAACTCCTTGAAAATCATGTTATTCACCTGTTAAATATTGCCACATAAAATCATAAATACTCGAAGGACTCAGTCCGTTTTATTTCGAAACTTCGACTCAATCACTTAAACATATAAATTTAACCTACCAACTGCCATCTCGAATGCGATATTATTTTATCTCAATATTAGCTAATTTCGTAATTGTTTTCTTACATGCAATATGATATAAAAATATCATAAATTTTTTTGGCATAAATAGTTTCTAAATTACTTAAATGAGTTTTTAAAAAAAATGTATAAAACGACACCGTTCAGTCGTTTTCCGGTAATGATTGCCTTATATGTACTTTTTGGGGATCCGAATTGGCAATATTGGGCCCACTAACTATGACCCATATCCGTTTCGTTTGACCGTATAGCCACGTGTCGAAATTTTAACTTACATCAATAGAAAATATATTTTTGAAAATTTTTCGGAAACTCTTCGTTTGTTTTTACTTGTTCACGATAATATATCAAATCTTTTTAAAAAATAATAACTTAGTATGTGCATTTTAGACATACAAAACACAATAATACTCTTTCAGATATTTGTTATCGTCTCTTTTAGGAGTGTGAGACATACAAATAAATATATCTAGTATATTTGTTATAAAATTATTATATTTGTGTAAGTTTTAAAAAGTATATATCATTATAAAATGTGTAAGAGTAATGTTTATTTTATTAGAAAAAAATATTTTGGCAATAATAAGAAATGGAAGATAGTGAGTAAGACTGGTCAACATCTTGGGTTGCTCATTTACAAAACTGACTCACTGAGTTTTTATTTTTATTTTTTTATATATAAAAATAATATATTTATATATAATAAAAATAAAATAAAGAAAGGGATATCTGAAGCATAAGAAACCTTGGGAATTGAATGAATAAAATTAATTGTTTTTAAATGCTTTTGGATTTCTGTTTCATTTTCTCAGATGAATCTACACATTACACGTCTTATAAAATTGTAATTATTCACACAAAAATTCATCCAATATATTTTTTTTCTTTAGATATTTGGTTCAAAATTTTATGTTTCATAACCCTACTTGATTTTGCTTCCTTTTTACCTAGGCTAAACAAACATAAATTATTAATATATATACGTAATTATTCGATATTCGATATTTATTGATATTTGAATCAGATATAACTTATTAAAAAAAATAATAATTTATTTATTCTTAAAATTTGAATTCAAAATCTTTGATTAAAGATGAAAAATCGATCTGATCCATTTAGATAAAACTTTTTTTTAATCAAAGGCTTTTCACTCAAATTACATGCATATCTATGTATATTATTAAGAAATTTGAATTAAATTATAAATTTTTGTCACGATATTATATTTATTCCGAACTTTCGAACTCTAGATTATTAAAATCGCAATTAATACATATAATGTTGAATGTAAGTTGGAGCTGTCATTTTACAATGTGATTATAATGAAGTCCTCGTATCCATCAAATTAAACGTGAAAGATTGACGATGTGTCTATATTAAATGAATCTAAAAAAAAAGTGTAATTAATACATTACATGGTTCAAATTAATTATATTTTTTTAAAATTTTAATAACTAATCTTTATGATAAAAGTATATTTGTTTCAATTATGGTTTATTTCTTTAATCGTCTCACTTAATTAATACTTACTTAACTAAATATAAATCCTTTTAGTGCATCAATATTGGAAATTCACATAAAGTATTCAAGTAAGAAATTCATAATCCATCAAATAAAATCCGTTCAAACGTGAAACCAAAAATAAATAAATAAACATTTTAAAGATTACGTTCATCAAGTTTTCTAATTTAATTTAGAATTTATCAGCTCGAACGTAGATACCTAATAACTCAAATTTCATATATTTTAATCCTAACACGTTCTTCATCTTATTTTGGAGATAAATAATACTTATAATTATAATAAGATAATATACTGTCAAAATTAATTATTTTCACCCATTACTCTTAATAAATTATTTTTTGGGTAAATTTTTTTTATTATAATTTATAATGTACTACCGAAAGCATACTATTGTCAGACCAACAAGTGATAATATTTTATATACGAGTATTAAATTATTTTAGTATAAACAAAACATGAGTATACCTTTTCATTACATATATATATATAAAGACAAAGACAGTAAAAAATTAATAGTAAAATTTAATGTATTAATTGAGTTTTGACTGACCAAAAACAGCTAAGCATGGTCAAAACTCAAGAGCCTCTAGATTAATTACTTTATTAAATAAATAAAATAAAACTTTTGCTTCTTTGTGGTCGGTGGAGCTAAATACAGTCAATAACTATTTATAATAATTTGTATGAAAATTTTCATGATTGCTATATATATTTCTTGAAAAATATTATTACATAATAATATTTGAGTATGACTATTATAGAAGAATAATTTTACAAAGCATTCTGATATAAAGAGTGTCCATGTTATTATAGGTAAACAATGTTATAGAGAAGTAAAATATAACATAAAAGATTGATTTTTATGAAAATTCAGTCATTATAGTAAAATATTGGTATAACGAAATTTGGAGTTTTACATGGATTTAGTGATCCTATATTTTTTAGAAGAGTTATTAAACATGTAAAACTTTATTTAATTATGAATTCAATAACTAAAATGAGCTACGAGTTTAGTGAAAATCAATTTAAAATTAAACTTTAAATCTTAATTTCAAAAGATATAACCTTTCAAGTACTGATTCAACTCAAACTCAGCACAAAAATACATTTTAAAATGTTAGTTGAAATCCGTACAATCTAACTATCGAAAAGTGAAATGTGACAAATAAAAATAACGAAATCGTATTTTAATTTAGATGAATTAGTTCCAAGAAAGAACCCAAAGACAAGTGCCTTGAAATTGCAAATACATCTTGTTGAATGGTCAAGTTGAATGTCAAACTAACTTCAATCTTGTTATGATTGCTACAATTACCTTATTGGATTACTAAATAGTAAAAGCTTCATTAACTTTTTGTATTTTTTTTAAATATCTAACTTCATTAAATAAAAATAAAAATATATATATCAAGAAATGCCATGTCAATTTCATAGATATATGGTGAAGTTCCATTAATACAAAAGTTATAACATTGAATATCATCCCATGCATTTATGATTGAGTACATAAAATATGAGTTGACCATTAAATGTGAAAACGATCAACTTTTGATCTTAAACCATGTGAAATGATCGTATTTATCTTTAAACTATATGAAATAGTTAATTTTATCATTCAACTTTCAATAATAAGATGGTTATTTTTATGACAACAACAAAACCTAGCTAGGTATATATATACAATATTCAAGAGTACGGAGCCAAAAGGGTAGAAAATATTAACAAAAATTCCAAAAGGGTATATAAAATTTTATATAAACCAAAACGGTAAAATCGCTCCGCCGGCAGCGATTTACTTCAAGTGAAAAAGTAAAATCGCTGCCCCAGCAGCGATTTTGCAAAAAGTTTTTTTTTTCCTTACAAATCGCTGCCTAAAAAAAAAAATTTTTTTTTTGGTAAATCGCTGCCTAGGCAGCGATTTACATAAAAAAAAAAATTTTTTTTTTGGTAAATCGCTGCCTAGGCAGCGATTTACATTTAAAAAAAAATTTTTTTTTTTTATATAAATCGCTGCTACAGTAGCAGCGATTTATTAAAAAAATATTTTTTATATAAATCGCTGCTACAGTAGCAGCGATTTATTAAAAAATATTTTTTATATAAATCGCTGCTACAGTAGCAGCGATTTATATCAATTTTTTAAATAAATCGCTACTGTAGCAGCGATTTATTTAAAATTTTTTTTTTTATTAAATCGCTGCGATAAGCAATTTTTTAAACTAAAAAAAATTAAAAATTTTAAAACAGCGATTTTATATATAAAAAAAGATTATAATATTTTTTAAAATTTATGTATATAACTTATAAGAAAATATACATTATTTTAAAAAAATTAAAAATAAGTAAAGTAATAAATATATTTTCTTTCTAAAAAAAGATATTATATTGAATTTAAATTAAAATAATATTTGAATTTAAATAATTAATTTTTTTAAATAAAAAATTAAAGGAGAAAAATTATTTAATTGAATTCAAGTACATCCCTAATCACACCTATTAATTATAATTTTTTTTTATATATAAAATCGCTGTTTTAAAATTTTTAATTTTTTTTTAGTTTAAAAAATTGCTTATTGCAGCGATTTAATAAAAAAAATTTTTTTAAATAAATCGCTGCTACAGTAGCGATTTATTTAAAAAAATGATATAAATCGCTGCTACTGTAGCAGCGATTTATATAAAAAATATTTTTTTAATAAATCGCTGCTACTGTAGCAGCGATTTATATAAAAAATATTTTTTTAATAAATCGCTGCTACTGTAGCAGCGATTTATATAAATTTTTTTTTTTTTTTTTGTAAATCGCTGCCTAGGCAGCGATTTACATAGAAAAAATATATATATATTTTTTTATGTAAATCGCTGCCTAGGCAGCGATTTATGTTTTTTTTTTTAAAAAAATTTTTTTTTTATAAATCGCTGCCCGGGCAGCGATTTGAAAGGAAAAAAAAAACTTTTTACTTTTTCACTTGAATAAATCGCTGCCGGCGGAGCGATTTTACCGTTTTGGTTTATATAAAATTTTATATACCCTTTTGGAATTTTTGTTAATATTTTCTACCCTTTTGGCTCCGTACTCCAATATTCAACTTCATAACATAAACTCTATAAGAACAAATTATCAATTCAATGTGCCTTAGCAAATACTTTTAGAAGAATTTATGACAAAACTCAACGACAAACACTACAATTGCAAAATTTTGGTTAGGTGGTTGAGAAATTTAACATATATAGATAGGACAATTGTCCTTTTAGCAGCCCAAGCCATCACCCTCAAATTTGTACAATCAATATCATTCTCGATGATAGTTATTATTCTGTCGTTTCAAAATAAGTATCACCTTAAAAATTTAATTATGCGTTTCTAAGTATAGAATTTTTGCTAAGCCGCGTTTAATTTGAGATGGATCGAGTATTTTTTTTTTTTAAACACAGTATTCAAGAACAAGGTACGTTTTTTTTTTTTTTATGTTTTGTAAGAAATTCAGAGACACTTTTAGTAGTTTAAGTTGGATTCCTTTGTGCATTCATATGGATTTGAGGACAGAATCTTAAAATGGAAGTGTTTTTTTGTTTAATAATATAACCTGCACAAAAATTTTAATTTTTAGTTAGTGGAGAATATGGCAGGATTTTGTCACCATTGAAGGGTCATGGTATCATTACTTGACTCGAAAATATATCGAAAACAATCTCCCTATCTAACCTCCTCAAATCCTACTTATGGGAGTACATTGGATATGATTCTTTCGTCCCTAATCAAATATCTCAAATTGAGATCTTGAAAATGAAAGAACCGTGATGGGAAACTATTTCCCTTTTAACGAGTCATACACCATGTGAACTCTAATGAATTGAAAATTCGAAATAAATATCAAACATTGAATGAAAACGATGAAAAGTTTTTAGCTACTAGTTTGTAAGAAAAGTATAAATGAACCTAACAAATATTAATCACTTGTCAGAATAATAACATATGCTTGTGTTTGACCAGTCTTTATGTTTCTTTTTAATTTCACCTTGGCTGCTAAATGGGGGCTGCTAAGGACCAGTACAAAGTAATATCTTGGGAATTGTTAAAATTCCCATTCTCTATGGTAACAACTACTAACATTTTGATACCCCTTTTATATATTTTTCAATCTGGTGTACGATATCTGCTTTGTGATCTCGATTAATTCAAATCCGCATTTTTTGATAAACTAGGTGGGAGGAACAATAGATAAGGGGTGGTTCTATTGACAATGAATGCTATCAATATGCAAAATTAAAACAAGGGAGGCTCTTTCACTTACCCAAGGGTCAATCAGTGTCGAAAAGGACCACAAGAGTCGCGGTCCCTGCCTGTTAATCGATAATAATAAACGTAGAGCTGATATTCACCTACAAGAATACAAATTTCAGATCATCTGCAAACACTTGGATATAATTTATCTGTAAATGATGCAGATACTCAGAAGAAATGTACAACAGTCTGTTAGTTATATATTAAATGTACCTCATACATACTTCAATAAAAATGCAGGTCATGATAAATTATAATGATACATCGATGTAACACTCGTATTATATGAGTGGTATTTATTCTTCGTCAAATAGTATGGTTTATCGCGTTGTGAAGGAACACAGGAAAATGCTAACTCAGGGTCTCTAGGATAGCTTTATTCTACATCTATGTTGCTCAGACTCGTAAAAAATAACACTAGTGTGTGTCAGATCCTACAAAAATTGTGCGTTTGTAGGATCTGACACTGGTGTGTTAACATTTTTGGATGATCCGAGCAACATAGTACTACATATACCCTTTGGAACGGGTATGTACCTTAACAAACAATTGAGGAATCACATGTTCTTGCATTGTTCCTTTTAACAGTTGGGAACAGGGCAATGCCATGAATTTTCTCAATCTGGCTCCCTGCTCCTTTAATAGACTTGCAGGTTTCATGAGAAAAAATTGAGCTGCGTATTTAATTCAAAGAAAGTCCGGCTGGCCTGTGGATGTTAAGCAACGATGCCACATGCGGCTGTTAGGATCCACAACTTTGGGTTGAGCAATGACTTCTGGAATCGGAAAGTACACATAATGAGTATTGCATATACCAACTGTGATCCCGCTATATCCAGCAAATGCACCATGAACCTATCAAATAACCGAGCATTCGTTATATTTTTGAATATCTCAACAACAGAAATCAATTTGTCTTTTGTAAAACAACAAACATCAAGAAAATCTTTTAGCAAGTATTAAGTGAGGTTGAGAGACTTACAGCATTTTGACCTAGTACAGTACAGAGAATTCCATCTGATGCATTTGCACGGCAAGCACGGATCATGTAGGTAGGATCAATGTATTTAACATCAGTTGTAACCCCAATCTCCTTGAAGTACTTTTTGATCTATAAGAAAGCAAGCATACCATCGTAAATTTTCTCGATAAAAAGGAGGAACGTGCACATGCATGGTCACTTCTCAAATTGATCATCAGGCTATTATATAACTTTCCCTCAATAGTCAGAGGAGAAAGCATAAAGATGGAGAAGACGGAAACTGGAGACAATGTGAACTACGAACAAATCATTGTGTAACGCTCATATTGGACAAAGATACAAGGGGGACCTTACAAGTAATTCAATTAAGTTACTTAAACTTTTTTCCTTTTCTTCTGTTTTGATAAATCAGTAGCTTAACTTCTTAAATATGATGAAAATTAAGAAGATTATTGAAGCTCCTTAAAACCAACGTGTACGCAACTCATATGTACAAGTAAAACTAGTCAACAAATATCTATAACAATCACATGAATGTGTAGCTTGCCATCGACAAACCTGTTGTTGTATATGAACACCAATATCTCCAAGTACAGCATTTCCAGATGCATCCTTTGCATTGGTTTTCTCGAGGAAATCCTACAAGAAGGTTAGAGTAATATAGCAGTTAAATAATATAAAGATCTAGAAGTGATTCTTCTGTTTTCATTGCTCGAATAAACTACAAATGAGAAAGCGGTAACAAACTTGGAAACATCTAAATGACTGTTTACAACTTTAAGTAAAGAGTAAAGAAAAATTTGTATGCTGTGGCTCTCCAGTAGATAATATATCAAAAGCCGATGGTCTATAATGTTCACCCTTCCTAGTACAATTATTCATTTTTCGGTAGTAATTAATAATTTTTCGATCTTTTTGGACTGTTAGATATATGACAAATATTACTTATTTTATGTCCAATTGCAATAGAGACGAGAAAATATAATAGAACTAACCTGCCCTGCCCCCTCTGCTACACAAATCACAGCTGATCCCTTTGTCTCAAGCAGATATTTCAGATGCTGCAACACGCCATGAGGCCCGTGCACATTAAAAGGCACCTGAGATGAATTCGACACGATCTTATTGAGAAGGCCCTTAAACATAACCGGTAATATACCAACTGATCGAGATTAGACTAACCTCTGGAATCAAACATATGTCTATCTGTCCACTAGCTAGTGATGCATGCATAGCTATAAAACCACTGCTACGACCCATCAACTTCACAATTCCGATACCATGATATGCACTATGTGCCTACAGTAAATAGATTCCAGGGAAGAGTTATAGTGCATGATTGCGTCAGTGACTGCAACGTAAATGAGCAATCTTTTTCTACAGATACTGTGAGATACCTTCTGGAGGAGAACATTAAAAAACTTAAGCGGAAAGACGCAAGGGGATGCAAAACTTATAGCAGGACTGTAAAGTAGTACCTCAATATAAGCAGAATTAATGGCTCTCTGTGCTTCTTCAACAGCAGTATCAAAACCAAATGTTTTGTCCATAAGCATAATATCATTGTCTATAGTTTTTGGCACACCAACTACAGCTACCTGCATACGTCTTCTACGACACTGCATATCAAGTACACAAAAGAAAGTTATACTTCCTAAGTGACATCATTACTTCAAAGTTGTACCATTGGAGACTACCGAGTTTTCGGCTGCACGCCTGTTCCTGGTAAAGATTAACATAATCCAACTTAACAAATATAGAGGGCACAGTCAACAACCTCATCATGAATTGCGTTTGCGCCAGCATGTGTACCATTTCCACCGATCACAAAGAGCATGTTTATTCCTCTTTCCTGAAATTAAGAGGAAGTGAATCGTAGATAAAGCCAGCATGATAATTCTGGTGCAAGTAAACTATAGAGAGCCAGTCAAGAACCTGAATGCTATCCACAATGTCAGAAACTTTAGGTCCTCCACGTGATACACCTAGCAAGCTTCCACCGGAAAGATGAACATTTTGAACCACTTTCCTGGATAACTGGTAATGAAACATACAATGACTTATCGCTAAATATTATTTCTGTTAAGGAGTACATTTTTCCTAAAAATCAAGACTTTATCCATAATAATTCATGAAAGATTCAAGTCTTTTGAGCTAAACTCTAACCAACACGAGGAGAATCTGCATAGGCAGTAATAAGAAGCAACTTACTGGCATTTCAGCTAAATCATTGTTTGAAAACCCACGGTACCCAAATGGAATCCCCACAATTTGCTTTACGCCGTATATCTCAAGGGTGATAACTATCTGCAATCATTAGAATAAATAGACAATACATAAATGTTGTACATTGAATTAACAAGACTGAATTGTTTTCTTTTCAAAAAAAAAGAACAATCAAAAGAAGAAAGTATATGTTAAGACCTGTCGAATAACGTCATTAAGACCTGGGCATAGTCCACCACAGGTTATGATTGCTGCTTTCACCTCCTCTGGTTTGAAATATATTTTCTCTCGAGGACCAGCACGATGAACCCTAAACAAGATCAATGACAAATTTATAATCTCGAAGGGCAATGAGCAACAAATTTCGAACTAAATTCCTTTATTAAAATCATTTTAACTCGCACCAGAGTTGAAAATTCTTGGCAAGACTGTCAAACCTCTACAAGTTGATGTTCAATATATCTTAAGACACAATATTTTCAAGAAGTTAACAAACTATATTGTTCAGTAAGATTTTATTTTATAAATAGACATTAAAAACTTTCCGGAGAATTCAATAAAGCCTAATATTTTCTTTTTTGCTTAAAGGATTCTTAACACCTTAGTTCTGATAAGAGAAAAGGACTCTCAGATCCTTAGTATAGGTATCAAAACGATCGAAGCACATGTTATAATTACACAGATAATTAACTATAAACAAGCTTACCATTGCTCTACCCACGTACAATCGGGATCAATGCACTCAGCACCAGCAGAAGTCGGAGAGGAATAATTAATAGTCTGAAAAATAACAGAACTTTGCATGAATGGATTGGCAGGAAATAAAGAAAAACGCAACGAAAAGAGAAATATGTGTTTGTTTATTCATACACAAAGACTATTCTGTTTGCTCTTTCACGACAAAGAGTCCTATTGCTATCATAAGGTGCATTGACTCTCAAAGACGAGACAAGTATACAAACAAATTGTTGTTTCTAAAGCTTATGTTGCCGCCCTATCTATCCTCACCAAGGAATGTACTCTGAGCTCCGAATCAAAGGGAAACATAGAAGAATGTACTTGCAGCTCCAAAATTGGAATTTTGGCTTGTGAACTTTCTTCTCACAATCAAAACTCGTCCACAACGAGACATGGAACTCTATTCTGCCTAGAAAGTTTGAAATTGCCATCTATCAAAGGTTTCATTTTAACGACTACTATGCGTCAACGCCAAGCTAGTTGGGGATTGCTGCTCCAAAACAATGCCTGAGTTAATTAACTAATTCAATAGAGAAAAGGGGTTCATAATCCTAGAAGTAGATCTCTCCATATTTACCAAGTTAAACACTACATAAAACCTTAACTAATAAAGGGTAAAACTTTTCCACATTTATCTATATCGAAGAAATACTCAAGTATTTGAGATTTCACGGCTGAACTGTATGCATATCTGACAATACATAAAATAAGCTTTATAACGATTCTGAACGAATCCTTTACCCGCAAATCATGCGGGAGTGCAAACTCAAGTGAGAATCTTATTATGTTTTTAGCATCAAATTCATCAAAATGTTGCCTTTTGCCACTATAATCAACTGACAACGGGCAATCAGTGTGTGACGAGCTACGCTAAATTATAAGGAAAGAAAGCTTACTTTAAGAAGTACTCTGTCGTTGTTATTGATGTATCCATGCCATTCTTCATCTGAAGGATATCCTTGTGCAAAATCCTCAGTGACTGGAGTTCTGGAACACAATCGTTGCACTAAAGTTAGTAATATAGCTATCAAACAAGTATTTCTTTCGCAAATATTCAATATCATTGAGGTATCTCTGGCTAACACATTCTTTATCATTTTTAAAATTAGATATAATTCCAATTTTCAACTCAATGAGAGTAACAAACAATTATCATTATTCTCAATTCTACAAACAAACCAAACCATTTATACGCCATTTCAACAAAGAAAAATGAGAAAAGAAAAATAAAAAAACAGAGGTATAGACAATTCACAATAGTAAAAAATTATAAAAGATGAAATAGCACAAAATAAAAAAAAACACTTCTTTAAAAAATATGTTCAATTTAAACTACGTATAAAGTTTGTTATTATTTTAATTTCCTAAAAATTCAAATACATGTATAAGCCGTTTATTCTCAAAAAGCTCAATACTCCGTCCAAAAATGAATGTCATTTTAGTCAAAAAAAATAAAATAAAAACTTGTCCCAAAATATGTGGAATTCAACACTCTTGGTCGCAATATACATGAAATACTTTTCTTTTTAGTCGTTAGTAAAAGAATATCACTTTTTTTATATTTAAAAATAATTTCACTTTAAAATTATATTTTTATCCTTAAAATAAAATGATTTATATTACGCAAATAATCTATGAGACTACAAATTTCAAGTTTTTACTTTCAAAGAGTGTCATATTAATTGATGTATTATCAACTATGCTCTTGTGTAACTTTCACCTTAATTCTCAGAGAAAGATAAATAGAGATAACTTAGTAAATTACACCTTCGATAAATTATTTTTAGAATGAAATGAGCTAAAATGACACTTAATTTAAAACGACGAAAACAATAAACATTAAAATCAGATAAATTAAAAGAGTGTTATGAGTAAAATACCTCATTTTGAGACAGAAAGTTGAAGGATACGAAACGGCGTCGGGAAATACATCAGTAATGTGAGGAATATTGAAACGAGCTTCGAATTCTCTCTCATACTTCACTTTCCAATCCGGATCGCTGAAATCGATGTTGTTAAAATTACTTGATTGAGCTGAAACTTTCATTTTCATTTTCCGGCGACCTACAGGCGGCAACTTAATCGACTTGACGGAGCTGATGAGGAGCTCATTTTCGCCGGAAATAGTCGTCATCGGTCGATTCGGATTTGATCCGATCGCCGGCGAAAGCGACTCCATTTGTCTAAGTAAAAATGTGTAGAAGTTTGGAAGAATAATGTAGAAAAAGATTTCTGCTTGTTTTTGTATAAAGAGGGGAAAAAAAAGGAAAGAAAGAAAGTTACAAAATGGTTTTCCCCTTTATTTATGAAAATTTTTTCCTTTTTGAGTAGTAGTTTATATCCTTCCAAAAAGTGACTTTGGCCACGCCGTGAACGAGTTAAGGGAAGCGAGACTGAAATATTTAGACATGTGAGAAGGAGATATATTAATGTTTTAATAAGGAGATGTGAGAGGTAGAATATTTCGAGGTCAAAGAAAAATAAAGGTAGATTGAATAAGTAATGAAGAAAAATGCTTAGACAGAATATCATGTATATTTAGCCTATTAAAGACATGACGTTAGATATAATAGTATGAAGACCATGAATAAAGGTTAAAAGTGAATTGATAGTTTGAGGGTTCTCGTATTAGTAGCATACTCATGTATTTGACTTGGTGGTAGTATTGTTCACTATGTAAGTGTAATATTAGCCTATTCATGTAATCGGTGGACTTTTATATATGATATCATTCGTGGTTTATTATGTTTAGGTGATTACGCCATTTTGTTGTTGTTAAGGTACTATGCATATATGTTACATAATGTTTTTGCTATTAACTGTCGTGTCTTTCTCCACTTCTACTTTTAATTTGCTTGAGTCGAGGACCCTTCGAAAATAATTTCTCTATCATTAAAAAGAAACAATAGTAAAAGTAATGTATACTCTATCTTTACCTTAGTGACATATTTTATGATATCGTGATATAAAGACGAACAACAATACTTATGGATGAATTAGAGATCGATTCAAGATTTAAAGGTCAAAGACGCATTATTATTTTCAACCTTTAAGGGCTTGTGCAAGACACATAAGAGTTTAAGTTTGAGTACAATTGTGAGTAATTATACGGTTTAACATGTTTGTTTGGAAAATGTGAGAATCGGGTATAATTACATCATAAAACAGTCATTTCCTTCATTTACTTTTGCTTGTCTATTTCATTTTTTGAGAATCAAACTATATGAACATTAATTAACATTTTATGATGTATTTAATTTTTTTCTTTCATATTTATATGAAAATGGATTGCTGGCTGCAGCTTATAATACTATTTATATAATATTCAAACATCTAAATTTTAAATAAATCTAATTCAATTTAACAGTCAAATTGACTCTAGCAAAACGAAATACGACAAGTAAAAATGAACGAAGAGAAGAGAGTAGTTAATATGATAAAAGATGTATATCTGTTAATATATAAGTGCCTCAACATTCTGTATGCATTGTTAAACTGCTAATTTAAGTTTATCAATGCAAAACAACACAAACCAGAAACATAATCCGTTAGTTGCCAAGAAATCTGAGTTGGTAAAAATAAACCTTCAGAATCTTCTTCAATGGCAACCAGATGTATGAAGGTGACATTTTTGGCATCGCGAAGCACGCCATCACATCATAAAACACGCCTCACACGACTTGCAAAGTGCGTGCTTGTAGCGTGTCTTGCAGGCACTTCACAGCACCAGTGTAATTTAGAAATCCCATAAACCAAAATTCATGGTTGTCAATAGAGATAGCTTGGATGTACTTTTCTAACGAATTGGTTCTGCTTGATGAAGGATAAATTGCTTTAAGCTGATGCAACGGGATGATAACCTGATCGTATCATAAGTAAACAAACGGAGATGTTAAAATACAGTTCCTCAAATGACATTGTATGTAATGAATGATGCATAAATATCCAAAACGAACAAGAAATTAGATTTCCGAGCAAATAAAACTAGGTAGGAAGGTATTGCCATTTGCCAAGAGTGGAAGAGGAAGTGACTTAGTCGTAGAGGCAAAAATGCAAATGAGAAGATTACAACGAATGAGTTACATTTGAAGCAAACGGTTGAACATCTTTAGAAATCTAAAGTAAATAACTGCGGGAGACTGATAAATAAACAGAGATGTACCTTGTAATAGCTCCATTCAGTCTTGTTTTCGTTTTTGTAGGGAAGGGGGTTATCGCTACAAAAAGCAAACTTTGCCGTAGATAAATATAACACTCCCATTACTGGTCCAGCTGAGGTCGATAAATAACATGCAAATGAATTCCGAAGTTGCTCCTCAGGATCTGCCTCAAATGTTTGGCGGAATATCTTGTCATAACCACCTTCAGCCAAAACCTTTGTTCCCTGTGCAATTCTTCCTAAGGCAGCATCAGCAATACTAGGGCTCGTTTTCACTATACAAGTCAACGAAAGAAAATTAAAGTTATTGCATCCGCAAAGGTAGGGGTAAGGTCAACGTACATCCCACCGTCCCAGGAAATGGCCATGGGAGTTACCACTTCTAATACTCATAATTACTTGAACGCGATGTCCCAGTACGCAAAAGAGAAACCGGGAATAGCTCAAATTGAAAATAATAATGGGATGGTCACAAAATCAAAGAACAAGAAGCCTTACAGTGTTGCCATGTGTTGCCAGCAATATCCTCTGCCTTCTTTGTTGCTTCACCAACCTTCTTCCCCCATCTACCAAGTACATCTTTGACATTCTCCATTTTATCTAATAGAAATGAAAATCATATATTCGCAGTTAGTGGCAGAAGCAGTCGGTGACAAAGCCAGAAATCTGTTAAATTTGACAAGATTCAAAAATGGATTAATGAGAAGATATGGTAGTTAGGAGGATAATTCTTCATTGGTATAAAAGTCAAGATAGCAACTTTTGTAGGTGAAATTTAGGTGAACCATAAATTGATTTCACAAGGTAAATGTTGACATTTTGACATATTGTGATGTCATGGATGACATCAATAGGAAGAATTCACTCCTATAAATAGGTAGCTCATAATTCATTTGTAACACACCTCTCACTTGCCTTCTCATCTCCTAAGTCATTTGTTCTTCTTTCTCTCTTGTAGTATTTCACTTGTACTCTTTTGGAGTGAAATAAATATTGGTTGGTTGTGTCCGAGGAGTAGGCAAAAGAAAACAAAAGTTTGCCGAACCTCGTTAATTCCTGGTGTTCTTTCTCTTGTTGTCTCATTTACTATTTATTACCTACCTTTAGATATAGTAGTTGTGATTCCATCACTCTCTATATATTCGGCTTCCGCAACAATTGGTATCAGAGCCAAGGTATTATCTGAGTATGCTCTGTAGTTGCAGCATAGTCTGAACTTCCACATCAGAAAGAGATTTACTTTGGTCTTTGAATTGTTAGCTAGTAAATAGTATTTGTAGTAAAATGGGAGACAAGAAAAATGATGAGTCCACATCAAGTGTCAATAATACGTCATCATTGACATCTTCGCTTATGACAAGAATTGTGTCAAATGCGAAATTTGCAGTTGAAATTTTTGACGGGTCAGGACATTTCGGAATGTGGCAAGGCGAGGTCCTTGATGTTCTTTTTCAACAAGGGCTAGATATTGCCATTGAAGAAAAGAAACCAGACGGTGTAGGAGAAGAAGATTGGAAGATTATCAACCGTGTTGCTTGCGGTACCATTCGATCTTACCTTGCAAGAGAACAAAAATATCCATACACGAAGGAAACATCTGCAAATAAATTATGGAATTCATTGGAGGAGAAATTCTTGAAGAAAAACAGTCATAATAAACTTTACATGAAAAGAAGACTGTTACGCTTCACTTATGTTCCCGGTAGCACAATGAATGATCATATCACCAGCTTTAATAAGTTGGCGACAGATTTGCGAAATATGGACGTGACTTTTACGGATGGAGATATGGCCTTAATGTTGTTAAGTTCACTTCCCGATGAGTTTGAGCATCTTGAAACGACTCTACTGCATGGGAATGATGAAGTATCTCTCAAAGAAGTTTGTTTTGCCTTATACAGTTATGAACAAAGAAAGAGAGAAAAACAAAAAGGCGGAGAAGCAGAAGCACTAGTTGTGAGAGGTCGTTCTCAAAATCATATGAGAACGAAGAAAGGTAGATCCAAGTCAAGATCGAGACTCAGCAAAGATGAATGTGCCTTTTGCCGAGAAAAAGGGCATTGGAAGAAAGACTGCCCAAAGTTGAATAGCAAAGCCAAACCAAATAATGGGAAGGCTGTCATGGATTCAAATGTGGCTGATTGTGATGATTCCGATTACTCACTAGTTACAACAGATCCATCCAAATCATCTGATGTATGGTTGATGGATTCAGCTTGTAGTTATCATATGTGTCCCAATCGGGACTGGTTTATTGATTTACAAGAAGGAGAATGTGGAGTTATTCATACCGCAAACAATAATCCTCTTACCGCATATGGTGTTGGTTCAATCCGATTAAGGAACCACGATGGATTAAGTAGAACATTAACAGATGTTCGATATGTACCAGATTTGAAGAAAAATCTCATTTCTGTAGGAGCCCTAGAATCAAAGTGGTTCAAAGTCATTGCAGATAATGGCGTGATGAGAATATGCTCTGGTGCACTGGTGGTAATGAAGGCAATTCGAAGAAATAATAACATGTACCACTATCAAGGTAGTACAGTTATTGGGACAGTGGCAACAACATCCAATGACGAGAAGGAGGCAGAAATGACCAAGCTGTGGCATATGCGCTTGGGGCATGCTGGAGGGAAATCCTTGAAAACTTTATCAGATCAAGGATTGCTAAAAGGAGTAAAAACTTGCAACTTGGAGTTTTGTGAGCATTGTATCAAGGAAAGCAAACAAGGGTTAAATTTGGAACAACTATCCATAATACTAAAGGTATTTTGGATTATGTTCATTCGGATGTTTGGGGTGCTTCCAAAACACCTTCATTAGGTGGGAAACACTATTTTGTAACCTTTGTTGATGACTTTTCTCGAAGATTGTGGGTGTATACGATGAAAACAAAAGATGAAGTATTGGGAATTTTTCTCAAATGGAAGGCGATGATAGAAACTCAAAGTGGCAGAAAGATCAAGTGTCTTCGCACAGACAATGGTGGCGAATACAAAAATGATCTTTTTCAGAAAATTTGTGAGGAAAATGGCATCGTTAGACATTTCACCGTAAGAAATACACCACAACAGAATGGAGTGGCAGAACGCATGAACCGAACTTTGCTGGAGAAAGCTCGATGTATGTTGTCCAATGCTGGCTTGGGCAAAGAATTTTGGGCTGAGGCAATAACATATGCGTGCCACCTCATTAATCGTCTACCATCTGCTGCTATTGGTGGGAAGACACCATTTGAAAAATGGTATGGGAAACCTGCTGAAGATTATGGTTCTTTATATGTATTTGGCTCAATTGCATATTATCATGTAAGAGAGTCAAAATTGGACCCAAGAGCAAAGAAAGCTTTATTTATGAGAATTACTTCTGGAGTCAAAGGATACCGTTTATGGTGTCCAGAGACAAGAAAAGTTATTTTCAGCAGGGATGTTACCTTTGATGAATCTGCCTTGACAAATAAGGTAACACTTGAAGAAGCCAAACAAATTGATGGTGCTTCAAAGCAGGTGGAGTTTGAGGGAAAGATAATTCTCCCAAAACAGGGATCAAACGAGGAAACAACAGAAAATTTTCCTCTTGAAGGAGAGCCAGTCGAAGAAGAGGTTCCATCTCAAGAACCTCAACCACAACTTGAATCAATAGCAACCGGCAAGCCAAAAAGAACATTAAGAAAACCTGCTCGACTCATAGATATGGTGGCTTGTGCGGACTCAATTGCAGCTGATGACATTCCTACCACTTATAAAGACGCAGTCCAAAGTTCAGAAGAAGATAAGTGGAGGATTGCCATGGATGAAGAAATGCAGTCCCTTCATCAAGAATCATACATGGAGATTGGCCAATCTCCCAGAGGGCAAGAAAGCAATTGGGTGCAAATGGGTATTTGCAAAAAAAAAAAGGTTTTCCTAACCAAGAAGATGTTCGCTACAAAGCAAGATTGGTGGCCAAAGGATATGCTCAAAAGGAGGGAATTGATTATAATGAGGTGTTTTCTCCAGTTGTGAAACACTCCTCCATTAGAGTTTTGTTGGCTTTGGTAGCACAGTTAAATTTGGAACTAGTTCAGTTGGATGTAAAAACTGCATTTTTACATGGAGACTTGGAAGAGGAAATCTACATGACTCAGCCAGAAGGATTCAAAGTTGATGGAAAAGAAAATATGGTGTGCAAACTTGAAAAATCATTGTACGGATTGAAACAATCTTCTAGACAATGGTACAAACGATTTGACAAGTTTATGTTGCAGCAAAGGTACATAAGAAGCAAATACGATCATTGTGTGTATTTGCGCAAGCTTGAAGATAATTCCTTTATATACCTTCTCTTATATGTTGATGATATGTTGATAGCTTCTAAGAGTCAAGAGGAAATTGAGAAGCTAAAGATTCAACTTAGAAAGGAGTTTGAGATGAAGGATTTGGGTGAGGCAAAGAAGATTCTTGGCATGGAGATAAAAAGAGATAGACATTCAAAGAAACTCTATTTATCTCAAAAGGAATATTTGAAGAGAGTACTAAAGCGATTCGGTATGAATAAAAAAAGAAGTCGGTTAGCACTCCGCTTGCTCCCCATTTTAAGCTTAGTGATTCTATGTCACCTAATAATGAAGTTGAACGAGAATATATGTCAAGAGTACCATACGCATATGCTATTGGTAGCTTGATGTATGCAATGGTTTGCACAAGGCCAGATATTTCACACGTTGTTGGAGTTGTAAGCAGGTACATGCACAATCCTGGAAAGGATCATTGGCAGGCTGTAAAATGGATTCTACGGTATATTCATAATACTGTAGATGTTGGTTTGGTTTTCGAGCAGAAAGATAGTCAATATCTTGTTGGATATTGTGACTCAGATTATGCAGGTGATTTGGACAAACGAAGATCAACTACTGGTTATGTTTTCACTATTGCAAATGCACCAGTTAGTTGGAAGTCTACTTTGCAGTCAACAGTTGCTTTGTCTACCACTGAGGCAGAGTACATGGCAATTACAGAGGCTGCGAAGGAAGCAATTTGGCTTCAAGGATTGCTTAGAGAGCTTGGTATTGGACAAGAAGAAATCAGAATATTTTGTGATAGTCAGAGTGCTATTCAATTAGCAAAGAACCAAGTTTATCATGCAAGGACGAAGCACATTGACGTCCGATATCATTTCATACGAGAAATCATAGAAGATGGTGGAGTCATAATGCAGAAAATTCATACTACAGATAATCCTGCCGATATGTTGACAAAAGTGGTGACTGCAGTCAAGTTTCAACATTATTTGAACTTGATCAACATTGTTGAACATTGAAGATTAGGGTTGAAGACACAATCAAAATTGTTGTTGAGAGAAGGTTGAAAATGGAGAATCTTGCCAAGGTGGAGATTTGTTAAATTTGACAAGATTCAAAAATGGATTAATGAGAAGATATGGTAGTTAGGAGGATAATTCTTCATTGGTATAAAAGTCAAGATAGCAACTTTTGTAGGTGAAATTTAGGTGAACCATAAATTGATTTCACAAGGTAAATGTTGACATTTTGACATATTGTGATGTCATGGATGACATCAATAGGAAGAATTCACTCCTATAAATAGGTAGCTCATAATTCATTTGTAACACACCTCTCACTTGCCTTCTCATCTCCTAAGTCATTTGTTCTTCTTTCTCTCTTGTAGTATTTCACTTGTACTCTTTTGGAGTGAAATAAATATTGGTTGGTTGTGTCCGAGGAGTAGGCAAAAGAAAACAAAAGTTTGCCGAACCTCGTTAATTCCTGGTGTTCTTTCTCTTGTTGTCTCATTTACTATTTATTACCTACCTTTAGATATAGTAGTTGTGATTCCATCACTCTCTATATATTCGGCTTCCGCAACAAAATCATCAAGGTGATTTAAAAATATGAAGAAGTCAAGCCGCACCCTTACTGTTAGGGTGGAGCTTGGTCTCAAAACTGAGCTTAGGACGGGTTTTTGCCTCATACAACTCGAGCCAAAGATCGGGAAAGTTAGAGATACAGAAACTTAGAAGTTGCCGGTGGGGGGCGGGGTTAAGTTTGCTTCTTCACAAGCCTATCCTCAAAAGAGTGACTCTTTAGTCCTAGCGTTTCGCGTTCTTTCTATTACATCTCATTCTATTTTGGGATAAGCGGCTAATACTAAAATAATAAGTGAAGTAGTAGTCGTCTGACCCGCCCATTCTATCTCACCCTAAATGAAATGACTCTCTTAGTTACGCTGCGCCCTGACCCGAGCCCCTACGTCCGCTTTTCTCCGACCGCAACCCAATAAGTTGGCAAAACCAATACAACATTTACTATATATAATTTTAACCTTGTTTATGATGCAACAAAATAGACATGGCGTTCATGTGAACTCTATCTACTTTTAACGCGCAACATAAATTTATGTATAAAAATTCGCTAAGATCACAATAAATAGTAGGTATCAACTCATTGCTTTTTAAAAAATGCAACGAATTCAATACTAATTATCAAACTTAAACGATTGAACTCGTAGAATTTAAATCTTCGACCTCTGTTCTCAATATGTATTATTCATGTACTTGTATTTGTGTGTGTGCTTACGCGATTTTCAATGTGTATGCATATATGTACATACAGAGAAAAATATACTAACTTTTGATATTGACGGAAGCAGAATTGTTGACCGGAGCCGGAGAATGAACTAAGTAAGGATTCGATCCCCGGTTACCGGTTGTTCTCTGCACGTATGACTCCGTCACCAATTCCTGACTCCAATGCACCGATTTCTTCGATTTATTCAAACCGTTCGCCGATTTGATTCCTTCATTTTCGATTTTACCAATTTTATTCTCATTTACGGAGGCAATTGTAATAGTATTGTCCTGTTGCACACATTTCGGATCCGGTTTCGTACCTTGATCCGGATTCACACCAGAGCTGGTCTTCTGCTCCTCCGCTTCCACCGCCGCGTTCTTTTCCCCGCCACCGTCGTTTTGCAGCTTTGTCATCTTCGCCGACGAGAGAAAAGAGGTAAAAATATCTACAATGCGAAATTACTCTCTACCGTGATAAGGCGGCGCGTCGGAACCTTTGGCCGATTCTGGAATTTTCCGTTTTGGTTCCGATCTAACGCCGGGAGAGAGAAAGAGAGAGACCGGCGATTTAACGCGGGAAGACACTATACGAGGGCCAATACCTCTAATTTATCAAACGCCTAAATTATTTTTATATATATTTTTAATTATCTGTAAAAAAAATTACAACTTTTTTTTTTATGATAAACAATACATATATTATTGAGCTTTGGCTATAAAATAAAAATCATAACACACAAAAAAAAAATCAAAAAAAAATCATACGTTGATGTTAGAAAATCTTGTAAATTTGATGAACTTTAGTACTATATTTTAATTTAATGTAAATATATTCTATAATAAAAGTATTTATTTTTTAAAATTAATTATCATACATGAAAAATAAAAGCTAAATCAATACATATATTAAATCGCATCATGATCAATTGAAAATCGCAAAACCTTGCTTCAATCCAAACATATAAGTATTAAAAAGTAAAATAAAATAAAATAAATAATAAATACTTGAAAAAGAGGGTGAAGAACAAGACTCAAGAGATGATTACTATTTTAATTTAAATGAAATAGAATAAACACAATTCATTATGAGTTGTTACGAGTAATAGTTCAAAAAATTCAATTTATTATTAGGTATTTTTATTTTTTATAACAAAAATATTATAGAAATAAGTTTGAGGATGCTTGTATCACATTAAATAAACGAATTTTTAAATAAATTATATATCAAAAAAATTAAACACATACGATAATATTAACATAAATGCATTTTAGACAATATAATATGAATCCCCATATTGACTTCCAACATCGGATTTCAATTACATTATTCGTTTTCCATTTTAATTCGATCCAATCATACTCGTAATTTTCTTGAAAACTATAATATTTTAATTATGACATATAAATGAAGAGGAGATTATATTTTGAGATATCAATAAGAATAAAATAGTTAATCGACAGTTTTAATTAATGTAACAAATATTTTGAAACGCGTAAAATATACAAATAAATAAAAATACATTAAGTAACGACAAAAGAAATATAATAAGACATATCTGAAAACAAAATAACATTTGAGGACAACTATACGGTCGATAAACTCGTGCCCTCTTTCAAAGTTGTTGAAATTTTTTCAATAAATCCAAGCATTATTTCAACGTTGCTATCATCTGCAAAAACAAAATAAAGGTATAATAATCAATTCTAGTATTAAAAAAAATTCTAAACATTTTTTTCCAAAGTGAAATTATATAAAAACTCATAGCTCAATTTTCAAATTCATTTTTTTCGACTCAATAACAATAAAATTCATGTTGAGAGTTAATGAGTCCTGCTTCAGAATTTTGAATTTATAGATTCCAACATTTCATATGAAGACTGCTTACTAGGTTCTGAATTATTTATATATACATTTTAACTAGATTTATTCATAGAAATCCAGAGTCTCAGTTTAAGCTACTAAATTCTGTTGAAATTGTAATCAGAACTCTAGCTCCACCGCGGACTCTTGAAATTACTTCAAAATATGTTTTAGTTAATATATATATATATATATATATATATATATATATATAAAACTAGACCATAAAATTTAAAAAATAAATAAATTACTCACCTAGTCTAGGTATGGTATGTCCTTTAGGATGGTGAATCACTTGAGTATCCACAAAACACTCTAGCAGAATTTCACCATCTTTTCTTTGAAAATCTGCCTCCCCTTCAAAAAACAAAGACAAATACATTTATACTAATTGTATTGAAGAAGGGGAGCTTAGAGCCACGATAAAGTTATTTTCGTGTTCAGTATTAATACTAAAGCTCGATTAAATCAAACGATTCACATCAGAGAGTTTCATATCAAGGATAAATCTCTCCTTAACAAAGATAACTCTGCATCTTGTAAAAATCGAACGACCTAAAATCGGATTAAAGAGTACTTACCATTGCATCAGTAACGATATAAAAGAAATAGTAATGTGATAATACCTAAGAAGTGAAGGGATGGACAATTGATAGTAGATGAAAATGCATTTGCAACCAATTTTGGTATCCCATAAGTTGGCCCTCCAAATTTAGCTCCTGATATTATTATCACAAACTTTATTTTTGGAACTTTTGTTAAAGCCACTCCATCCCTTTGCATCCCTGGAATTGCTGCACCTAAAACACCTCCCTATTTTCACCACACACACACACAAAAAAAAAAGAAAAAAAGATCGGTTATAATATTTGACTAAGCATATTGAATCTTCGATTAATTGAAGATGTAGTGCATATTTCATCCTTGGCTACTTGTGAGACTTATCAAATTCGTTGAATTATAACTCGTTACACTATTTAATTGACTAAGTATATGCAATGTTAAAGTGTCTATTTATACTAAAAACTATTATTATCCTTTAGAAATAAGACAAGTAATCTTTGTGAGATCGTTCTCTTATTTAAAATGTAACGGATTGTAAAAGATTATTTTTTCTCGTTTACTCCTACAGAAAAGAAAAACAACCAAAATGAAAGTTGAGTAAATCTTACCTGTGAGAAACCAAGAACACCATCAAAAGGTCCATTCTTTAACATAAAATCTTCTATATACTCAATGCATTCTTCAAAATTGTAAAATTCTGTGAAATCCTACAAGAAACATACACTATACTCATTTGGTATTGATATTTACAAAATAATGTAACTAAAACACCAATTTATTTATGTTATTTTAGTTATAGTCCTGAAATGTAAGTTTATAATTATAAAAAATAATGAGTCAAAGTTGGACAAATTGAGTAATTACTTGGGACAAGATTGAACAATAACTCATTTATTTTTGTCGTTCAAATTAACTAGTTTTCATTTTCCCCCTTAGCAATACAACTTGTGTGAAAAATATCTTTTATTTTTATTATAATAGAAAATAATTTTTGAAATTAAAATTATTTTTAAAAACAAATTTAATTTTTTTTGGGAGGTGCGGGCGAAGCTGTCAAGGGTAGGGGTCAAGGGTAGGGGTGAAAAAATAAAAATTGAAAATATTTTTTTAAAATATTTTTTTTTTTTGGGTGGGGGAGGGGGAGGGGCTGGTCGGGGGGTCGATTGGGGTGAGGGTAAGGGGTGGGGGTAAAAAAAATTTGATTTTTTCAACTAAAGAAAATGTAATTTGAAATTGAAATAGAGTTTTAGAAATGTTTTTCTTAAGTACCGAAGGGTAGTTAGTTTCATTAAATTTGAAAAAAATGAGTTGATTTCGAAAGTAATTTTTCAAAATATTTAACCTAATCAAACATAAGAAAATTGAAAAATATTTTTCTTCGAACCAAACACACCCTAAAAATAAAATCAATTTTTTTTTAAAAAAAAATGTTGATCTAAGTAAGAGTAAATTACCTTATTTGATTGAAACCATTCAAAGTAAGGAGGATCAAAAAAACCTTCAAGTGGAGATTTCCCCTGAGCCGGAAAAGGTGCATCCAAAAACACCAAATTTAATTTTCCGATGACGGATTCCGGCCACCGGAAAATCAATTTCTTGAGTATTTCACCACTTCCTCTAAAGCCATGAAGACACAAAATTCTTAATTTTTTTTCCATAGAATTAATTTCTTATGCAAAATTATTAGACCCACTAGGCCCCATATTTATATATATATATGAATTTATTTATGGTTAAAAAATTGTCACGTTGTCTCCATGATTCAGCCATAATTGACCATTAAATAATTTTGTTGGTTGTATACTTTATTTTTTCTTTTCAAAAATGTACAAATGAATTAATTATTAGTCTTAGGATATGAATGCGTTGATATTTAAAGGGGACAAATTTTATTGGTGCCACCTAATGATTAATGAACGGTTGAAAATCATAAGGTTTTAGGTTTAAATTTTAGCATACCGAAAAAAAAAAGTGACTTATTTGGTTTTATTTTAATTTTGATAGATAATATCATGAGGATATGATCTAGTGATCAGTAAAATGAGTCGAGTATCGTAACATCTCGTGTTCAAATCTCATCATAGGCAACTAAAAATAAGTTATTTTCGAACATGGCCAAGGGCTCGCGATCGTAAAAATCAAAATAGTGTTGCTTGCTATCAATGCTATGAATATCTTGTGAAATTAAATAAAGTACATAAAGTACATATAAACTAATCTGAATATTATAATTATTAAAAATTAAATTAAAAATAAAATATATAAAATTTTATATATTTTTTAGCGTCTAACTAAAATTTCGCCCTAGGCTTCCGATTATATTGATGTGCCCTTGTTCCTAAGTTTTGGAATATCTTTTCAATAAACCCAAGTATAATTTCAGCACTACAATCATCTGCAAAAAATAAATAAAACTATAATTAAAACCTTAATTATTTTCATTAAAATTAAGACGCATGAATTATAATTAATACATATATGAATACTAATTAAGATGTTATCTTAAGTGAGATAACAATTTTCACTTATAAATTTTCTAAACTTTTTTTTCTATGAAATTATATGAAAACTCAAATTCCTAACTTTGAACTACATTTTTCGAGTTTATGATGATAGAAAAAATCATGTTAAAAGTCAATGACCAGGACTTTATGTAACTATACGTGTTCAATATTTTGAGCTTTTAGGTTAGAATTTATTTAAAAATAATTAATTATAGTTTAAATAAATTATTTACTTATTTTAAGTAAAAAAATTAACAAAAAATAAAAATTTTTGTTCTATGTTACTAGATTATGCCAAACGTGTAACCAAAACTCTATTCCTACCCTTGTTAAACATGTAATTAGAACTCTAATCATACCCCGTAATCTGTGGCGGAGCCATCATATCTTTAGGGGTTCTCCCTTCTATAGAAACTTATATTATTGCTATATTATTAAAATAACTTTTTAGGTATATAGAGTAGATGTCGAATCCTCTTTAGCTATTTTCTGTGTCTATATCTTTAGATCTTGAACCTCTTATCAAAAATTCTGACTCCGACTCTGCCACAAACTAGTGGAGTTATTTCAAAAAATAATGTTTTTACTTGATCTTTTCTTAAATTTTGTAAATATTAATTTGAGTAAGAATTATATTCACATTATAAACCAAGAAATATACCATAAAATTTCAAAACAAAATTACTCACCTAGTTCTGGTATGGCATGTCCTTTAGGATGGTGAATTACTTGTGGATCCACAAAACACTCTAATAGTACTTCTCCATCTTTTTTTTGGTAATCCTTTTCTCCTTAATAATGAAAAAAGAAAAAAATTTAACACCAATTAAATTGAATAATTGAAATGTTCAACAAATAGTAGAAAGCTTGAAATAAATTAAAAACATAATTATATAAAGAAATAAAAAAAAAAAAGACCAGAACTACCCTTATCCCTAATTACTTGTTCAATTTGACAAATCAAGAAATGATAATTTTTTTACTTATTAATTACTTTTTTTTAAAAAAAAGCACGACTTCTTGAAAATCTTAAATTTTTAATTCTTTTTCTTCATAATTAAATAGGGTAAAATGGTAAACTCACTATGTCAATCAATATTATCTTAACAGGTGTTTCAGTTCAAAACTGAACAAGTAATTAAAAATACTGAGAGTAAATTTTAGATCGCGCATACAAAAACTCATATCCTTTCATCCCTCGTTGTCTTAAGTCACGCACTATTATTCTTAAAATCAAATTCATTCACAATAGCTTTTCTCGTTTACACATTTTTTTTAAAAATAATTTAAAAGTGAAGATATTATGAAAGTACCTAAGAAATGAAGTGATGGACAATTAATTGGATATGAAAATGCATTGACAGCCAATTTTGGTACCCCAAATGAAGGTCCTCCAAATTTAGCCCCTGATATTAATATCACAAATTTTATTTTTGGAACTTTTGTTAGAGCCACACCTTCCCTTTGCATGCCTGGTATTGCTGCACATAAAACAGCTGCCTATTTCCAACAAAAATAAAATAAAAAAATTACTTTTTATAAAGTCATTTTCTTTTATCATAATTATAATTGATCATAACAGATTATTTTCACGATATCGCGAGAGAAAGGAAAATAGTATTTATTTACCATTGAGAAAGCAAGAATACCATCAAAAGGTCCATGCTTTGACATAAACTCTTCTATATATTCAAGGCATTCTTCAAAATTGTAAAATTCTGTGAAATCCTACAAGAAAGTAAACAATTTATAGAAAAAAATTATTTTTTCTAAAAATAAAATGAAACTAAAAAAAAAAAAAAACAAGTTATTCGAGTATCAACAATAATTTTGATAGTATGATAAGTCTTATTCGTCTTTAATTAAGAGTTTTGAATTTAAATCTCGTTAAATACGGCGTAAATCTTTATTAGTATGCTTTTACATTTTAATGTAAAATTTTCAACACAAATTCAAATCATAATACAAATATCAACCACTAGATAAGATCGAACAATAAAATGACTATTCAAATAAAAAAACATAAAAAAAAATAGACACACATGAAACCGAAAGAGGTTCAACATCTACTATATATACCTAAAATAATATATTAATCATATAAAAATAATATACTTTTCCGTAAAAGAAGATTCGGATGAACTCCTGGTGGCTCCGTCTTTTGTGTCAAATTCACCAAAATTTGGATCTTGATTTATGCTACATTGGTCAGTTTGACTCTCACGAAAAAAATTTGAACAAATATGATTTTATACATAGTATTGAATAATCAAGGATGAAATGAATAATAAAATAGTACGATCAAATAAATAAGACCACTTTATCAATTCTTAATTAAATATCTCATATAAGTCCTCGTAACAAAAAAAATATCATGTCAAGGAGTGTTTTTCTTCGAATAGATCGAAATTAAATGAAGCAAATATAAATACCTTATTAAATTGAAACCATTCAAAATAAGGAGGATCAAAGTAACCTTCAAGTCGAGATTTGCCCTTCGCCGGAAAAGGTGCATCCAAGAAAACCAAATCTAATTTCCCGGTGACGGATTCCGGCCACCGGAAAATTAATTTCTTGAGTATTTTAGCACTTTCTCTATAGCCATGGAGACATAGAATTCTTGGTTTTTTCTTTGATTCTTTTTCCATAGTATTTCTTTTTTTTAATTACTTCTGATAAAATGGTAGTAAAGCATATATGGCTAAGATTTTTTTAAAATCTATCTTATAAAATTTAGTAAAGTACTCTTATCGTCTCATTTTTATATATTACATTTTTAATTTTACAGTTACGTTAAGAAATGATGTAACTTTATTCAGGTAGTCATATTAAATTTTTTTGAAAATGAAATTTTCAGTCATTGAATATGAATTAATTTATTTTGATTAAATAATTTACTTAGCTTTTTTAAGTTGAGCATGAACAATTTCAAGGCTAATAACTCACAAAAATAAAAAATATTATAATTTATGCATTGCTTTTATGAAATCACAGATATTATGAATTTACTATTTATAAAAAAAATAACATATAATATTAGACAGAGAAAATAAAATATATGTCCAAACATAGTATCAAATTATATAGTAACTCATAATTCAAAATTCGTTTGATCATGAAATTCTTTCACCTTTACTCTAGAGTTAGTTCAATTACAAATTTTTCAAGAATTTTAAAAAAATAAAAATGAAAAAGTGTTTTCACTTAGTCATAGAAAATAAAAAATAATTACAATTTGTATATATGTGGCCAAACTCAACTCTAATATTCAAATACTATTATTTTTCAATCTAAAAATAATACTTTTTTTTCAATTTTCACACTAAAATATGCATAATCAAACGTCCACTTAAATTTTCAAATTTAAAATTAATAATTTATGGACGGACATATATGACCAAATTGTGACGTGGCCTCTGTTATTCAGATTAATAAATTAACCATAGTGTTTGGTTGTGGGCTTTGTATTTATCCCACAATAAAATATACAAAAACGATTAATCTCCACAATTCAGCCAAAATAACATTTTCTTTTAAGAAAAAAGCAGGAGGTTAAGAATCTTTTGAAATTGGTTACTTTTATATTGACGTGTGAGTCAGTATATAAAATAAAATAATTTTCAAGAACTCTAACTGAAATAAAAAATCGCAAAATTTTGATGTCTACGCATATCAATATACTTATTATAGGATAATAAACTATTTATTTATTAAAACATTCTCAACTTTTAACGTTCAAACATGTATAATTACTTATACATAATTAACTATAGTGTTTAGAACAATTCCATCACAATATGCCCTTAATCAACAAAGAAAAAAGTCTCAATAAAATAAAAATATTTGAGACTAATAGAAACACCTAATGATAAAAAACTAATAGAAAAATTATAAACTTCTTTTTCATGTCTATTAATATATAAGTTGTGTTCTAACGAAATGAAAATATAAACATAGTACTTCCAAAGATTTATGGTACGTAGACAGTAAATACTATTTCATTTTAAGCTAAAGGTCTCAAAGATTAAGTTTGTAAATGTAGGAAAAGATCTAAAGACGCATGAGGGGGATCCGTCCGAGCTTCCTCAGCAAAAAATTATATCGTACATACAAGACTAGAGACTTTCTTAATGATTTAGAAATTCAAAATTTACATTGAGGCTCCAAATTTAAATCCTAGACACGATATCTTTATTTTTGGAACCCTCTTAAAAAAAGTTCTGAACCATCAATATCTAAATGAAATGATAAAGAGCATAATGTCTCCCTAACCTAAAGTAAAACTACCCCTAAATTTAATAAAGACATAATACATAAATATGCCCTTTAACTTAGCTTCAAATTACATTTATGCACTTCAATTTTGGGTATACATAAATAGACACTTAAACTTGTGTAAAATTGAACAAATCGACACACATGTCCTACATGTCATTTTTTGTCCTACGTGGTGTCCTACATGTATTTTGTCATGTAGGACTGATGTGTTTATTTATTTAAAAGTTAGATAGTTAAAGTGTCTATTTGTGCATTATGAAAATTGAAGATCAAAATTAAAATTTGAAATCAAATTTAGAATTTAATATATGTATTATGCCTTTAATAAATTACTCAAATTTTAATATAAATATTGAATATCATATCGAACCAAAAAAGATAAATGTGAATGTACCCCAGAAGTGAAGTGACGGAGAGTTGATTGGAGATGAAAATGCATTGGCATCCAAAGGTGGTGCACTAAAAGTTGGTCCTCCAAAATTAGCACCAGATATTATAGGCATATATATATATATATATATATATATATATATATATATATATATATATATATATATATATATATATATATTAGATTCTAAACTTGATTTTAAATTTTAATTTTGATCTCCAATTTTCATAATGTACAAACAGACACTTTAACTATCCAACTTTTAAATAAATAAAAATATGAATCCTACATGACACAATACACGTAGGACACCACGTAGGATAAAAAAAATGACACGTAGAATGACATGTAGGACATGTGTGTCTATTTATTCAACTTTATACAAGTTTAAGTGTCTACTTATGCACATCCAAAGTTGAAAGGCATAAATATAATTTAAAGCCAAGTTAAAGAGTACATTTATGTATTATGTCGATATAATAATAAGAAACTTTATCTTTGGAACTTTTGTTAGGGCCACTCCTTCCCTTTGCATCCCTGGGAATGTTGCACATAAAACAGCCCCCTATATCCATCAATTTTTTTAAAAAAATTAAAATATCGATTAAATATATTTAGTCAGATATTATAACAATTTAGTGATAATAAGGGATTAAAAATGTTATTATCCAGGAATTAAAATAATTTCATTGTAAAATCATTTTCTCCTATTGAAATCATAACAGATTATTTTCCCATGAGAATGGTAATTAACAAAATATAATTACTTGTGAGAAACCAAAGACACCATCAAAAGGTCCATGCTTTAACATAAAATCTTCTATATATTCTAGGCATTCCTTGAAATCCTACAATGAAATTTACAAAAAGTTGAATAAATATGACTAAATAAATTTGTATTAATAGATAAATAAGATTACTCCATTCTTAATCGTATAAGTTAGTAAACTCAAAAAAAAAAAAAAAAAAAAACTCAACAGAGTATTTTTTTCTTGATTTGAAATTAGAAAAAAATACAATCAAATACCCTTGAGACACTACTAGAAACTTCCTAAATTTCCAATATGAACACAAAATTATTTTTTCTTTTCTTGTCGATCTATTCAAAATTTCTATGAAAATAGTCACTTAATATTTTTCATTTTTCAGTTGAAAATAGAGTTTTTTTAGTAGTGAGACATCTGTTTTATAAAATATATACACATTATAAATATAGTGTATATACATATACACTATATATACATCTAAAAGTGTATGAATAGTATATATACTTCAACCATATTAATAAATTAGATGGTCGAATGATACACTTATAATATTTCAATATGTATGAAAAGTTTAAACAAAAATTACTGAATTCTCGAGAATATACACACAATATGCTGAATCTGCTCATGTTTTAAACACTATCCATAATTCAACTAAAATGGACAAATTTTTAATTTTTTTTTATATTAATCGAACATGAAAAAATTACTCCTATCAAACACAACCAAAGTGTTATATTATATAGTACATCACAAGGTTTTACATGAGCCAAGACTATAGATACAATTTTGCAACATTAACAAGGCTATAACATAAGGTAAAAAAAAAAAAACTATACATAATTTTTTTTTTTGGACAATTTTTCTAATTATAAGACCATAGATATAGTACCACCCACCATATTATTTTTTTACAACAATTTTCCATTAAGATAACTAAAAGCTAAGTTTTGTTTCTAAAATGGTTGAGGGCGAATTCGGCATCACATTTAGCCCCAGCAGTAAATGCTTCGAGGAACTCTGGATAAGTAAAGGTTCTAAACTCCGATTTAGTGTAAACCAAATCAGTGGCTGGTTTTATTAAAAACTTGGATGATGGACCTAGAAATACACCAATTGTGGTTCGAGCCTCTTTTGCGTGTGTCACCACACGATGAACTCGAGTTATGAACCTGTCATTGCTTATTACCTGCAAAGAATCACCATATGTTATGAGGAAAATTGACCCCCCACTTCTTATACCCTCCACCCCTATTCCACTCCATCATACCTCTACCTTTATAGTATTTGTCCAAATTATATATAAATTCACTTCTGATCATAATATTTTTTGTGTACATATCAAACATAAAAAAAAAATCACATATTTTGTTGGAAACAATTTTTCTCTTATCAACCACTACTTTAATCCTCTAATATTTGATAATTGACAAATGTAATGGACCTCCTAAAATATCAAATTATCACTAGAAATAAAGTTTTTTTCCACAACAAATATATCAAATCTGTGTTATAAAATATGATTTTTTTTCAGTCATTTCCCATTGAGCTAACTAACTTAAAAATGTATGGAGGGAAGCTTCCTAATTTTTTTCATATGAAATCATTGCTCTATTTTTTTCTCCTAACTATTCAATGATAGAATATCTCTGAAAATAGCCATCGAACATTTTTCAGTGTAAAAATAGTAATTTATAGTATTATACAAGTAGCACTAAAAATTACCTTCAATTGTAGACCAGGAATAACAACTATAGCATGAGGAATAGGTTGAACACCAATCCATTTGCCATCCTTAAGTATTTGAAGTCCAGGAACATCACATTGTTGAAGCAATGTTATGAGATTTGGATCAGAATGTACTGGCATTCCTAGTGTCAAACTTGGATTTGGACATGGAATATGATGATTCACAGATATCACATTTGTTTTACTTAATTCACCTTCAAAATAACCTTTCTCTAGTCCTAATCCTTTGCATATCATATCCAAAATCTTGTATAGTAGCTTCCTTGTTTCTATTGAATACTCACTTACCACTTCTCTACAAAAAAGAAAACAAACAAAATGATTACTGTTTGAATTTACGTGTCTTAGTTTTATTGGATCAAGACACGTAAATATTATTGTGCATGGATCAAGATTGAACGAATTATTGACCTGCGTATTTAATTATATGTTAACTCAAACTCATTTTGACCTGTTCAATTCAGCTCATCTAAAAAAGTTGGTTAATTTGAAAAATGAAACTGACAACGTGTCATAACTTTTCAGTTGGCTTTTTGAAATATGTCTTGACATTTGTATGATTATAAAAGTTTTTCGTTAAGGATTAAATGAAAATGTAAAGTTAATCGTTTCAAAATTTACAAGTGTGTTGTTCTTTTAAAAACGTGAAAAATGTATCACGTAAACTGAAACGAATGTATATTACCTATACTTTGTGGGCTTATTGGGCCAAGTCATAGTGTATTCCTCTAAAGGATAGCAATGATGAGTAAAATTATCTCTCCAATAGTGAAATTCTTCAGTATCATATGCTAATGTACTGGAACATAACCTGCAGCTTTTGTTTATATCATTTGAGTAAAATTTTGCCTTGTATTCACTAGGCAATTTGAAGAATTCCTTGTATATATTCATTGTATCATCCATTAGATTTTCACATACTCCATGGTTTATCACCTGATCATCATAATAAGTAAACGAAAAACATAATATAAATACTCGTTCATCTTTAATTAGAAACTTCAGATATCATGAAATATCTAAAGGTGTAACGGAATATTGTTTCGTTAGATACTTACGAAATATGTATTTATGACAAACAAATTTCTTGAGTCAATGATATATCAGAAATAACCTCTCTAATACCACATAAAGGTAGATGTAAAATTTGTATACATCGTATACCTTACTTGTGTAGAACTATACTAAATATGTTGTTATATGTCCTATAATATAGATAATTAGCAAAGTAAAAATATTGAATATATACTATACTACTACTCTACTTATAGTACTAATATAAATACTCGTTCATCTTTAATTAGAAACTTCAGATATTATGAAATATCTGAAGGTGTAACGGAATATTATTTCGTTAGATACTTACGAAATATGTATATATGACAAACAAATTTCTTGAGTCAATGATATATCAGAAATAACCTCTCTAATACCACATAAAGGTAGATGCAAAATTTGTATACATCGTATACCTTACTTGTGTAGAACTATACTAAATATGTTGTTATACGATCTATAATGTAGATAATTAGCAAAGTAAAAATATTGAATATATACTATACTACTACTCTACTTATATAGTACTAATATACGAGTCACACGGAGCAACAAAACAAAACGTGTTTTTCATAGTTCAATCTCGAGAAAAAAGTTCATTTCTGAAATGAGATTATCATAGCGATCTTAAAACTCTAAATTTGAAAAACTATTGACACGTTAATTTTAAAAAAAAAATTATGCATACGTCACTGTCAGATGAAGAAAAAAATAACATTCTTAACTATTAATTGTACCTGAAATATTCCAAATTCTTGACATGCTTTAATAACTTGTTGAATTGCATCATTTGGATGATTATTAGCCAAATCTATGAGTGGTATATCATGGCAAACAGGAAATTTATTTTTTCCTGGTCTTCTATCTAGTGGGAAAATATACTTTTTAGGTACAAATTCAACATTTGACCAATTTGAAATCAAAATTTCCATTATTTTTCTTGGATAATTTTGTTGCGTGTTTGATTTATTTTGTACATAGATAATGGTCTTCTATAAATAACAAACAAAGGAGATTTCATTGACGAATAAAATACTATATATTTATCTGATTTAGTTTTATGTCTGATGTTCGATATCTTTATTAGAGCTCGATTAAATTTGAAATAAAACGCTCTCTTCAACTGTCCTCTTGTCTTTTTCCTTTGTCTTCAAATGGGGGACCAAAATCTCTCTTTATCTTATAATTGTTTTTTTAATTATATATTAAAAATATAACGGGACCAAAATCTCTCTTTATCTTCATATCATATCACTTTATAATTATATTATAAATAAAAAATATGATCAATATGATTGTGGTGCATTGATTGAGAGTGTTTTATTCGTAATTCAAGGTTTTGGATTCGTGTCCTAGATAGAAAGAAAATTATGTTGGAAGCGTCACCCTAAAAGAGCCGTGCAGAGTACAATCCGAATTTAGTTGAAGCTCCAAAAATAGGCTCTGAATACCGGATGGAAAAAAAAAAGTACGACACTAAGCATACGTAATATAATCAATATTCAAAAGATAATACAAAGCACTAAAATATATATAGTACATAATAATAATTAATATATATACATTTTTTAAAAAGTAAAATGATAATGATACTATAAACAAACAAATGATTTTTCTGTTTTTAATTTCTCAAGAGATAATACTATGTAAGCACACAAATTATTTTGTTGTTTTTAATTTAAGGTATAGTACTATATATGAGGTCAAGGCCAGTCAGATATCAAGCCCAACAAAACTTGTGATTAATCATTTAAAAATTAATGTGAATTATTTAAATAACAAATAGAATCCAAAATTTTAATTATTAACTAACTAAAAGAAAAAACAACAACTAATTAATAAAGATTTAATCAAGAAAGATCAGATTCTTAATTAAAAATAAGTATTGGACAAACAAATAATGCGATAAACTAATTAATTGAAAATAATATTCAAATAGCAACATTAATGAAAGAACTATAACTCTAGAATAAGAAGTTTAACTCCACATAAACATGGTCCATAAACGCATAAAGAATAAAAAATGAAGAGATAAATCACATCTACTTTTAACTCTCTCTCATAAAAAGTTATCTTCCAAAATATGTTTATAAACTACTTATAGATGTAGAAAAAATCCTAACCAAAATAATTAAATTTAAAGTGGTGCACATATAAAAGTGTTTCATCATTAATTAAGGATTTCGATTTTGAGTTCTGAAAGAACTTTCTTAGGATCAGTTCTATTTGCGGTGGTGTGATTATCTCTATAAAAAATTTTTGTTGAAAGCTTCACCTCCTAATGGACCCTGCATTGCACGATCTAGATTAAGTCGGTGGGAGAAAAAATCAGATTTGCTGTGGTCTCTTTACTTGTCTTGTTTCCCTTTTTTCTTTTGTCTTCAAATTGGGACCAATGCAATCAATACTCAAAAAATAATTAAAAATATTAAATATAAAATAAATAATGGCTATATATATATTTATATATTTAAAGAAAATTAAAAACATTAACAATAGTAATAATATATACAAGCAAATGAATTTTGTTGTTTTTTAATTAGGAGGTGGTATTATGTAAGCAAATAAATGATTTTGTCATATTTAATTAAGGGGTGGTCCTATAAAAACAAAAATAAAATTTCATTTTCAATATGTGAGGACAAACCCAAACAATAAAGCATCTTACTTCTAGATTCCTCTAGTTATAAAAAAAAATTCAATTTATTCTGGACTAAGTAATTCTCGAAAGTTATTTTTTAATAATAGGAAAATAATATCTTTTTCATTTTTGAATGAAATTTGATTTTAAAATATATAAAAAATCATGATTTCTTCACTATTTCAAAACTTCTGCTTTTGTTAAGATACAAAATAAAGATCTAACACTTTTTGGAGGAGAGTAAATTAATAGTTATAGGATGAAGTAATTCAAGTGATAAAAATTCTACTATGAAAAGGCTTTATCGCTAGCCTTCGAAAAAAAGACTTAATTGTGATGTATTATAAAGATATCCAAATGACAAATGATTCGAAAACTAAACTTGAAGAGCTAGAATTCGAATATCTTATCCCATCTTTTAAAATTATTAAGTTATAGTCGATATTAAAAATCTTCAGCCAAAAGAGGTTGATGCTCCTCCTCCACCTTCAACTTCAATCATATATGTTTTCAGACTCGTATGTATTATGAAGTTCAAACATAAATATATGAAATTTTAATTTGGGTAAACTTTTAAGTAACATATGTATAAAGTTTGTTACTAATATGATATTTTGTTGAAATATGTGTTACAAGCCTAACATCAAATCTATATATGTATGGAGTTTGTAATTCTAGATGTGAGTTTTTCCAACTACAGTTTGATAATTCTAAGGCGAATAAACTTATTAAAATTTATAGACTTTGAATATAACTTAAATAACGATCCTCAAATGATTCATGTATCTCAAAGTCAAACCATTGAAATCTAGCCCATTTTTTTGGGCTTAGTTCAAGAGATCCTATTGGAACGAGAGAAATCTAAGTGGGCAATGCAATATTTGGATAATATACATACACAAAAATGATATTTATTTTGATAATATATATATATATATATGTATCAGTTAAGACCAAGTTAACGAGTATGTTTATAAATTGTGCGTATTTTTTAGAAAAAGAATATTTTTTATATATTATTAGGTAGAAGAGCTCATTTAGTCACTAGTGAAACTTATTTATCTACTTTCGTTAAGAAAATCATTTTATTCATTTTTAAGATATTTTTTTTTTAGAGAAAATACTTTTAAATATTTTAACCAGTTAAAAATAAAAAATTAACGAAAAATATTTTACTCCTTAATTACAAAACACACCCTTTGTGTTTTATTATATAGTATATATCACAAAGTTTTACATGAGCCAAGACTAGATACAACCTAAAGGGGAGCTCTTTTCTTGGATACAAAAACAAACCATACATCATCATATTCTTTTGACAAATCTCTCCAATTATATGACCATATATAGTAGTACCACACACCATATTATATTTTACAACAATCTTTACCACACACCATATTATATTTTACAACAATCTTTTTTTTTCTTCAAATAATTTAAAGCTAAGATTTGCTCCTAAAATGGTTTAGGGCAAGTTGAGCATCAAATTTAGCGGGACCAACAAATGTTTCAAGGAACTTTGGATAAGTAAAGTCTCTGAACACTGGTACAGTTTGAATCAAAGTAGTAGCCGGTTTTATTAAAACCTCCGGTGACGGAACGAGAAATACACCAATTGTGGTTCGAGCCTCTTTTGGGTGTGTGACCACCCGATGAACCGGAGTTATGAACCTGTCATTGCTTATTACCTGCATTAAAATAAAATTAAAAAACTCACGACTTGCTTTTTTATTATATTTCGTCGTTTATACTTTCTAATGTAAAAATAAAAGTTTTAAATTTATAGTAATCCTTAAAGGGCGTGATCTCAATTATTTTAACAGAAAAACGAAATATTAACATTTTTTTCTACCTAAGATATATAAATTACTTATTATTTTTTAAACACTTGATATTTAAAAATGGGCTAAGTAGTCAAACGAGCTCTTAGGGTGTGTTTGGTAAGGGAAAAAGAATTTTTAAAAGAAATATGTTATACTTTCATCATATTAAAAAAAAATTATCTCTAGAATGATAAGACTTCTAAAAATCATAAAAAAAATTCTGATGAAAAAAAAAGTTCCATAAATAATATTTTATATTGATTATTTCCTCCCTCCTCCCCCTCCCCCCCCCCCAACCCTTCATACCAAACACACCCTAATTAATCATGTTATATTTGATCATAATTAACCTCCAAAAGATGCAAAAATTGTTAAACACAACAATTATCATAGAAAATTAGTAATACCTTCAATTGTAGACCAGGGATAATAATTAGAGTATGAGGAATATGTTTAACACCAATCCATTTTCCATCCTTAAGTATTTGAAATCCAGGAACTTCACCTTGTTGAAGCATTGTTATGAGATTTGGATCAGAATGTTCTGGCATTCCTAGTGTTAAACTTGGATTTGGACATGGAATATGATGATTAACAGATATTAAATGTGTTTTACTTAATTCACCTTCAAAATAACCTAATTTTAGTCCTAATCCTTTGCATATCATATCCAAAATCTTGTTCAATAGCTTCCTTGTTTCTATTGAATATTCACTTACCACTTCTCTACAAAAAGAAAACAAACAAAATGATTAGTCTAATATATGCCACTTTAAAAAAATGATCATGTCACACGTGGAATATTCAAATTAAAGAGTTTCTTCTCTATATCAAGACGGAGATTGAACTGACATCGTGTTTGAAAAATAAAAGAAACACAAACTTTTATATTTTTTTATCTGATAAATATGTCATGACATTTCTGTTGGCTATAATAATTTCTATTTTGAACGAATTATAGAGAAAAAAAAATTGTATTAGATAAATTAAAACATGTAAAGTTTTGAGTATAAAAGAGTGATATTTTTATAATAACAAAAGTAAGACACGTAAATTGAAATACCTGTATTTGTTGGGCTTATCAGGCCAATAAGGGATATGTTTCTCTAAAGGATTACAACGATGAGTAAATGTATCTCTCCAATAGTGAACTTCCTCAGTATCATATGCTAATGTACTTGAAAATATTTTGCAGCTTTTGTTTGTGTCATTTGAGTAAAATTTTGCCTTGTATTCACTAGGCAATTTGAACAATTCATTGTATATATTCATTGTATCATCCATTAGATTTTCACTTATTCCATGGTTTATCACCTGATCATCATAATATGCAAAAAAATAAAAAAAAAATAAGTATTCGTCTTTTTTTTAATCAGAAGTTTTGAATTCGAATTCTGCATGTGAAGTTGTTTTTAGTGAGGAGCAATTTATTTTCCAAAAAGTTGGACTTCTAGATCACCAAAGGTGGTGTCACGGGATACCATAGGGAGTTTTGAAGCAACGTTAAAATTGTTAAGTCATGAGTTAACATTTGAGGTTGATTAGGTTCTAGATTCATTTTTTTTTAACATGATATCAGGGTCAGGTCATTCAATTCAAAATTTACTGACGTTGATGTTGGGTTTTAAAGGATGAACAACAGGTGGACCCTCATATTAAATTGTTCATGTACGAGATCTCTAGTCGTGAGCATGAGACTGGGTGTTTAAGTCTCACATCAGTAGGATGAGGAAATCATGGATTTGAGCAATCTTTCTCTCGTGGATTAGCTTTTGAATCGAGTTAGTCCATGATCCATTTCACTAATCCTTACACGAGGATAGACTATCTACGTTACACTCATTAAGATGCAAACCATCCTCTTGTATTCAACAACACTTGAACCAATGGAGTTAGAATCATTTAGTTGATCTTTAATTGACTTCAATACACAAAGTTCATTTCTTCATGTTTATAGAGAAGCCATCTTAAAACTCTATGTTTGAAAAAACTTGTAACATATGCTTCATAAAAAATTATGTGTACGCCACTATTGACCACAAATCATAAACACAAACAACTTTAAACTATAAAAGGTGAAGAACAACAACAATATACTCAGTGTAATCTCGTAAGTAAAATTTAAGAAAGACGGAATATATGCGGGTCTTACCTCTACCTCTGTAAGGTAAAAAAGTTATTTACGATTAGAAAAATAGATGATTAAATTATACCTGAAAGAATCCATATTCTTGGCAAGCTCTAATTACTTGTTGAATTGTTTCATCTGAATTATTATGAGCCAAATCTATGAGTGGTATATCATTACAAATAGGAAATTCAAGCTTTCCTGGTCTACTTTCTGGTGGAAAAATATATGTTTTAGGCACAAATTCAACATTTGACCAATTTGAAATCAAGATATCCATAAATTTGTTGTGTGTTTGAATCTATTTGTACATAGATGATTTGTATAAATAACAAACAAAAGAGTTTTCACTAAGGAATAAATTATTATTCGTACCCCGTTATTTAATATTTATATTAACGATTAAATAAATTGGATCACATACTAAAGGGTTTGTTTTCTTGGGCCAGCACTCCGAACAATTTTTAATTTTCATTTATTTAAGCTTAAATCTTTAACCTTTGATTAGGAATAAATGAATCTCAACTATTCTATTATACTTAAATATATATTTAATCTATATCCCGTATCAAATAAATTGAATAAAGAAAATATTATTTTTTTCGCGAATTTTTTACCTTAACTATGTGAGGCTCATTGCCCTTCTTTATTAAAAACCACTTATCCCTACTTTTCAATTAGGACTTCCAACTAACCCCAAAACCACTTCAAACAGCCCAATATTACTTTTTGGGTATCGAAGTTTTCTCTTCTTCCTAGGAGACATTATTGTCTCAAAGAGCGAAGTTTAAGTATTTGAAGGCTAATGTATTATTTATTTTTTATCTTTTAATATGACCAATCTTATGAAATTTGAGTTTGTTGCTTTTCATAATTTTGACAAGAGCTATGAATTTTGGAAATACCATTAATAATGAAAGTAATCAAGAATGAAATAAAGCATCGAAATAAAATTTGTGCTATAGAGCTATGATATATTAGTGTCAAATTGAATATATCATGGTGTGAATCGTTGAATTTTCATAATTTCATTAAGATAATGACGCAGAAATATCACAGCTCTATAGCTCAAGTTTGTATTGATACTTTATTTTCATCTTTAACGTTGTCTCTAATTAAGATCCATAGCATCCAAATATATTTCAATATTCTAAGACTTAATTCTTGTCTAAATTGTGAAGTGCAACGAATTCAAATTTCTTAAGATTAATCATATTAATAACAAGGAAAATAAATAATACATTAATCCATCACATGTTATGAAATTATATATTCACTATCGTACAAATAATACACGATAATATAACATACAACATATATTTAATGCACGCTAGTTAGCTTTATTCGAGAACCTAAGAGCTGGTATTGAAAAACTATTGGCAAAAAGCTAATTGAATAAATTAAATTGATAGTGAGTTTACAACTTGTTATTTATTTTATATATATATATATATATATATATATATATATATATATATATATATATATATATATATATATATATATATATATATATATATATATATATATATATATATATATATATATATATCCTCCTCCGGTTTCAACTTCAGTCTCGTAAGTCTGAAGTTCAAAATTACATATACCAAAATTTAAATATGTTAACATTTCAAAATATATATACATATAGATAATAATGATTCTATCTGTGAAACAACTAAAATACATTGAATAACTATGTTTATTAATTATTATGAAGAAATTTTAATAGCTCAGCTGATATAGGAGTTTTTCGTCGTAAAAGTTCAATTCTCCATTTTATATTTTTCTCCCCCATTAATTCTTCCCCTACCCCTAGTTTAGAAAGAAAAAAAACTATGTCGTCAAGTGAACTATTTTTCAAAACTTTTTTTCATCTCAACAATATAATAGGTGTAAATTTCTTTTCTTATCGACAAGTGGCTTTCGCTAATTTCTCGGTCCTTGTATATTAAGATTATTTTTATTTGTACTATTATTTTATGAAAGTCTCACCTATCAAGAAAGTATGACAGATAATTTCTCTCTGCGGGAAGGACCTTAGCTCAGTACACATAGAAGTACAGTCTACCTGACTATCTCCATTAGTTTTACTAGCTCTTTTATACCTGTATCAGAAATTCGAGCCTATCTCTTCTGTTTGAAGTTCCGATAAATCGATACTTTCCTTGAGCCAAAAAGTTATTTTATATATATATATATATATATATATATATATATATATATATATATATATATATATATATATATTTCTATTATATAGAAGAGCCATGTTGAGGACGATCAAGGATAAATTTGCCAATTCATAAAAAATTTAAAATGTTTGTTTCTATATTATATTATGACATCAAGAAAGTGACATTAGATTTTTAATGACAAAACAATCAAATATATATGGACCCATATTTTCAATCAAATTTTTTCTTAAATTTTTGAATATAGACTAATAATTAGTCTATTTAATGAGATATTACACTTCGTATAGATTTATTTTCTATATAGTATAAATAAAATTTTCATTAATCCAAAAATATCTATTAAGCAAATGTAGAATAAATTTTGTTTTCACAACATACTAATGATTTTCATAGGTCTAAAGGTAATTCTAAATTAATGATTTGTTAAAAACTAAAAAAATTGATTTACGTGATATTTTTTTAAAAAATTATATTAATATTGACATGATAACTAGTTTTAAGTAATATTCCTCTATATTATAAAGTAAAAAACTTCTTACTAGGAGGACATATAAAAATATTCATACCAATTCTTCATAAAAAACATCAAATTTGTTAATTTTCATAATAAAATAAATTACATATATTAAAATAAGTATATAAATTTATAGTGTGAAATAATTCTTTACACTAACATGTATGCGACATAAACATATTTAAATATATGTAATTTGTACTCCATTTTTCATAATAATTTTCAACTATAAATAAATTATCTCTTATAATTTTCATGTTGTTTCATTAATACAGTTAACATATGACATATTAACGAGTGACAATCAACTCATAATGACCTTTATATAACAGTGAGTCTGCACTTCTTAGTCTTAATTTCTACTTCTTACAAACTTGAATTATGATAAATTAGTATCATTTGTCGACAATAATTAGGAGCATATTAAATATTAGATTATAAATGTTTTACAACTTAAAATAAATGTTTTCTCAATTGATATCAACACTTGAATTTCAAAATTATGTTACTTTATTACCTTGTTTTTATCTCAATTTTGGTTATTATCGACAAAATATTGATTAAAAAATACTATAAAAAATAATTGTGAAAAAGCTTTAGTATTTTCATTTTGAATTTTGTTAAAAGGCAAAATAGTTTTAAAAACTCAAATTTCATAAATATAAAATTAATCTAAAGTTTGTAATCACTCCATTTTGATTTATGTAATATTTATTTGACTTAGCACGAAGTATCTTTTTTATTAAACAAAAAGCACTTTTAGAACTCGTGATCCAAAACAAACCATAGATATTCATATGATTACAAATCATCTTACTAAGAATAAAATGAATATTTTAAAGTGAAAATGTTATTACATATATTAATAAATCATTCTTTTGAAATTGACTACAAAGAAAAATATGCAACGTAATTAAATTACATGAATTTTCATAGTGTTAAAAGCTAATTAAAATATATCCCTACTCTTTTTAAAATTATAAAAGAATCATAGAATTGAAAATTTCCATATATACATCAGCAGAAATGTGGATACATCGATCGTGATGCTATTTAGGAAACTTGCAGACACATATCTCACGGATGAATCCAAGAGGGGAGGAGTGTATTCGAAAGGGAATATAGGTGTATCCGAGAGGAGAGAGATGTATCCAAGAGAGGATAGAGATTTATTCAAGAGGGGATAAAAATGTATTCGAGAGAGGATAGAGATGTATCCGAGAGGAGATACTGATGTATCTGACAGAGGACAAGGATGTCTTAGAAAATGAGATTTTGTAATTTTTACAAAAGGTAGAAAACTTTAGAAACTATAATAAAATAAAATGTAAATTTAGATTAAAAACTTTTAAAAAAATTAAAAAAATAATTAATTATATCGAGCATGTGAATAGGCCTTCGATTATCTAGTATATACATATATATACACACACTTACTTCAAGGTGGTGCCTGACAACTATTTGCCAGTTACTTAAATGTCTTTTTCCATAGCACATAACATGTGTTCATGAGTTCAGTAGAGACATAAGTAAATTGATTAAACACTTATAAAGCCATATGATTGGCCAATAATAATTGAAAATTCCTCAAACTTTGATTTTATATTTATTATAAATAAAAAAATACCTTTTGTGAGGGTGATTGACATTGGTTGGGCATATTTTCATCAAATTTATCTTATGAACATTTAAAAGATGGTGAATATTAATTCTTTACCTAAAAAAAATAATAAAATAATTTCAAGACTTGTATCAATTTATTATCTTCATAAAAAATCTTTATAGTCTCATATAAAAGATCAAATAATAGAATTTTTAGTCCCTGAGTTATTGGTATATATCCCTCTTTTCATATATGATTTATAATATTTAACTTTTCATTAATTAATTTTTTTTTTTTACAATGTCATGTGGATTTATTTGAATGTAGAATTACATTAGTCTCAAATATGAAATAAAATAATCTAATTTTTTAATAATAAATGTTTGAACAATTAATCATTGTAATTAAATTAAAGAATATTAACAATCAAACGGATACAAAATTAAAAATATATATTTGAATTAATTAAAGTTTTAATGTTCAGAGCACCGACAGCAACACATTATGAAATTAAAATGTAGGTTGTTTACTTGTTTTGCTTAATTTAATAGAAAAATATTTTTTTTAAAAAATTAATTTAATAGTCCTATCTCCAATAATCTACCTGTTAAACGGCTATATTATATATAATAAAATACAGCTAAACAAACCACACTGAGGAAGATATAATAAGAAATAATTTTATAAGCCAAAGTTAATATGTCTCTTTCATCATTTAGTCCCACATTAAGAAAATAATGCAGATATTAATTAAAGTTTGGTTTAAATTTAAAATGATCAAATGATTACTTGCCACATATTCTAACACTAATATACGGGGGGTCCAAAAGGATATGATATTATTATTTTTTCACTTTTATTTGTCATGTTATTTGAAAATTAATTTAACTGTTTCTAAATTTATATTATATTACGTTAATTTGATTCTTTTTTTTAAAAAAAAAATAGATATTCAAAAAATGTATAAAAAGTACTATGAATTGTAATTTCTTGCACAACAAAATAATTAAAATATACATCGTAAAATGTTGATCAAAGTTCTTATAATTTGACTCTAAAAAAAATCATGACAACTAATTGTGAACAGAGAAATATATTTATTTTTTGAATTTAATTTTTTTTAAAGCGATTCAATATTGAAGATTTATTAATTTGACTAATTAGATTTACGTTGTTTTTAAAAAAATTTCCAAGTGATTTTAGTACGAGTCATGCGAATGAAAAATATTTATCTTTCATTTGAATTAATTAAAGAACCTAAAATCAGCATTGAACACTGAAAAAAAAAACTTATATGAAAAAGGACTTTCCATGACGCAACATAAATAATTATTGTAAAACAATTTTGCTAAACTTAACAATAAATTTGTTTTCGTTTTTATTATCTTATCTTATCTTATAAAAATCGTTGTCCCTCGAACAGGAAATTGCGTGAAGGGAGGAAAACAAATATAATCACCTATAGATTATTTGTTAACTAAAATTAATTAGTTCTTGAAAGGAATGGATTAGTATGATTTTGAAAGTTTAACGTTAAGATTAGATAAATATGAAAATATTTTGGGAAAATGATTGAGAAAAATTATAGATACAAGTAAATTACAACTAATTGTAGATAATGACATTTTACTTAACATGAGAAAATGACCACCTAATTGTTTCATTTTCTATGGTGGCTTTTAGGTGAATTTTCACGAAATATAAAGAAAATGGTCCTAAGCATATTTGGTTATATATGTTATGTGTAAGATGTTTCGGAAATATAATATCGTATTATGTTTCTATATTGTTTCGATTTAACAATTAACATTAGAATGAACGATCTAGTAAAACAAGTATAGAGATGACAATCTGACGATATTAAATCTGACTTAAAACTTTTATCCATTTATAAATCAATTTGCTATTTTTATCAGAGTTTTGAAAACACACACATATATTTAAGATAAATAATTGAGCTTTGATAACCAAAAATATCATTAAACTAGATGATATACCGATTAAGGGCGGGGTAAGATGGAGGATTGTTTGGTGTATGTGAACAAAGTCCATCACACATGAAAAATAGAAAGAAAGAAAAAAATCAACGAAGCGTTGAATATTTTGAATAAAAGTCTGAATATAATAAAAATATTTTCATACTATTTTACTTCGATAATATATTATAGTTAATTTTTTTTATTTTTAATTTGAGTTAAATTTTTTAATTTGAAAAATAACCACTTTTTCAAATAAATATTTTTTTAAATAATTCATCTCAACATTATTACTCTGACAATTATATTTGCCATAAATATTCTAAAAACTTTTGGAGGTTTAAAAGTTTGTTCCAACAATTTTCTGAGAAAGTGCTTTGAAAAATAAAATTAGAAAAAAGGTTAGGTGTTGCATAGTTGTAAAGTTTTGTTTTGTTCTCAAAATTATTTTATTTATATTTTAAAGTAAAAATGACTCAATTATATTAACTTAATTATTTATATTTTAAAAAGTAAAATTGACTCAATTATACTAACTTAAATGTAATGGAATATATAATTTTAAATTCTAACTATATAATATCATTCACTATACAATTGAGTCAATTGACTAGTGTCTTTAAATCCTTTTATTTAATATTTTTATACTAAAAATTTAAAATCAAATTTTCTAATTAATATCATTTATAAATAATATCTACCACAAATTTAGGTGTTGAATTATGAGTCATTTTTAGCTGTACATGCACACTAATGCATTATACTATACCATTACCAACAGACATACACCTATGTTTTATCTGTATTTTAAACTAAATAATTGATTATAAAATTAATTATAATATTATACAAATATTTTCCTTCAAGACCAACATGATTTTTCTTGTTGATATTATAATTACTTATTATTTATCAAAGTTTTCAAATTTAATCTGATCTGAATATAAACATTAATTATGGTGTGATAGACTATATATAGGATCTTGCTCTTATTTAAAATATGATTCTCAAAAAACGAATCTCATAATGTATAAATTTAAATTTAATCAAATTTTTAAATATAAATATCATAATCTACGAAATTTTAGCTACATTTTAATCAAACATGATTTTTCTTGTAAATATTATAATTACTTATTATTTATCAAAGTTTTCAAATTTAATCTGATCTGAATATAAATATTAATTATGGTGATAGATTATATATAAGATCTTCGTCTTATTAAAAATATGATCCTCAAAAAATGAATCTCATAATGTATAAATTTAAATTTAATCAAATTTAAATATAAATATTATAAACTACAAAACTTTAGCTACATTCGAATCATATTCCCAACTCTATAAATTCGTGATTTTAAATTTAATCGATCTCAATACGAATATTTCGAATAAAGGAACCTTCCTTTTTTCTCTTATATATATTTCTTCTTCACAGTCTCTTTTCTATTCACTTTTCAGCCAAAAAAAGAGAGAAAAAAACAGAGCAAAAAAATGGCTTCTTATTTTAGAGTTTTTCTTTTCTTAGCCTTTTTTGTTGCTTCTTCTATAGCTCAATCTCCGGCTCCGGCACCTAAAATTTCTCCGGCAGCAACTCCAACTCCGGCGCCGGCACCAGTATCATCGCCGCCGACCGCAACTCCAACTCCATCTCCAACTCCAACTCCGACACCAACTCCGGCACCTTCTGCCGCTCCTACTACTTCACCGACTCCATCTCCGGCAGCTTCCGCAACTTCTCCATCGCCGGGACCATCCGGTGCCGGCGTCGTTTCACCACCAGCACCTACTCCTACCGGTAGTGCACCGGCGGATCAGCCTTCTGCCGACAACACGCCGTCGTCGCCTAACGCCGGTAACAGAGCCGTCATTGGCGGTGCTGCGTTCGCTGGCGTGATCATCGCTGCTGCTTTGATGTAGAGGTGACACGTGTACTAACACGTGTCTTGTTCTTTTGATGGACGGACGAGATTTGTTTTTTCTAATACTTTAAATTACTTTTTGTAATTTTGTGATTTATTTGTTTGGTACATTGTGGGTTTTTTTATTTTTATTTTGTTAATTATATTTTCATTTTAGAGTGAATCATTCATCATCCTTGTGTACATTTTAAGTGAAATAAATTTGAGTTTTTATTCTTTTTGTTACGAGTATTTTTAATCATTAATTACCTTTTTTCTTTTCCCTTTTTATTATATAATTATCTATAAACACTATTGATTTATTGTTGGGGTCTTTCATAAATAATTTTATACCTTTTTGACTTTTCTTATAAATTAGTTAATTAACACTGATTAGTCAGACTCTACTTATAAAATTACGTTTGGTTAGTCAGACTCTACTTATAAAATTACATTTAAATTACGATGGGTGGATATAAATTATTTTATCTAAGAGAAATTAAAATGAAAATTATATATTTAAACATAAAAGCGACACATATGAAAATAAAAAAATAAAAAAAAAATACATAAATTGAAATAAAAAATATAATAATTAACAATATTACATAAAGCAAGGTTGCATGGTGAGGTCAACACGCTCCTCTTTTATTCGCGTGATGTTGATATAATCTTAAACTTAAATGAAATTTGAATTTTTTAAATTTAGGGCAAAATTTAAAAATGTCGATATAATTTTAACTTGAATGAAATTCAAATTTTTTTAATATAGGGCGAAATTAGAAGATTTACGAAGATACGCTAATTATGTTCTAGCACGTACAAATTAAATTTCTTTGAAGCTATATTCGCTCGATGTAAATATAATTTAATTATGCAAATTTAATAGCTATATAAAAAAGGGGGTAATTTAATTACCTTGATATAAAAAAAATTAATTTAACAATTACATGTAATTTAATAATGAGTTGAGGTCAAAATTACATTTTTTAAGTAAATTTTATAAGTTTCGTATTTGAGTAATTATAATTTATTTGAGAGGTAAATTAAAGCAAATCGTAGACTTTGAAACGTTAAAGTCAATTTTGTCAGCAAACTTTGCACATGAAGCGCCGATAATTACCAATTAAAATATATTTAAAAGTTTTGTTTGTTAGCAAAATAAATTAATGCAAATTGGTGTTTTTCAATGGACTGGCATTTTCAAAAGTAAATATAAAAAATAATTATGAATATCTATAGTCGTACATTTTTATCAAGTAAACTTATGAAGAAAAAAAAAGAGTACTACTCGTTTTGCTTCGTTGTTTATTTCCCTATAAACAAAACTAATCGAGTCTGATTATTTTGAATTTTATATCGCATAAAATTTTACTTAAAAAAATTATTTTCTATAAAGAAAATGTTATATTTAGAATTTAAATTTAAATACATACATGTTTGTAAGAATTGATTTTCTGTCTTCCATCTTCCCACCTAAGGAACCAAAAAATCAAGATGTCATCTTTTAAATTATTAGAAAGTGTTTCTAATCAGGAATTTAACGAAGGGTATGTAACTTTTTTTTGCTCAATTTTAATAAGAATACTATAAAATATAATATATAATTATAATAAGTAATACTAATATCTAACTCATGTACACTTATAATTTGTACGCGTCGGATCATACTTCAGCTAAGGTGACTGCCAATACTTTTTAAGAGATATTAGGTGTAAAAGATTTTTTAAAATGAGGTGATATCTATAAATATATTCGATGTAATTTAATAAGAGGGATCTAAAAAAGATAGGTTCTATGTGCACAAACTTAACTTTTACCTATGTAGCGCACAAATAATTAGGTTGTTTTCGATAAAATCTCGGTTTAGCAAGATAAACATAGCTAAACAAGCATATGAAACTTCAATACAACATAATAGAGTTCCAAATTTTCAAAGTGGCTATTTGTCAAATATTTCATGGAAAACATGGAAATATTAGACAGTTGTTTCAAGGGTGGCTTTTTGTTAAATATTTCATTATTAGTTGAATAACCAAATTGAAACTCAACAAGTATTGGGCCGATTCAGTAATATATCTACTGGACCCAGTTCATCAAATATACAATAAAAGTTTGGAATGATTGTATATAATAGCAAACTAATAACCTAAAATGAATGGAGTAGCTAGGGTTTGATTTAATTGTGCTCCATAGAAAAAGTTTGTCAAAATTTGTCAGTCGCCTCTCTCCCAAATATCTCGCTCGCCACTCTCCTCCAATCTCTCGCTCGCTTCCTCACTTTTTATACAAACATAAGTGTATAAAAATTGTTTCTAATTGTATAAAGCAGAGAAAATTGTATAAATACATATATTTTTGTTCCCCTCTCTCCCCTCTTCCAGATCTCGCTCGCCGCTCTCCCAAATCTCGCTCGCCACCCTCTCCTTTCTCACTTATACAAACAAAAGCGAAATGTATAAATTGCGTTTCTGTTTGTATAAAGCGTGAGAAAATTGTATATACACATGCAAGTATATATATTTTCGTCATATACACTTATAATTATACAATAAAAATACTCCCCTGCTCAGTTTCTTTTGCCTTTCTCTCTTTCTCGTTTTATACAAAATTTAAATTGTATCTAATTTCTCTCTTTCTCGTTTTATACAATTCGATTCAATTGTATATTCCCTGTCCAAGTCTCTTTTATCTTCTCTTTCTCATTTTATACAAATTCAAATTGTATATAATCGTTCTATACACTTATAATCATACAATTCGTTTTATACACTTCGTTTATACAATTTTTTGCCCAAGTGTCTTTCTCTTTCTCGTTTTATACAATTCACTTTAACTGTATATGTATAGCGAATTATACAGTTTCTATGTTTGCTATGGAGCGCAATTATACAAACTTTGTTATAACATACAAATATGAATTTTTTATTTGAAAAAAATGGTTACACTTTCGTCAATTTTAGTTGAGTTGAGTCATTTCAAACGAAAAAGTAAAATAAAAATGGCTAAACTTTTCAGTCATATATGACGAAGTTCAATCAATTGAACTTTGCTATATACGGCTCTAAGTTAAAGTAAAAGTGGAATAAGGAAAAAAGGACCAATTTTTAACCTAGTTGAAATTCAAGTAAAATTGACTGAAATTCAATCACATGTACTTGTATTTTATTTATATGAAACTTTAAAATTTTAATAAGACTAACTTAAAAAGTATATTTGAAGTTAGATATATGTGTAGTTTTTCTTTTATAAGTAATAGTCACAAATTAAATAACGATATCAAAATCAAATATTTATACACTTTGCTCAATAATACATATTTATGGTCTATACTTCTTGGTGCTACGTCCTCGATGCAAGTGCTTTCCAAGTATGCTTGAATTTGATTTTTAAATTTTCATAAAATCTTTTATTTATTACTCTCTTCATACCTAATTATTTGTTTATTTTTTCTTTTATAATTGTTCCTAATTACTTGTCTATTTTGATAAATCAAGATAGTAAATATTTTTTTTACTTATTATACTCTCAATTAAATAATTAATTATTTTTTAAAATATAAAATTTTTCATGCACTTCATAATTTATAGGGATAATAAATTTACTACATAATTAATTATTATTTTAATTAAATATGTTAATTCAAAAATGGACTAATAAAAGGGACAAACGAAGTAGAAAATTTGATGACACACTCTTCTCTATGGTGACTTCGATATTTTAATCATGTGTCGTAATTATTGACATAGACATTGTAGTAACCCTCCTCAATTAATTTTTTCACACATTCATGATAAATTTTAAAATTGTACGTTTTAATTAAAATTTATAAATTCAAATTCTAGATTTATCTCTAATTTTAATCAGACCAAATTTAAGTATATCAAGTCGTTTGTACATCTATGGCCGAACACTTCCCTTAAACATATGTGATTGTTCCTTTTTTAATTAGAGGTCTTGAATTTAAGTCCTATATATTAAAAAATTCTTGATACAAAGCACTTTTCCCCTAATAAACTTTTCTATAATATAAATTTAAAATAGTCAAATTCAAATATGAACATGTTACTAATATTTTATTATATAAATAATACCATTTTTTTTTTGACAAACTATTAAGACAAAGATTTCATTGACTATTCAAGAATAATTTAAGCCCACTAGAATCACTTTACAATTTTTCTACTTATTTTAAACATATCGAAAAGGTGATTAGTCATTTTTCCTTCAATTAATAGCCTCTTGACTTCTAGCCAGGAACTTTATGCACAAAATACATGACCTTAACCTAATAAAGTGAAAAAATCCAAAAAAAAAACAATACCTTCCGCTTTTTATTTATTTGATGGGTAATATTATATAATCGGGAAATTTGATCAAAATTTTATAGTATTTTTTTATTTTAAAATGAACTGATTTTTTTAATTAAAATTTAAAAGATAAAAATATTCAAAAGAATAAAATAACATAATATAAAATATATGATTTTACCATTCTGATCAAATTCTGATGAATTTTATTGACCAAAAAAAATTTTCGTAGCGATTTGTTTTTGTGGGCGGCATGTAACATATGGATTCATATAAATTTAATTAAAAACAATTTTAGACCTCATATATAGAGGGCGGGTTGTCATCATATTTATCTAGCAATTTTTTTCATATATATAAAGTAATATTTTTTTTAACATAAGATTCCAGATTTAGATCGTATGAATTTCTTTAACATAAGATTTCAGATTGACTCACTAATTTAAGAAAATGAGATTCTATCTTAAGGTTCTAAATTCAGACTTTATACACTACATTTTTTTTAAAACTCCTTGATAAAAAATCCATCATTAATTATATATGCACTAAAAATTTTAAAACTAAAACTCAAATTCTGAATTTGCTTCTTTGTATTTTTTGTAAAAGAAAAACAAAATTAAAGACATCATTGCTTACGATTTTGCTCACGTACATGAGTCTAAATAAATTCTTGGCCCCCAAAGAATTAATTTCATGGGTTAATTTCATGTTATATACGTTGGGTTCACTCAAAGGTGATTCAATAATTCAAAAAAAAAAAAAAACATGGGTACATTTCATCTGTCAATGGGGTCCTTTTCATAGTAGAAAAATATATATTTTGTGCTTAATTAAATAGTTTGAATATTTTATTCGTTTTAAAATATTCATCACATTTCAATCTATCAATTTTCAAAAAAATTTGATTAGCTGAGAAAAAAATATATATTAATATACGATTTCTAACATACGAAAGACTTAGGAAAGAGTCTATATATATCTTTAATTAATAGATTTTAGGGCGGAAGCGATCAGAAAGGTTTTATGAATTGTAACCTCTAATTCCTATGTCGTAAATGTTATATTTTTTTTCGTATTCAATTAATTTTATTATATTATATTTAAGTCGGTGATTTATTGAGTATCATCTTTTTACCTTTATAAGATAGAACAGTTGTGTACATATCACCTTTTTCCGACTTCATTTGTGGAATTGCAGTAAACATGTGATAATTATTGTTATTTCATTTTTAAATAATTAATTTGATTAATTTTAAATTAAATTAAATATTTTAAAAGTAAAACTTAAATACTCAAAACGTATAAAAAAATACTGTCAAAATAATTCTTTATGTCTCAACATGATAAAAACATATATTTTAAGTATCATCTAAACTTTATATAATTTAACTCTAAAAGATAATGGAAAACTCTACTAAATAATTGGACACAAAAAAAGAGAGGTTACTAATATGATGCTAATAAATAATTGGAAAAAAAAAAGAGGCTAAAATAGTTATTGTTGGAATAATTGTCTATTCTCTTTGGAAACAAGTAAATTGACCCCTTTAGGTCAATAATATGCAACTATGAAAAACAATTAGATAAATGTGATTATAAAACTGACTAATAGCATTTATTATTGATTAAGAAATATAAATAGACTATTATTATATATTAAACTATATTAAATGTATAAAAGGTTATGTTTGTGAAGTGCTACCTCTAAAATGATTATTATAATCTTTCTCTCATTATAAAAATTTATTATTTTTCAAATTTTTCATTGAAAAACATCATATTTCTATTTACATATATGTATTTCAATTGAAACAGTGTGAAAAAAAAATAATGATCATTTCTTACTGAAAAATTGAGAAGTTTTTTTTTATTTCAGGTCTAATTTGTTTTTAACCATGTGTTTTTTCAGTGGGTTGGTTCAATCGAAAACGAGTGAAAAAATTCATCTCTATAACCAAATTTCTAATTAATCTGAAATTAGAAAAATCTTTATTTTTAATAGTGAAACATACTGATTATACTATTTAAAAATCACGTGACACGAGATCTACAACAATAATATATACGAAAAATTAGTCAAAAATATTCCCAATCTATTGACATAATGTAAATTTATCCTCCTTTTTACTTATCGAAATCTATGTTAATTTTTTATATGATATTAATTTATTAGTTCATGTAAAATTAAAATAATACGTAAGCAATTACATCAATAACAAAATATCCACCAAGTGTACTATACTCTGAGGTGATGGGACCTCACAATGTTGTTACGATTCTAAAAATAAATATTTGGCCCATTTATTTATCAAATTCGATATCGATAACAATTTTTATTTCATATGGTTAATATACAAAAATTGTATGATAGGTCTATTTTAATGGCAATTATTTGTCTTCATTTATGAACCAAAGAGATAGCTATTATCCCTACAAAATTCTCTTTCAAATTGTTAAAAAAGCTGACGATTCGTTAAATGATTTTTTTGGCTTCATACCTTTGTATAGATAACACGATTTTATCACGAGATAACTCATGATGAAATTTATATATATCAATCCTTGCTATATAATTTTGTCATTGATATAATTTTTAAATTTAATATATCTCAAATTTGATTATTGATTATATAATATTGTTAGAAGAAGACTGTGAATATAAAGTTCAATCGAACTTGATACTTTTCATAGTAGAGCATAGTTTTATATATAAAAAATATAAACACAAATTCATAACTTTATAGTTCTTATGCTTAAAAATGCAAAAAGAAATAATACATAATAAATATGAATTCATAACTTTAAATTATAATAAATTCAATATTAACAACCCATAAAGTCGAATGTATAAAATTTATTGGTCACAATGACTGAGCCAAAAATATAGTAATGCACATGCCTAGAATTTGAGGTTTTGAACACGAGCTGTTTTTGGAAATATTTTTATTTTAAAATGTTAATTTTAGGATTGATATCGACTTTAAGTGTCTATTAATATATTTTTAAAAAGTATATTAAATTTAAAGGTAGGTTGATAGTGTTGCCAATCTGTGTTAAGAAAATCAGAAATTACTGATTGTAATAAATCATTCAGAAACACGAAGTAACTGAGATTTTTAGAACCAGTAAATAAGATGAACAGAAATTTATTTGTAAAAAATAATTTAATCTGTAAAACTTACCAGAATGTTGAATACTCTTTTATTTATCTTTTTAGGAAGAAAATCAAGTCCACTGAATTCACAGTGTCCCCTTAAGGAAATTATTCCCCTCTAGTATCCGAGGTTTGATTTGGAATATAACCTCCCAGGGTAAAATGATCTTAATCAGTAGAGTATAGATACCAAAAACTCTACTGTCAGCGAATCAATCCACAGCAGGAAAGTACACGAAGAAATATATGTTTTTAAGAAGAAAGATCATAAAATTCGTTTGGAAATATTCTGAATACTGAATGGTATTTATAGGCAAGAATAATATATTCTGAAAGGTTGCTACCCTTTCAGAATTGACACGACCATTAATGAAAGGTTGCAAACTTTCAAATGGTATTGACTGTTCCTGAAAGTTGCAACCTTTCAGAACAGTCATGGCGGGAAATTTTGAATATAACGGAATTTAAAACGGGTCACTCGCGTGGATCCGAGTCGGGCCGGGTTAACTAAAAAGTTGAAAACATTTCGGTTAAATTCTGTTATCAACTAATTTATTGAAAATAATTTTTGGCCATTTAAATTAATTAATAAATAATTAAAATAAATTTTGTCCAAAAAATTATCTCTCGATCGATCATTTGCCAAAGCCGAAGCCGAAGCCAAAGCCGAAGCCAGCGAGCGATGACGACGACGGCGCGAGGGGGGGTCCCTCTTTCCAACCCTTTTAACAATTAATAGGAGTGTTTATTTATTTAAACTCTCCTATTTTCATTTCCATTACCGATGAGGGACTATTGCCTTTTTCAATAAAGCATTAGAGGAATTTTCAAGTTCCCAACCTTTCAAGTTCTAAACTTTTCAAATTCCTCTCCTTCCCTCTATTTCCCATCAATTCTTGCTACATATCCAACAATCCCCCACATTGATGGGGAATAGTTATAACATAGGAATGCACGGACAATTGTGTACTTTACAAGCAAGGATTAATTGCATCTGGATAAGTAGGTTTCCCCTTGGACTTTCCGTAGTGAACATATGTCGGATATACTCGGTCAATCGGTAGATGTGATATCTTTGAACCGTCGAACTTTGGTGTATACCTAGACAACCATATGTCACACAATTAACCCTTTACTGTTTATGATTCTTACGGTTGTGTTCGTTTCAGCCATGAACACCTCCTGGTTTCATGAGTGTATAGAGAATAGGTTTTTGACATAAAATTCTCTTTGAAGCGGCTTCCACTTCACACTCACATAGGTGATTTCTAACCGTGTCATCTCGTAGATACACTATTTGGTCAAATCTACCAAACTTAGCAAATCATTAAAAACTTTAAGCTTTATTACCTCATTAACAAGCCTTAAAGTTTTAACCTTTTCCTGAACATTGTCTTCATCATGAGAATGGATTGAGTTAATTGACAATGTCGAACCGTCAGCCACAACTTTGTTTTTCTCCTTGAATCTAGCTCTTGGGATCTCCAGTCTGCTAGATAGAGTTACCGTCATGCTGACTTGTCCTAAGCCGTAAACCCATTCCCTTAGATGATCTTTCAACTGCCTCTCTCACTAGGCCTTTCGTTAGTGGATCTGACACATTATCGCTTGACTTTACATAGTCAATTGTGATAATTCCACTAGAGAGCAGTTGTCTTATGGTGTTATGTCTACGTCGTATATGACGAGACTTCCCGTTGTACATAACGCTCCCTGCCCTACCTATTGCTGCTTGACTATCGCAATGTATGCAAATTGGTCCAACAGGTTTGGGCCAGAATGGAATATCCTCTAGGAAATTCCGGAGCCATTCCGCTTCTTCACCAGCCTTATCCAAAGCAATGAATTCAGATTCCATTGTGGAGCGAGCAATACATGTCTGTTTGGAAGATTTCCAAGAGACAGCTCCTCCACCAAGTATGAATACATAACCACTCGTGGATTTTACATCATTTGACCCGGTGATCCAATTTGCATCACTATATCCTTCAATCACAGCAGGATATTTATTATAATGCAAAGCATAATGTTGTGTCCATTTTAGATAACCCAACACACGTTTTATAGCCATCCAGTGAGTTTGATTCGGATTACTAGTGTACCGACTCAGTTTACTAATAGCACATGCTATATCTGGTCGCGTGCAATTCATAATATACATCAAACTTCCCACTACTCTGGCATATTCCAATTGAGAGTCACTTTGACCTTCATTCTTCTTAAATGTACAACTTAAATCAATTGGAGTTTTGACTACATTGAAATTCAAGTAATTGAACTTATCCAATACTTTTTCAATATAATGAGATTGAGATAATGCTAGTCCCTGGGGAGTTTTGATAATCCTGACCCCTAAGATCAAATCAGCAACTCCTAAGTCTTTCATATCGAACTTGCTGGACAACATGCGCTTAGTAGCATTTATATCGTCAATTTCTTTACTCATTATTAACATGTCATCAACATACAAACAAACAATGCCTTCATGATTCATAACGTTTTTAATGTAAACACATTTATCACATTCGTTAATCTTGAATCCATTTGCCAACATTATTTGATCAAATTTAGCATGCCATTGTTTGGGTGCTTGTTTGAGTCCATAAAGTGACTTCACAAGTCTGCACACTTTCTTTTCTTTACCAGGAACTATAAACCCTTCAGGTTGTTCCATGTAAATTTCTTCCTCTAACTCTCCATTTAAGAAGGCTGTCTTTATATCCATTTGGTGGATTTTAAGATCATGCACTGCTGCTAGTGCTATTAACGTCCTAATTGATGTTTCCTTGTTACTGGAGAATATGTATCAAAGTAGTCCAGACCTTCCTTTTGTCTGTACCCTTTGACTACCAGTCTAGCCTTATATTTGTCAATAGTCCCATCAGGTTTCATTTTCCTTTTAAAGATCCATTTTGATCCTAAAGGTTTATTTCCTGGAGGAAGATCAGTCAATTCCCAAGTGTGATTGCTTAAAATTGATTCAATCTCACTATTGACTGCTTCTTTCCAATAAGTTGACTCTGACGAAGACATAACTACTTTAAATGTTTGAGGCTCATTTTCAAGCAATAGTGCTACAAAATCTGGTCCGAAAGAAACAATTTTCGTTGTCGAGTACTTCGCCTAGGTTCCTCACTAGTTAGAATATTTTCCATTGATTCTTCTCGTGGTCGTTTAGGTCTTTCACTTGTTGACTCACTTTCAGTTTTATACGGATAAATGTTTTCAAAAAACTCTGCATTATCTGATTCAATTATCGTATTAACATGAATCTCAGGATTATCAGATTTATGAACCAAAAATCGACAGGCTTTACTATTCACAGCATACCCAATAAAGACACAATCTATTGTTTTGGGTCCAATTTTAACCCTCTTAGGTAAAGGAACCTCTACCTTGGCTAAACACCCCCACACTTTGAAATATTTCAAGTTGGGTTTTCTTCCTTTCCACAACTCATATGGAATTGATTGTGTTTTTCGATGGGGTACTCTATTGAGTATTTTATAGCTGTAAGGATGGCTTCCCCCCAAAGATTTCGCGGTGAACCAGAATTGATCATTAAGGCATTCATCATTTCCTTTAATGTTCTGTTCTTCTGTTCTGCCAAACCATTTGACTGTGGTGTATAAGGTGCAGTAGTTTGATGAATAATACCATATTCCAAACATATCTCTGCAAAAGGAGATTCATATTCTCCACCCCTATCACTCCGAATCATTTTTATCTTTAGATTCAATTGGTTTTCCACTTCATTTTTGTATTGCTTAAATGCATCAATTGCTTCATCCTTTCTATTAAGCAAATATACATAACAAAATCGAGTGCAGTCATCAATAAAAGTTATAAAGTACTTTTTCCCACCACGAGATGGTGTTGACTTCATATCGCATATATCTGTGTGAATTAAGTCTAAAGTTTTAGAATTTCTTTCAACAGACTTGTGAGGATGTTTAACAAACTTACTTTCCACACAAATTTCACATTTCGACTTATCGCATTTAAAATCAGGCAATACTTCTAGATTAACCAATTTTCGCAAGGCTTTGTAATTTACATGTCCCAAACGGGCATGCCATAAATCACTTAACTCCAATAAGTAAACAGAAGCAGAATTTTTATTAATATTGTCAATAACCATTACATTTAGTTTGAAAAGACCCTCATTGAGGTAGCCCTTTCCTATAAACATTTCATTCTTACTTATTACAGCTTTATCACAAACTAGGACACACTTAAACCCGTTCTTAACGAGTAGTGCAGCAGAAACTAAATTCTTCCTAATAGTAGGGACATGCAGAACATTGTTTAAAGTCAACACTTTGCCGGATGTCATTTTCAACATTACTTTCCCAGTTCCTGCAATCCTTGCTGCTGCTGTGTTTCCCATGAATAAATCTTCATCGTACTCAGCAGGAGTGTACGTTGCAAAGGCTTCTTTTGCAGAGCAAATATGTCTAGTAGCACCTGAGTCGAGAAACCACTCCTTGGGATTTCCAACTAAGTTACATTCTGATATCATTGCACACAAGTCATCTGCATCTTCCATCTTTTCCACGATGTTTGCTTGACTTTTGCCTTTGCCTTTGTTTTTGTCCTTTCTTGGAGCATGACAATCAGAAGATCTATGACCAGCCTTGCCACAATTATAACAGTTGCCTTTGAATTTCTTCTTGGCCTGTTCTGACTTCTGCCCGTTGGACTTCTTTCTCTTTTTGTCTTTGGTAGGAGCTTCTTCAACAATATTAACTCCAATGATTGTTGAACTCTTACGCGACTTCTTTTCGGCATTTCTGTTATCTTCCTCAATCTTGAGACGAATCACAAGATCTTCAAGCTTCATTTCTTTACGCTTGTGCTTTAGATAATTCTTAAAATCATTCCACGAAGGAGGCAACTTCTCGATCATTGCAGCCACTTGAAAAGCTTCATTTACTACCATATCTTCAGCAATCAGATCATGGAGAATAAGTTGAAGTTCCTGCACTTGTGATCCAACAGTTTTACATAGGAAGTCTGACTGTTTCCATTCTTCAACAATCATAAATTTTTCCCTATCTGGCATATCATCAGCAGGTACTGGAGTATCTTCACTTGTAAATTTCTGCAGACCAAGAGTGGTAAGCCAGAAAAATACTCGTTGCTGCCATCCTTTGAAATTCACACCTGTGAATTTACCCGGTTTCTCTGCTTGTGATACAAGAGTTCGGGTTGGTGCAGCAACAGCCACTGTAACATTAGTGTTTTCCATTTCTGATAAACAAAATTGGTACAATATAAGTAAGCAATAAATTATAATTGCAGACTTAAAGGAGTATAAAATCACAAAGATTTTTGTCTCCACGAGAAACACAGATTTAAATAATTTCCTTAAGATTGTTGCCAATATGTGTTAAGAAAATCAGAAATTACTGGTTGTAATAAATCATTCAGAAACACGAAGTAACTGAGATTTTTAGAACCAGTAAATAAGATGAACAGAAATTTATTTGTAAAAAATAATTTAATCTGTAAAACTTACCAGAATGTTGAATACTCTTTTATTTATCTTTTTAGGAAGAAAATCAAGTCCACTGAATTCTCAGTGTCCCCTTAAGGAAATTATTCCCCTCTAGTATCCGAGGTTTGATTTGGAATATAACCTCCCAGGGTAAAATGATCTTAATCAGTAGAGTATAGATACCAAAAACTTTACTGTCAGCGAATCAATCCACAGCAGGAAAGTACACGAAGAAATATATGTTTTTAAGAAGAAAGATCATAAAATTCGTTTGGAAATATTCTGAATACTGAATGGTATTTATAGGCAAGAATAATATATTCTGAAAGGTTGCTACCCTTTCAGAATTGACACGACCATTAATGAAAGGTTGCAAACTTTCAAATGGTATTGACTGTTCCTGAAAGTTGCAACCTTTCAGAACAGTCATGGCGGAAAATTTTGAATATAACGGAATTTAAAACGGGTCACTCGCGTGGATCCGAGTCGGGTCGGGTTAACTAAAAAGTTGAAAACATTTCGGTTAAATTCTGTTATCAACTAATTTATTGAAAATAAATTTTGGCCATTTAAATTAATTAATAAATAATTAAAATAAATTTTGTCCAAAAAATTATCCCAAAGCCAAAGCCGAAGCGAGCGACGACGACGACGGCGCGAGGGGGGTCCCTCTTTCCAACCCTTTTAACAATTAATAGGAGTGTTTATTTATTTAAACTCTCCTATTTTCATTTCCATTACCGATGAGGGACTATTGCCTTTTTCAATAAAGCATTAGAGGACTTTTCAAGTTCCCAACCTTTCAAGTTCTAAACTTTTCAAATTCCTCTCCTTCCCTCTATTTCCCATCAATTCTTGCTACATATCCAACAGATAGTAGATTTGGAGATGAGTTGTTTTTAAGTATTAAATAATTTCATATAAATAATGTTTTTTACGTTTAAAAAAAATTAATCTTCTTTTCTTTTTAGTTTGTTTAAAAAAATTTATTTTTTTCTTTTTTAGTAATATTTTAATTTCAACTTTCTACGTGAAATTAAAGAATAATTTGTATGTTTTACATAACTTTAATTTAAAACCATTAAATTAAAAAATCTTTTTTATTTTCTTAAACTTCGTATCAAATTAAATTAGATCAAACTTTTTTTAAATGAAAAGAGTGTACTATATTTCAATCCTATACTTGAAAAATAAACATATTTTATTGACTAACGAAGTTGATAAATTTAGCGGTGAAATAAGTATTTAGAACTTGTCGACTTAGAATTCTAAATTTTTTAAGTTACTAAAAAATAATTTAATATAAGTATTTAATAATTTTTTTTCGATATTTCTACTATTTTTTAAGGTAGACATCCTTTTGGTCTTATTTGGTTTCTTGTTTTTATAAATATGGTTAAAAAATAAAGACGTGGATAGAGAGAAACATCATCTCGTGAACTCTCACCATACACAAAAAAAATGATTAAATATTTTTTTATAAATATATGAAATGAAGAAAAAGGGCTGAACCGTCATATACCACTTGTCAAAATTGATGTACTATCTTCCAAAAATATGTGGACAACTTGATTTCTTGATCCCAATCTTCCAATCATGAACTTCAATCTTACATACGACATATGCCCGATTTAACGAGCCAGATTCAGAATTTAAACTATATTTAATAATAAAGTTGATTTATAGGTTTGTATGTATAGCTTCACTTTTATTTTGTAAAGATAATATATCATTTTTAATAGATTTATAACTTAAAGTAAAATATTTCATAATAATATCTAACACAAATACAATAGCAAAGATAGTAATACAAAAAATAATAAAACCGCACACAAAAATAACAACTGAATAATTCAATAACTACTCAAAAAACACTATATATAACACAAAAATTCAAAAAATAATAAAAGTATTATATATATATTAGACAACGTTTAATTTATTAGTTATTTATCTATTTTTGATATCTATATTTTCTATTTATAATCATGTCCTCGATAAGATTGGCGTAATTTTGCTACTAACCCGTTAAAAGTCCAAAGGTGAAAGGAAAAGGAACAAATGATTACTCCAATAATAGATAATAAATAAGAAGAAAATTTCAATTTTAATTTTCTTAAATTATTATAACTATATAAAAATTGTTTTTCTTTTGAGTTCTCCTTATAGACTTACCTACTATATATATAATCATTATCAACACAAATGAATTCCTCTTGCTATCATTTCCTCATCTTTTCTCTCTCTCTCTCTCTTCTTTTGCCTAAAGAGAGAGAATAAAGGAAAAAATGTCTAGCAATGGGAAATTAATAGATGAAAATAAAGTGCCCTTATTAGATTATGTTTCAACAAATAATATTAATTATTTAGAACCAAATGATCAAAGTCTTGGTTTAAGATTTTGGATAGAAACAAAGAAGCTATGGCATATAGTTGGGCCAGCCATCTTTAGTAGAATAGTTTCTTATTCAATGTTTGTTATCACTCAAGCTTTTGCTGGCCATCTTGGTGATCTTGAACTTGCAGCTATGTCCATTGCTAGTAATGTTGTTCTTGGTTTCGATTTCGGACTCATGGTATGTTGTCTTTCCTCTTTTATAACGTGTTTTTACTGAATCAATCAATCGACTACGTTTTAATTACGTAGTTGATACGTGTGTGTATAAATGAATTTTCTTTGAAATATGTAAGAGTGTCAACTTCTTGGAATTCGAACGCAACCTAAAAGAGATTCTTGGACCACTAATGTCTAGGAAATTCCAAATTCCAATATTTTTTTTATGTATTATATAAAAATAATGCTTTACAATATAATTTTTCAATAAAAGAGATTCGACTGATTTCGATTGATATATAGTGATAAGTGGTTGTTGTTACATGAGTTATGTATAATCTTTCTGTAATCGTACTTGTTAGGAATTTTACCTAACTCCTTTCATTACACGTCGAAAAATAGTTAACGGCTATTTTCATTAATATTTTAATTGAATCAGAAAAGAAAGTTTTTCATTGAAGTTATTCAAACTTTTTAATGAAATTTGTTTCCCACCAACACAAATTATAATAAATAGTATGATTAATAAAAATTATATTGTTATGCAGCTAGGTATGGCAAGTGCATTGGAAACACTATGTGGACAAGCATTTGGTGCTAAAAAATACTATATGTTAGGTGTATATTTGCAACGTTCATGGATAGTACTATTCTTATGTTGCATGATAATGTTACCAATATTTTTCTTTGCAACCCCAGTCTTGATATTTTTAGGGCAACCAAAAGATGTGTCACAACTCTCTGGAGTTGTAGTTTTAGCCTTTATACCATTACACTTTTGCTTTGCATTCCAATTTCCATTGCAAAGGTTCTTGCAAAGTCAATTGAAAAACAATGTGATTGCTTGGGCTAATTTTGTGGCATTTGTAGTCCATGTGTTGATAAGTTGGTTAATTGTGTACAAGTTTCAATTGGGAATCATTGGGACAACATTTACTTTGAATTTATCTTGGTGGTTGGTGTTTTTGGTGTTGTTTTGTTATACTACTTGTGGTGGATGTCCACATTCTTGGAATGGATTTAGTATGGAGGCTTTTTCTGGACTTTGGGACTTCTTCAAACTTTCTGCTTCTTCTGGGGTCATGCTATGGTAACAATTTCTAACTTTGGCTAAATTTTGTAAATAGTAATAGTTACTATCGCGGAGTTTCAGATTCCACGTGTGAAAGAACTCCAGGACTTGTCATGGTTATGGAGTTTGGTATTTTGTGACATTGGCTATTTTTAAAGACAGATTCTAATAATTATCGTAACGGAGTTTCAAATTCCATGTGTGAATTTCATGACATGTTATGAAATTTCACTTATGGAGTTTGAAATTTTGTGACACTGGCTATCTTTTTAATGACATAGTCTAATAATTATTGTGACGGAGTTTCAAATTCTATTTGTTGAATTTGAGAACATGTCATGAAATTTCGCTTATGGAGTTTGAAATTTTGTGACGCTGGCTATTTTTTGAAAGACATAGTCTAATAATTATCGTGACGGAGTTTCAAATTCCATGTGTGAATTTCAGGTCATGTCATGAAATTTCACTTATGGAGTTTAAAATTTTGTCACACTGGCTATTTTTTTAAAAGACATAGTCCAATAATTACTGACGGAGTTTCAAATTCTATTTGTGAATTTGAGGACATGTCATGAAATTTCACTTATGGAGTTTGGAATTTTGTGACACTGGCTACTTTTTGAAAAACATAGTCTAATAATTATTGTGACGGAGTTTCAAATTCTATGTGTGAATTTGAGGACATCTCATGAAATCTCATTTATGGAGTTTGAAATTTTGTGACACTGGCTATTTTTTGAAATACATAGTCTAATAATTATCGCGACAGAATTTCAAATTCCATGTGTGAATTTCAGGACATGTTATTAAATCTCAGTTATGGAGTTTAGAATTTTGTGACACTAGCTATTTTTCGTAGATAGAATCTAATAATCAATGAGATAAAATTTCAAGTTCCACGTGTGAATTTCAGGACATATCATGAAATTTCACTTCTAGAGAGTTTAAAACTCTATGATAGTGACTATTTTTTTATAAAAAAAAACACAATCAATTAATAAATATGATAGAGTTTTAAATTTCATATATGTGAACTTTAATTAGGACATGTCAAAGGAATTTCACTACTAAAGTTTGGGACCAATGATATCGGCTATCTTTTAAAGACTTAGCCGAATAGTCATTATTATGGAGTTTCAAATTGAGAACTTCAAGATATGTTATGAAATTTCACTTTGAAATAAAAAAATTCCTTATATATATATATAATTCAAATTTGAAACGTCAAATTATCATAATTTATTTATTATGCTTAATGATTTTAATTTTTTTCTTTTCATTTTTGTGTAAATGGAACAGCTTGGAGAACTGGTACTACAAGGTGCTAATTGTGATGACTGGTAATTTGGAGAATGCTAAACTTGCTTTGGATGCATTATCCATATGGTAATTCCCTTCGACTATTTCGTAAGTTTATTTTTTTAGATTTCTTAAATTCTTATTAAAATTCTGACTCCACTATCGTTAACAATCATTTATTATATGTGGTTACGTTAATGACTATAACTATTAATGATAACACTGACAAATTTGAATTTAATATATGTATCCAAAAAAAAGAAAAAACTTTTGTTATCTTGTCTCTATTATTGTCTTTGACATTTATTAAATATTACTATCACAAATCTCATGGTTCTATCAAAATCAACTTTAATGGCCAAGTATTTTTCAACTTGTCACATTTACAAAAAAGAATCAAATTTAATGGCCAAGTAATTTTCAACTTGTCACATACAACAACCTAATCACCTATTATTATTACAAAAAAGAATCAAATTTAATGGCCAAAGTATTTTTCAACTTGTCACATACAAGAACATAATCACTTATTATTATTACAAAAAAGAAAAGAAAATGAGACAAAAATATTAATTCTGTATATATGTGATTATCTTATTTTAATTTTAATTTTTGTAGCATGAGTATAAATGCCTGGGAATTGATGATTCCTCTTGGATTTTTTGCTGGAACTGGGTAAGTTCAATTTTTATTCTTCCATTTAAATAAATAAAAAAAAGTTTCATTTAAATAATTTATGAAAATATGTGGTTGTTATTGGTTACGTCTTACATTTTGATTGGGAAACAGGAAAAGACTTATAGCCGTCATGATTCTGTTATATTATATATTATATATTATATATAATCGCGAATCTTTCAGAATCTGTAAATTTTAATTATTTAGCTATTAATTTATTTTTATTTATAACTATTAAAATTAAAGTCAAAATTAAAATTATTAAAAATTACTTAATTTTGAATTTTAATTTTTAAATTAAAATTATTTTCGTAATGGAAATGTTAAACTGGCATCTGGCATAATTTTTAAATTAATGTTGTTGGATAAGACAAGATCCACAACAATGATTTTGTAGAAAGTACACATGATTATTGAATGGTTACCTAATTAGGAGAAATAAATAAAATAAATAATTAATTTAAAAAAATTTAAATGGAATGAGATAAAAAATGTCATGTGAAATTAAATCAAAATATCCTTTGGTAAAAAATTTCCTTACTACTGTTAATATTTTGATCCAAAATACATATTTCATCTTAAAATGACAAAACTAGTATTTTATAGGACTAAAACACTACTAAAGAAGCATAAATTAACAATAAACAAATAAGATCAATAGCTAAACATAAAAATTTGTAGCTACATGGATTATTAAAAAAATATGGTAACTACGACTAATTTAGCATTTCTTTTAAAGTGAGATTTCGAATTTATAAACTTAAAATCCTAACTCCGTCTATACTTATGAATAAAGAAATTCGTTGATTAGTCTCAAGCACGATTTCGACTATATGATGTGATCATCGATTAAGTTTGTATATCATATATATAGATGGATCCAAATTTTTTAGAATACATTTATACATTTCATAATACACTTAATGAATGATTTCTCTCACATACAATAATACATTAATATATTTTTATGTCGAGAATACTGAATTCAGTTGAACGTGTTACGTACGCAGAGTAAGGGTAGCAAATGAGTTGGGATCTGGAAATGGAAGAGGGGCAAAATTTGCAACAGCAGTAGCAGTGATACAATCAACAGTGATTGGATTATTCTTTTGGATTTTGATCATATTTTTCCACAATGAATTTGCCCTAATTTTCTCAACTAGCAAACCTGTTCTTGAAGCTGTTCATAAACTAGCTATTCTATTAGCTTTCACTGTTTTACTCAACAGTGTTCAACCTATTCTCTCAGGTAAATTTTATAAAATTTTGACACTATTTCATTGTTATTTTTCGTTTGTTCATTTTAAAGTTGTGTGATCAGAGGCGAATTTAAGATTATATTATGAGGAAAGGGGTGCAATTTACGAGTTTGATGTGGATAGTCGAATCCTTATGACGTATAGGTCACATGAAGGTTACAACTTTACTACCCCCACTGACTTTAGATTATGTGTCCCTGATGATATTCAGTGGTATCTGACTATGTTATACGAGTTTGACTGAATTCATTACCTTTAGATCTAAACTATATTTAAGGGCGTGGAAGGGATTTAAGTTATGTTAGTTAAATCGGTGATCGGATTTAGGATTATGTCCTGCAAGTTCGATTGAAATACTTGATGAAAGGGATGACATTCAAGATGTGACGTAGATGGTCTATCCTAATGCAAACATTAATGATTTTTCTTAACGCTTGAACGTATGACTTATAGATTTTGTTTGTGACGATAATCAACTGAATTTATTACCTTTATATCGAATTACCTATAGGGGGTGGAAGGGATTAAATTGTATACATGAATTGAATCATACTCATTCAAAGAAATTATGAATTTATTAACAATTTTTTTATGTCTATTTTCTTGATTTAATTTTTTTTCTTTCAATTTATGTTTGGATATTAACAGGGGTTGCTGTTGGATCTGGATGGCAAGCATATGTTGCATATATAAATTTGGGCTGTTATTATTTACTTGGAGTCCCTTTGGGCTTTATTATGGGCTGGGGTTTCCACTATGGTGTCATGGTATGTTCCTCATATACCCTTTAACGTATTGATGTACGTTATTTAAGTCGAAATATGTCTTACAAGGTAGGGATAAGGTCAACATATATTTCGACCCTCTCTAGACTCACACTATGAAACTATACTGAATATGTTGTCGTTGTACGAAATTCTTTCTAAAAATGGCTTTTGTGTTGCATAAATTGGTAAATATGGAATTGAAGTTTTTGAAAGTGAAACTTCTAAAATTTGAATATTTTTTTCATTATTAAATTTTAACTAGAAATTGAATGTGAATTTAAGCTAATGGAAATGTTTTTTTATTTTATTTTATAGGGAATATGGGCTGGAATGATCTTTGGTGGAACTGCAATTCAGACTTTGATATTGGCTATAATCACAATTAGATGTGATTGGACTAAAGAGGTAACATTTTCTTTTTCTCTAATTTCTCATTCGACGTTCAGTATCTGACTAATTCTAATTCACATTAAAAAATTCTACTTTATCGTGAGTAAAAACATTCTCTACAACCCTTTAAGTACCTACCGACACAAGCATATGATGTTTAAGTGTGAATAGAGTTCAAAGACACCTTACCTTGTTCTTTTGACGTATAAATATAGTTATTTTTAAGCGATCTAAACGTAAAAATAATATTTTTGTTCGAAATGCAGGCAGAGAAGGCTTCAATGCATGTAAGGAAATGGGACAATGTTGATCACTTGACTTCATAGAATTAGCGATGAATTTTGCTAAAGTATTATGATGACGAAAATTATAGCAAGAATATTGAATATTTTGTCTCGAAAATTTGTGCATTAATTTAATTTTCAATCTAATTAAGCTAGTTGTAATTTTTCTTTTTTACACAAAAGTGTTATAATATATGTATAAACTTAATGAAGTTAATTTATGATATGTATTTTTTGTATGTTGAAAATGTAAACATAGAAATTTGATGGACTTTGATCTTATGAAATAGTTGAAAGATTTCAGGTTCGATCTATATTATGTTTGTTTTTTTGAGATGAGAACTCGTCAAATGGTCACGGTCTAGTGAGCTTTGATATTTTACAGATGCTATTGAAAATCGTCATTAATCAATCAAGCGAAGTCTTAGGGCTTTTGGACATCAATATTAAGGCCCAATAAGTTTCCCACATCATTTGGGCCTTTTTCCACAATGGTTAAGGATTACTTTATAAAAATAGTCAAAATATGGAAAAAATGGTCGAAATATAAAGTGGTCATATTTGACAACTTCTCAAATCTTGATCTAGTAAAACTATGTACTAATTTTATATTCTTAATTGGAAATTGTCAACAAAATTATTTTATTAATTCTTGTTTGGCAACTTCACAAATCTTGATTACTTGTCCTAATTAATAATTCTTTCTAGTAATTATCCTTTATGTACAAATTCAACCTTTTGACTTTTGAGGTACAGAAATAAATTATATTTTTTTCTTTATTCCTTAATTAATTAATTGGTTTTCCCAAGTTATTTTAGAGTCAGTAAGAGAGGAAAAGGAATATTTGTTTGTTTGTTATTAAAAAAAAAAATAGTTAGTTGTACTGGGAATCTAGAGACATCAAGTTGTGCAGTGTTATTTATTTATTAATTTCTGATAGTTATTAGTATAATCATATTTATCGATTAATTTTACGAAATATTATGTTCCTTCTAATTGGTAATAGGTATTAAATAATTTTGCTTATCAATATTAGGATAAATTGAAAGAAATTGCCTATCACAAGTAACAGGTGCTAAGTGATTCTGTTCGTCAAATTTAGGTTAAATATGAAAATATCGCCTAGTTTTTTTTTTAATCTCTATTCATAATATAATCTGACTAAATGTATAATTGCAAATATATAGTAACTAATATCTCAATCATGACAAATAAATAAACTTCCTCTTTCACAAATTTATACAATATATGCACTTATGCTACCAAGACTTCTATTATTTTTTTTCTTAAAAAAATCAAAGTCGGTCACAATATTATATTTTAATAAAAAATCAAAGTAGGTCACAATGTTATATTTTAATAATGGGAGTTATGATGAATCTAAAATTTAAAGATGACACGATATATATTAGTCGAAACAATGTTTAGAAACACACCACCCTGACGTAATTCAAAAAAATATATGCATATGTACACTATCGCTCTTTGATATGGGTCTACCTTTGCGACGTTAATTTATGTAAAGGCTTAAAAATCTTTTTGCTAGATCGAACGCCTTTAAAAAATCCGATTCAATAAATATCTAACATTATAACTTTGCTAAACATACCATTACTATTAGTTGATCATATCATTCCATAAAGATTTTCTTGAAATATACAAATAAGATGAAATGTTTATATGTAGAGACAATCAATATATTAATTCAGATTATTTTTTTATAAAAAAATAATAATATATTTTTTGTAAAAGACAAAGTTCTTCCAACGGTAAAAATGTCAAGGGGACCATGTTGTTCCAATAGTAGAAACAATTCCCATGCAATAATATAATATAATATAATACACTGACAAAAACATTCTCTTTATAAAGTGGCAATTTAACGGTTCATTTTTTATCATTTCTCCATGCACAAAAACATAGGCAAATATATAATTTATAATGGAAAATTCATCAAGAAAGTAATTACATGTATACTTTAACCTTTTTCATGACATAAATATTTTGATGTTGGAACCACCGTTTAAGTTAATTTACCTCGCGCGATATTAAATTTTTACGTAGCTAAAGTTTAATTGTTTTTATTTTTAATTTTTATTATATGTATTTTTATCTGAAGCTCATTTACATATGGATGAAAGTTTAAACTTATGTCTAAACTTTAGACATGTAAAATCTTAAATATCAAATTTATTCGAAATAAGTAGATAAACGATGAAGTAGATTCAGAAAGGGTCCTAGAGACCAACCAAGACTCTTGATTAAGTCGGTATTCATCTACGAGGCACGATTACTCTCTTGCTACGCCCTTCACCCATTCACACGTGTCAGACTTAATCACTATTTGAATTTAGAAAATAAACTTCCTTCACCGTTAATCTTAACCTTAGATTTCCTTTCATAAATTTTTGCTTTGTTTTATTATTCTAAAATCGAACACAGTTACTACGATGTCATAAATACACATTATAGAAAAAAGCAAAAACCATGAAATATAATCAAAATTCCAAATTGGTATACACCTACCATATATTATATACACAAAAATGTTTGTGGGAACATACAGAAAACACTTTCTAATATATTGTTACACATATAACCAAAAAATAAAAAACATTCAATTTTTTTATTTATTCAATTTCTTCCTTTAACAATCATAAGAGGTAAATTGTTCATCTCATATCTCCCTGACGAAAACTGAACCGAGTCACCAAATTTCATGACTCGATTATTAAATCGAGCTGATTCGCTCGATTTTTCAAACGTAATTAACTTACGTTTCGAAAAATCGACCTTCAAATTATTAATTTTTAAGCTCAATTCAGATACCGAACACCATAATGACTCCGTTGATGGTTTTTTAATCGAAAATAAAATCGATAATCTCTCTTTACATTCTTCTAATCTCTTCAAAATAAAACTCAACTCAACCGAATCACCGAAACTCAAACAACTGAGCCGTTCGTTGAACTCACTGAGCCGGATTAACAACTCGTTCACCGTCGATAAGTAATCGGAGTTCAATAATCCGATAACTTCGTAGAGCAATTTGTTGCCGTCGAGTAGAAGCGAATCAGGTAATTTTACTGTTTCTTCGATCAATTGAACTAACGAATCGACGTCTCTGATTAGATCTGAGTTTAAGAAGGTGGAGATTTTTTCATCCGTGTTATACGAAGAGGACGAAGTGAGAAAATAGCCTAAAATTCTGGAAGTGTAGAGTAGAGATTCGATGTATCTGGAGTAAAATCGGATCCAGGCGGAGATTGTGAATCTGGATGCGGTAGCGCCGTCGCGGAAGGCGGAGAGTTTGAGGTAGTTACGTCCGCCGGTTGACGGAAATACAGAGAGTTGATCTAGTAGTATGAACGGTCCGCGTTTGATGATTTGATGTATAATCAAAAGGCATTTGAGTGCGACGGTTGAATCGCCGGTACGGTGGAGTCGGTCCATGATTATGACGATAAGTGAAGAAGCGGTGGCGCGTGAGCTGTCACCAAGGGTGAGAAGGGAGGAGATGTGGTGGTCGTCGGGTGGCGATGACGGCGCGTGAGTGGTGGCGCGGAGGACGGCGAGGTGGAGGGAGAAACTGCTTGGTTTAGAGATGAAAGCTGCTTTGGATTGTGAAGCTTTGTCTTTAATGGCGCCGATGAGATCTCTGAGAGTTGTTATTTTTTTTCCCATTTGATGGAGAAAGAGAAAGAAGTTGTGTGGAGACAAATGAGAAAAAAATGATGGAGAAAATAAATAGTTTGTATTATATTAGGACCATATTATATAGTTTACAAATATAATTTTGTCAACTTTTTTACACTCAAAAGATTAGTTTATATAGTTTCCAAATATAATATTACTATATGTTATTGTATCAAGAAGATACATAAAGTATTACTGCATTTGTTTGGGAAAAATATATCCCTATCAAACGTTTATATCAAATATATATATATATATATATATATATATATATATATATATTAATTTGATGTAAACACTCGATCGTGTTAATTTTACATATTTGTTTTGTTATTCTCATATATGAACTATCACCTATTCATTGGAACATAATTTAAAATTAATTAAATCAAATGTGTGAGTGTAATTATCAAAAAAGCATCTGATAATTTAAGTTTTCATAAAATTTCGTCTATAGTTAAATATTTTTGATAGATAGTTGTTGACAGTTAAGAAAACTCACAAGAAATGATAATAATTTTTTTTAATTTATAATTAATATTTATATACAATAAAATTCTATACGTTACAACTCTCTTCATGTTAATTTGATGAAAATATATATATTAAAATATAAATTGTAATTCATATGATTTAACGCTTAAAACGAAAAATATGACACTTTATTTGGGAGGGAAAGAGTACATTTAATTTGACCATTTCTTTTTTGGTTTAATTTGAATCATTTTAAAGCTTGATAAATAGTAATTAATATAACGTGTTAAACGTCAACAATGAAAGTGCATGTTTTTATTCTACGATATTGTTAAACATGACAAATATTTAAGGAGAAAAAGGGAGTTTTGTTTTTATATTATGTTAGATCGATTTAATATTTATATATATATACAGAGAGAGTTTTAACTTTTCACGTGTCAACTAGATAAAAAGATATATTTAAAAATATTAATCAAGACTAATAATAACTTTTAAAAAGGAAAATCTAATAACTAATTTTGGACAGGTTTAGGTTTTCTTCTTTTGGATTTCCCACCCGACCTAAATCCGAATTCATGCGGGTAAGTCCCCACAATGCGGGGTGGGGAGTGGGTGGGGTGGAGAGGATAAAACACTTCCTAACAAAAGAATTTCGATCCAACTCAAACTCGAAACTCTTTGTTAAGAATAAAAGAATGCTTATTCCTCTACCTCGTTGAGAGTGTTAGGGTTAAATACATTCGATCTAATCACTTTTTTGTTTTTATTTAAACTATTTATCACCCCAGGACAAATAATTGAATGTAACAAGTTAAACGTGAAACAATTAAAATGCATGCCTTATATTCTGTATTATTTAAAAGTGTTACATAAATTAGAATAGTGAAATATTATAAAGTCCAAAGATATTTCCTTTTTTTCTTAAATGAAATGTCATTTTCTTATATATATGAAGAGTGTTAGATTAAACAATCTACGAAGATTAATTATGTGGACCTACTTTCTTATTATTCCTCTGGTGTTTTCTATTATTTTAATTTATTTATGAATAATTGTGTAAGCAAAAAAGATAAGAAACTTTGACTTTTCTCCTATTAAACTTTAGACAATGACCGTTTAAAAAAGTCATAAAGAATAATTACTTTGTTGATGAACAAATATAGTTTTTATTAACATGTTCAAGACGTAATTACGACTTAAAAACAAACTCGAATTCTAAATTTAAAATTTAATATATATATATATATATATATATTATGAACAAAATCTACTAAATTTTCAAAATATTGTCCTTATAATGTGTCCCTTTTTTTGGGATTTTTTAAAGAAAATGTATAGTTTTTGAAAATATTTTACATACAATATTATATAATGTTATACTTTATGGAAAATATACTATTATACACATCATATAATAGAACGAAGTATGTAATATATATATATATATATATATATATATACGCACGCGCGATTGTATTCAAAATTAAATTTTGAACGTAATTTTTCCTCTTTATCTTTTTTAACATTATAAGTCTTGCCTTTCAAAAAGATTGAAAGATTAATGTTATAATTAAAATTAGAAAATTACCGAACACAAAAAACTATAAAGTATAAATTATTCTAGACACTAATTATATATTAGCAATTCCAGAAATTCTCATCTATCAAGAAATGAAAGATAATTAGGTGTGAAATATTACATATATAGTTCAGAACTTTACACGAAATATTATTTAAATAAAAATTATAATAATAATATATGATTCTAACCAAAAGCAATAAATACATTCAAAACTTATTTCAATAAATTATGACGTATTGAGCAATGAGACAACATTGATGACATTAGAATTAAATTCATGGAAACATGTTCATCAAACCACAAACAAAAATAAAGTAACATTAATGCAATTACATACTATCCCAAAATAAAAAATAAAAAAAAAATAGACACAAACAACTTCTATGGTTAAATAATAAAAAATTATCGTTATTTGAACAAAATGATAAATATATTATATATATAGAAAGGTCTAATTATTACAAACGGAGTCAAGTACTAAAATTTTTCTATCTTATTTCATTTAATTATAAAATCACACAGATTATTAAGCAATAGTTTGATGACGAATTTCTTAATTAATTTCAAACTTTTTTTATAGTTAAATATTTGAAGATGAAAACAGGAGATCATAAAAAAGAAATATATTTCAATATTTGACGATGTCAAAGTTAATTTAATATAGTGTACCCTACTAATTTGTTGTCACTTTTAATTGTTTATACATCTTTTATATTTTTCCCTTTTGGACCACTTTAAAAAAAATGGATGAAATTAAAGATGAAGCCAAGTGTAACGACCTGTTTAGTCGTTTGAGCAGCAGATTTTAATTCTGGGAAAACTGGCCAAGACCACGGGCACTGCGACGGACCGTCACAGGCACGACGGCCCGTCGAGGGTGCATCGTTTCAGCATACTTAGAATTCTGAAATTGGGTACTGAAAATCGACTCTCTGGAAATTGTGACGGACCTGCAGTACGGGCCGTCACAGACACGACGGACCGTCGTGAGCTCCCGTTGC